>CAEMYA010000103.1:4029311-4087748 GCA_903131615.1 Diplodus sargus | reverse complement strand
AGACAAAGTTTTGGATTTATGGCTGTTCTGCAACAGGCCTTAACATCTCCTTGGGGAGCACATAAAACACTGAGGAAAACAGAGTGTGAGCAGTAATACACACATTTGTCTTTTATGGCTCGATGTACTGATAATGATGTTTGATTTTCCATTATGTTCCAACCAAAGGTGAGAGAAACCAGGGCTGGTGCTTCCGTGTCCTGACCCACTGCTCTAAGTGCCCGTGTCCATAATGTAAACTTTTCCCATTAATTCCAACAGGATTAGAGAACCTGAAAAAGATAGTTAAGCCATGCCAAGGGCCCCGAGGCGCTCATTAAGTCCACCAAGCAAACAATATCATCGTAATAAAAAGGATGCAGCAAATCTTATCCGTATGCAATGCTGTTGTTTTTCTTGCGAGGAAGGACCCAAGGCGACTCAAAGCAGCTCTTGGGTTGTAAAAGGCAAGTCGGCTACCATCACTTACCCATTCTTTGTATAATATGTCTTTGAAGGATCATGTGCATATTTAAATAAGGGTATATGTGGTGCACATTGACAGTGCTTCATTAAAAGACTCAAGTATTCCCATTTCATTTGGTGGAATCCCCAGTGCCGTATTTATTGGTTGTCCCTGGCAATACCGTGGAACATTAATAAAGCACACCAATATCATTCAGCTCCTGGGATAATTAGGCAGCCCATCCCCGAGAAGACCGTATATGGCACATAAATTCTATTAATAAGCTATATATTTGGTTTAAGATCTAGAGGCCCCGGATCTAAACTTGTCATGAGAGTAGCAGAACGTTATAGCACCTCGGTTCTGCAGGGACAAGACTGAATGGATATTGTCCTCAATTAAAGTTGAAATAGGTAAACATTCCCCTCCTTCCTGTTTCATTTTACTACTCAAATACATTTTAATTATGACAAAGCACCTATTCTCCCTTTAATATTATTTTACCTTTGAAATGATCAGCTTGGTTTTGTCCAATTTGCTATGTAACTAAATCCTGTGACTGCTCGACTGAAACAAAGCATCGTTTTCACACAGTGTTGAATAAATCTGTCACTGAGCAGCAATCATTTCCCCTGATAGCTTGGTTTATTCCTCATATTGTATTGTTTACGTTCAAAGAAGATATTTTTTTATATGAACATTTGATTAGAACGAGACTTAGGATGTCTTCGCAAATAGTGGAAATTTAGTTTTTTACTGTTTGCATCTTTGCCTGCACTGATACCAAACACATTAAAGCAAATCATTAACACACACAATCACCTGAGTGACAAGGCAAACAAACGGCTATCATTTGTGACATTATCATATCAATGAATTTACAGTCTATCAGGAAATAGCATGATGTATTACAAAGTGCCCAAAGTCATACGTGAGTAAAAGTAAAGTACCTGATGTGTATCAAAAATAATTTTGTGGCATTTAATATACTTGGGTATTCCAAAGTGCATGTAAAAATAAATGATACATAGATTAACACGTAAGCATATGCTGTATAATATGGGTCAAGCAATTATCAATCTGATATGCAACATTTTTCAGATTAACAGGATCAATTTCATTCATCTGATTGCGGATAAAATAAATGCATGTAAAACTGTTCGACTTGGGCTTTGATGCAGCACGTAATCTGCAAAGTAATTAGCAAAATGTATGCCTCCGTGGCTCCAAATGTAGTGGAAGTATAAAGTAGCAGAAAATGGAAATACTTGAGGTGAGTACAAGTACCTCAAAATTGCAGTTACGTACAGTATTTGAGTAAATATACTTTCCACCTCATATCTCCAGTTACCTTTTTTTTTTTTTATTTGCTGTATTTACCATTTCTGCTTGAAAAATGTCTGAAATTATGAATTAATCTGTTGGCAACTCATTTTTCTATAAAACGGCAAATCGATAAATCAAGTGATCTAGCAGCTCTTATGTAATGTAGTGTAATGTACAGTGTTATTACCCAAAGGGGCCGATAAGAAGGTTAGTCCTTCTTGGGAAAACGACACAATATTGCATTTCAATATATTTCAAATGACATTAAAGGAATGTCTGAGGAGAAATGCTGTATCGGTGTAAAAGCACCTCAGCACTGACAGCTTTGCAGCTGCTGAAATTATGTCTCGCAAATGACTTACTACTCGAGCCAATTACAACATTTAGGCTTGGTGCTCAGAGAAATATCCGTTTTACTGCCGTTGACAAAAGGCAACTTGTAAAGTGGCTCTTTGGCTCACTTCTAGCTTGTTCGGTTGTTTCTGAAAGGCCGGTGGCAGGGTCATTTATAAAGCCCCGCCAGCCATCCCAGAAGATGACCACAGAGAAGGTGGCGTGGCTCACAACTCAGAGGGCAGGTCCAAGGCTAACCCTCCAGCACTGACTCTCTCCCGCCGCTCTGGTTATAATTACCTCTCTGACAGAGAAGTGGGAAGAGGCAGGATGCAGGATGGCACTGGAGCTGCGGCAGAGTGGCAGAGGAAAGTCCGGATGGTGGCTAAGTGGAGCCAGGAGAGATGCCGACGTAGAGCAGGGTGGAGAGGAAGAGGTAGCCTGAATCCAAGTGAATCTTCTTCTTTTTTTTCTTTCCCTCCTGTAATTGTTGGGAACTAATTTGCCGTAGCCAAACCATTTGTATGCTGGGAGTCATTGGACTGGCACATTTATCTTGGAGACAGCTTTCTAAACTTCATTGTTTCCTGGACCAGTCCGTCTAAAACTGATCAATCACAGTAGCAAACAGCTGCCTCACTCACACGAGAGCATATAAACAGAGGCTGTCCACAAATTGTTAAACAAACAGACTGCTCAACTGCACCCTCAAAGGAAACTGCTGTTGCTCCCACGAAAGAACGGCAAAACCCTATTGATTAGCGGTCAATGGTTGGAAATAAGGGAAATTAAAAAAAAAGATTTACTGTTCTGGATCGAGGTTCTGCAGCAGCAAACTTGTTCTGGGGATGACACGTGGTGAAATAAGGTTTACACAAATCACAAACAAGCACAAAAACTATGTCTGCAGAAAAGATGTGGCACAGGGCCCCATGCTGATGCAGTCAGGTTTGAATTGTCTCTCCCTCTCTCTCTCTCTCTCTCTCTCTCTCACACACTCACACACACACACACACACACACACACACACACACACACACACACACACACACACACACTCTAATTCTAAAACTTTGAAAAAGGAGTATTTGAATAATTTCCTTTACCTGAAGACTTCTTCAAAGAGACAGCTGGACTGAGATTTTCCCAGAATGCATGGTGCCAACCGACGTCGCATGGTGCAAATGGGCATGACCTGGGTGAAAGAACATACAGACAATCCTACATTCAACATTAGACGGAATGATATCACATCGTATGTATCATCCACGATGAAACCATCATCGTTTGTTTCACCTTCGTAATGTGGATCATCGAGAAATTGAAATTGATTAACAGCGACTGAGTGCTGTGACATGCATAATCATGGCCTCATCACACAGTGAATGATATGCTTTATGTGTGACTCACTTCATCTAACTGAGGGGTGTCAGACGTACATCAAGGTTTAGTGAATGACGACTAATCTGTTGTTGGCTTTTTAGCCAGGAATTGGGAGGAAAATGTCGGTATGTCGGCAGAAGTGACCTCACTAACCATAATTTAACACACTGATGTGTGTGTGAAATGTAAGTTACACAAAGCAACTTTTTAGTTGGCTATTGGTAACAATTCTTTAAAATATTGAAACTGTCTGTAAATGGTAAATTAATTTATTATTTAATGAACAGAAAATGAATCTGATATTCTGATCATACTATCTTATGGTTAAATCATCAACATTCTCTGGCTCCAGCTCTTCAGCTGTAAAGATTTGCTGTCAGTTTTTGCATCTTTGCAGATCTGGTGTCTCGGTTGGATGGAAAACAAGCAATTTGAAGACACCACCTTGGGCTTCAGGAAGCTGTGATAATTGTATAATTACTGTAAAAAAAAAATAGATGGACCATTGTAGAAGGGCAATTGAAACCAGTTTGAAAATAAACGTTTTGAATGCTAATATATACGTGGATGTATGTTCATGACACGTGCAAAATAATACAGATTTGAAAACAAAATGCAAAGAGATAGGTGGATGCATTGAAAGATACGTAAATGCAAAATACTTTTGCAGTAAACATGCCCATTTAATTATGATATTCTGATTGAATCGTGACTGCTGTGATTTAGAAAGCAAATGTGTGAAACTCACCAAAGAAAAACACACCTACTCATCGATCCCTTAAGATAATAACACTACACATTACATCACTGTATACAGGAGCTGCAACAATCAGTCGATTCATAGTTTTGATGGTTGGAAATAATAAACGGCAACTAATCAATTTAGCATTTCCGTCGTCTTTCAAGCAAAAATTGTAAAAAATCTGCTCGTATTACGTTTTGCAGCTTAGTTTAATGAAATGTTTAGACTTTTAGAACCTAGATTTGAAGTAGAAATACTAAAAAACAGAGAGGGGAAAAACTGGGCTTCAATGTGACTTTGTTCTCTGAAACACTCGTCTCCGACTGGGCAGTGACAGCCCTCGGCAAAAGCATGAGTGCCCAGTCACAGTGTCCATCGGCTAACACGCCGAAGCCCTCCGCACTACAGGTGTGCAGCTTTTCTGGGCGATCACACCCTCTGATCCCTCCGTCTAAATGAATAGCTCGGGGCCGGAGAGATCTGCGTTATCTCTGAGAGAGATGTAAAGAGAGAGACTCTGGGAAACCATGTGAGTAATAGGCCAAATTAAGTGCTCTCAAAACATTCCTAGAATGACTTCAGAGAAGTTTACAATGACTGGATTTGCTCATTGCCTCCACCTCAGCCCTCCTCCAGGCAGCCGAGTCATGTCTGGCTGCCAAATGGGTTACTATCAGCAACAGAGAAGTGGCAGAGGACCCACTTAAACACAGGCTGAGCCAAGAAACTGATCTCCTGTGAGAAGAATGTCTGGCTGTCTTCCCATGTCATGCAGTGGTGCTGATGGGCTGATAACGGTTTTGCCAACTGGATTCTTCCCTTCCTGTGACATTCCTGATTGGCCAAAAGCAGTAGTAAGAGCTCCAGGAGACACCGGCTCTTGTTTTTCTCCCAATGTGGAAGTCAAAGGACCCGGAGGATAATTGTGACAAGCTGCTGACCCCCCCCATGCCCGGGTCAAATTTCTCCAGGACGGGGGCCACTTCCTGTCCAAAAGCAAACTATCCAGTGAGGCATCAAAACCATTAGAACTCTTTTTTTTTCTATTATCAGAGGACTCGTTCCCCCTGAGACCTATTTACTTATCAGTTTCCTCAGTAAGATAAACGTAACAAATAAACTGCGATGACTCCCGCTGACAAGCCGGTGATTTAGCAGGGCGGGCGTCGCTCCCGTTTGTCAGTGGAAGGCAGTTACCACTGACTGATTAACTGTTATCATCTCAGTTTTCGTGTGTATTTCAGACCGTCTACTCGAAACACCTTGAAAAAAAAAGAAGAAAGAGTGAGAAAGTTAACTACTGTGTGGTTTTATGGCAATATGATGCTCAAATGGATCCTAACAAATCAGAAAATGAGGGGGTACGTGGAAGTTGATTTACTGCAAAACCCTACCCAACACGAAACCTTTCATTTAAACAAATGTGTCGTGGTTTATGAGAAATGTATACATATTTGGCACAAACGAATAGCCTCCCTTTATAGCGCTGTTAAGAATAATGATGGCCACCGATTGATTTAGCAGCAGAGCACCCGCCTACGCTAAAAACGCAAACACATTTTTGCCAAAAGCATGACGTTAACGGATGATTTCCCGAGGAATGGTTTGTTTAGGGGCCTAATGTATCGGAGCTATGTCAACAGCTAGTTCCACATGTCAGCGGTGTTGTATATTTAAACCTTTTTACACGTTTGATTGATGGCGCTAACGAGTGATGTACACGGTTTTAATCTGTGTAGTCTTTATGTCAAATGTCAAAACGGGGGAGATATGCAGACCGCCGCACATCTGGAGGATAAGTTAAATAATGTGATATTTGAATGTATATGTGAGGTGATACAGATATCGTAGGTAAACAACACTGAACACAGTGGCAGTAACAAGCAGTGAGAGTGAGGTATTTTTTATGTGGAATAAAATTTGACTGTTGCCTTTTTTTTTCTTCTTTTTTTCAGACTTATTGGTTGGCTTCACCTTAATTATCATACGCTTTAGACAATCTGTGTACTCTCCATACAAATTCAACCATCCTAGACTGATTTGTTAATTTCCACAGTTTATAAGTTGATTTGCAGCAAAAAAATACTTTCACAGCGGAATTACAGTAATGACCTGGCCCGCCGGTCAACACAGAGGAGGTGAAAGCAATTTTACACTTGGCCCGCAGAGACCGTAATTCTAATTTGAATACTTGTATGTCTCTTGTTTTTATTGTTTGGGCATTTTATTTAAAAATAAATAAATAAATGAATAAATAAAAAGCACAGGGGGGCTTGGAGGAAGGGACTGAGTAGAGAAAAGGATGCAACTTATTAATTTATCGAAGCTTAATTAAAAATGTCTCTTTTCAATTGTTGAAATAGAAAAAAGTGTTTTTTTTTCCTTGGACTAATGTTAAATATGCCTGAAGTACTTTGAAGTAGATTCAAAAGTGTGCACGGCTTAGAAAATACAGAGCACCGTGGAGCTGTGGAGGACTGTCACCCTACTTCAGCCACGGTGTTGAATTAAGATGAGGGGGAGGAAGTAATTAATAAATCTGAGTACAATCACTGTTTTTTGGAGTCGTAAACAAAGTTTTTGAGATGCAAAACACCTCTGACATCACATGGCTAACTACGGCAACCCACGCAGTCACATCAAGTTTTTTTTTTTTTTTTGTCATGATGGCTGGTTTAAGCCAGTCAACAGAAATTCTGTTGGATAAACTTACGCATACACACCTCATTAAAGAGGAGTCCACAAAAAGTGAGCGGGAAGAAAGGGACTTAAATATATATACGTACTGCATATAATGAAAAGGATTAACTTTTACATATGTTTGACAAAAATGAGGAGATAATTGAAACATGGAGACAGGATTAGAGGTTTTTTTTTTTTCATCATGTCTTTAAAGTCTTTAAATCCTCCCGCAAGTCCAACTCCACATCCCTGTCATGGGAGGCGGAGAAAAGCGAAGTATGGGATTGCCAAGCAGCATGATGTATGGTGTATGTAGTCATGTATGTATGGTTTCTACCCAGGCCGCTACAGTTGGAATAACACAGAAAAGCGCAGGCCAGCGGGGGCCTGGTGAAGCTGGGTGAGCCAATTCCCCACTCAGCGGATGCGCCTTTGATTAGAGAAACATTGGGAGTTGGTAGACACCAACACAGATTCGACATCTGGGTTACCCAAAATTACGAATTACTAGGCCTACTATTTCAACACAGTTAGGCAGTGCAGGCTATCTTTATGTATCTTTATGGCGTATGTGTTGTTGTGAGTTTCACAAAAAAGTGTGATATTTAATTTTACACTACTGTTAATTTAAACTACTGTTGTCCATATAGAACTGTGTTCTATATGGAATTATTCAGTCTCCAAAATGCTTTTCTTAATCCACTGTACGTTACCTGTCCATCTAGCTGCTAAATCAGATATTTCAGCCAACTCCCTCAGGAGGAGGTGGAGACCAAAAACAGTGAAAGTGAAGGGAGAGTGAAAATTGGCCTTGTATTGGCGAGATGGCCAGAATCATGACTATCAAATGAATGCCTACATTAACTTGTGTCCGCTGAAATTCACCATATCAACTTTATATGGCAATAACATGTCAGGACTGCATTTTTAAAGAGGCCAAATACATTAAAAGCAGACATTTCCAACAAAGTTGTCCTTTTGAAAGAACATACACAACCAATCTTAATGATTGTCTCACTGCCTACACGGCCATAGTTAAACGAGATACAGCTTTACCGAAAAAGATGCCAAGAAGGCATAGCACAGTGAAGTGTTGATCTAACACTGGAGGAAAAATTAACATATCGGGCAGAAGTGCAACACAGCTTTCCTACAGTGACTTTTCTTGACTTCGCAGCTTGTTACGCCGAGGACAAGATTTATTAAAAATGGATTGTTTGCGGAGCATGTTTTTCTAAAACTCCAGCCTCTGCAAACACAAAGCACTCCTTCGCTCCTCTGTAAACATTTGAGGCCGAGCAGATGGGGTCTGAATCCAAAGGTCATGTTGTCATATCACAAATGGTCTTGCGACGCAGACATATGCGGCAGCTCTTTAGAGCTTATGACTCATGGTTGTCTGGGGTGGGAGCTAAACGTTAGCCTTGCTTGTAATCCACAGCGCTCAGGCTCCTTTAGGAGGGACTGCAAACAGCACCTTGTCTGAGCACATAAGCGCTAACCCCTGCCACACATGAAGTTTGTTAACTGTACTCTTGAGGAGGGCTGATCCGCGCTACAGTACCTGACTCAGAGAGGAAATCTATGCTGAATGAAATCCAATCTCATGCTCAGCCACAATTTAGCGCTTTAGTGCAATTTCTTGAGTAAACGCTTTTGAACCTTTAATATTTTAAAATAGTGAGTTCCCGAGTAGGTACAGAGATTAGAAATTGATATTCTGTGCTCGGTTGTCATGTTTGATCAGCATTTAGTCACTTTCAACCGTTTTTACCTCAATTTTAGTTTAAATCAACTCCTCTTTGATTGCATGTTTTTGGGGGAGGCATGACTCCTATATTTCTAACACTGGTTCTCACTTCATGGAAAAAGAACAAAGCAGCATGTTAAATGGTTGGATTTACAAGAAATTGCCACCGAGGCACTCTATCTAAAATATAAAAGTTGCTTCTAACTCCAGCATTTCCCTGCCCATCAGCTTCCTGTGTATCTACAATTCCGGATTTAACCTTAATCTACTAATATTTTCCTAAATCCTTTTCGCAAAATCATTCTGTAATCTGCAAAGGAAGGCTGCAAAGACCTACTTTAAGTTGAATTTCAGCGGTAATCCTAGCATATTGTGATGTATTGGATTAGAGCATCAGGCATTCGACAAAAGAAAGAAGAGAAACTATTCAATTTTTTTTCTTGTTGCTGAAGATAAAGTCTTTCTCTTTTATTTTCTGAATCACAGCGTTAGACTGCATTGAAATAGAAAATAGTTTAATTAATTTTCAGAAATATATACACTGTTTGGAGGTTTTATAAAGATCAAAAAGTCAATAACTGGGTAAATCCAATAATAGTTGGGTAAAAGTACAAACACTGAGACCTGACCCGACTCCTGTCACTGAATAAGACCGTGAGCTCCAATTTAAAGTTGCAGACAAAGCCAGCAAGGGGACCTGTGAGATTATTTAATTTTACAGCTCGTCTCAACCGAACTGTTGCTTCAAAAATGACTGAGTGAGCCGTAATGGCTGAGTAAAAAACTCTTTTTTTTTTCTAGGGGGGACATTAATGTGTCCCATAATTTGCATCTCCAGAGTGGGCTTGGAGCGTCAATACGCCTCATGGAAGTGCTGTTGTAAAAGAATTGCATTAGTCTACATTTCAGTAAGGAGGTGGCACGCTGACACTTAATAGCAAAACGGGTTCCCGTGTTTCGATCCAGTGTTTTTGTGTGTGTCTCCTGCGGGTGCTCCAGTTTCCAGCGACAGTCCAGAGACATGCAGCTCAGGTTGACTGAAGACTGGAAATTGCCTGTAGGTGTGAATGTGAATGCGTTCGCCCTGTGACAGACTGGCAGGTGTTTCCCTCGACTCTTGAAAGATGTGGCACCTTTGCAGGTTTGGGGCACAAAGTTTGGTCAAAATATGAAGAAACTGGGACCAAAATATCAGTGACCTGAATAGTAAATATCAGTGTGAGAAGTGTATTCACATCACGCTCAAGTCTTAAGTTCCATCACCAAAACTACACACTTAGGATATGATTTATCACATATGTATTACCTATTAAAAATTGGATAACAGTAACTATTTTATGCATTAAGCTTTACAACCCATCACTGTAGACATTTAATATGGTCTTAAATAATAATGAGGATCAAATGCAGGAATGCTGTGTTGCTGTAAATGCTAAAAATGTGCTCATAGGATTTCAAAGGCTTAGTAACAGCAATCCGGAAAGACGCTTGAGTAACAGGAAGCAAAAGAAAAGACGGCAAATCTGTATATTTGTTATTGTACCTTTTATAAAAAGTTTCCTCTCTCATCGAAAAATGCGGAACAAAGACTTTTAGGGCCATTTCTGAGCACCTCGAATTTCTGTTTTTCATTATAATTGATATTGTGTTTATTCCTCAAGTACATGTTCCAAACTATTTGCTTCGTTAATTTATGCTGATTGACTGTTTCCCCGGTAATTATGCTCAAGTAATTACAACATAAATCTTTTGTGTGTGAATTCCTCGCAGAAAAACTTTCGGCTGAATACCAATTCAGTGGCATTAAGATATTAAAAAGCAGGTGAATAATGTCTTTTCTGTCCAAGCAAATATTTCCTAATGTGAAACGTCGCTTATGGGCAACTGGAATTACAGAGAAATGATGGGTTGAAATGAGGACTCACCCTCTCCTGAACCACCTATGATCAAGAGCTCAGACGGTCATTTTTAGAACAAGGATAAAAGGTCCCGTCGGGGGTCTCGGTGCGCACGGAACCATCTGCGGGTCTATCAAAAAAATGGCAAAAAAAACGAGGTCTAAGCTGGACTCATCTACATTCCCCTGACACTGCAGGACCCCTCGAGGACTGGACAGGACATAAGAGGCCATAAATGATTTTCCTAGCACCGCGGGTCTTTACTGTGTTAAAGGAAATGACCAGAGTGTATGAGATAAAAGCACAACGTGTTTTAGAGCCCCGAGAGTCGGGCCAACATGAATGACAATGTAGCGGTTGTGGGCTGAAGCAGCGGAGGAGGAGGGGAACACAATGAGGAGGTGAATCAAAGCCACTGAGGTTCTCATGTGGAGGTTTACAGAGTGCACATGATTTTTTTTTTCTTTAGTGCGACTTGATTGTAGAAAATGTATGCAAACCAAGGTTCAAGGCTGCTTGAGGTAAAGTTATGATTTACGCGATCACGTTTGTTGTCTATTGAAAAATTACAGAACTGCTTTTTGTAATTTCTCTATTCATTATTAACATGGGTCATGAACCTATTACTTCTCAAGCTATTGACAAAACTAGGCCCCCTCCGCCTCCCTCCCTCTAACCCAACAGACCTAAATTGGAGAATGGTTGAACAAACTTTTGCATGTAATCGTACACATATTTTATTCATGTAATGATATGCAATAATAGCTAAATCTTTCTGCGTCAGCACTTCCTGCAAGCGTGGCCCAAACAGAGCATCCTGTAACTGAATAGATAAACAGCGTGTGCCGATAGAAACCAGAATGAGCCTCTAAATTTAGGACACTTAGGCATGCATATGTCTCTTTAGTAGAACCCACTGTGCATTTTGTCCAGCTTGATTACTCATTAAATGTTGTGCCCTACTTAAATCTGCACACGTTTCTCTACTGGGGGACCGAACAGGCAGTAATAATAAAAATTCCGGCTCTCCTGCTTGACAGACAACTTGTCTAACTTTGAAGGCAGTAGCTCCAAGACGGCCAAGCCCGTTTAAAAAAAAAAAAAAAGTGAAAACTGTCAAGGATGACTTGTGTGTGGTGAGGAACGAGCTGGAAACTGAATCGCGCAGTGAGAAAAAAGATTTCACATCCACTGTATCGTATTCTAATAAACCACATTCTCCACCAGTGGGGGGATTATGACTGTCCATTTGTCTTGGCTGGGCCACCACTGATAGGGAGACACTCCCTCCCTGTGTCTGCACCATGCAAAGTTAAAAGCGACGCTGGCGACTGCTGCAAGTCATTTGTCTCTGGTAACACTGGTTCGTAGGAAGCCAGGACCTCGGCTCTCGTGGATGATACATTATTGCTATCACTTGCCCTTGTTTAATTACATCCATGTATGGGGTCTGGTACCATATCCTACAAAGCTTATCCATCATGGGAAACTTTAACCGAAGTCTGCGTTATTGTGTCATATAATCCTGTGTTTGACAGAATGTGTGAAAGAATATTTCAGCAATAACTTAAGAAACAGTATGGTACCTCGACAGCTTATCCATTAATACGGTTTATCACAGGCACGGAATATGAAATGAATTCTTTGGCCTTTCCTGGAAATGAATAATGAACAACACATTTAGGTCTTTCCCCCGAAAAGCCTTTGAAGAGCGGCGTTTTTTCTTTGAGTGACTGATTTTGATTTGAGCTCAGTGTTGTTTATTATCACATGCCATTAAATTTATTCTCACTGCCTTTATGTTTTATTAAAACATTTAATCCAGCGACATTTCACCCCCGATGAACATGTGTTGTACATGAATGGACTTACTGTGTCAAAAATCATCCCAAGGTTTCCTACGTATGGTCAGGGCCATACATCTAAAAACAGAATATCAAATCAAACCGATCGATGTGGATCGCACCATTATCTTTGCATCCCCAGTCTGTATGTATTTCCTGTGCGTATCATTACAAAAGACCTTCAGGTTATCGATACACATTAAATGATTAATTCTCATCCAACTTTGACACAGAAGTGGATTTTATTTGCTCCTAAACCTTGTAACACGAGCAGAACATTATTGCCGTCTGTGCCCAAAATGATGCCGGTTGGGGATTCCTTCAAAAGTTATTAGTGGAGCTGCACAATTTGTCAGAATGTTACAGAAATATATATGAATATACAAATCACAGAAGCTGCAATGTTTTGGTAAGGGTAGAATGTGTGACGAAACAGCATGAACGAAGGTCTGTAGTGCTGCAGCGATGCCTTGGTCTATACATGTCGTCCTCCAGATGTAAGAAAACATGTTTGTTTGGTGCAGACTCCCAACATCGTTATCATGAGTTTGATAGTTGTTGAAAATGTTGATGATCATTTGTTTATTCCATATTGTGCAGCCCATGATACTTCTAAAACGTGATTATATTTTCTCTATAAAACACGATCCAATTTCACCCACATCAGTGAATATAGTTAAAATGTTGTGTCTTTGCACAGTAAACCGTGAGGTATGGCCCCGATGCAGCCTATCCATCTGGTGAGGGCCCTTCTTTTTTTACATCATAAAAAAAAAAAAGAGGAAAAAATAATTCATATGTGCCCCTGAGTGCAGGATGAGCCATTAGTAGTTTTCATGATTTTCCAGGAAGTGACACACCCTAATCTAGTGATTTTGGTGCATAGGAACTTTAAGCATTGCCCCTTTATTTTCTGCAGAATTATCATTCTGAATTTGTTTTATCTTAGTATTTCTGGCCATCTATGGACTGTCCGAATAACTTCCTCATTACTGTGTAGCGTAGGCTAACTTTCCCTATATATATATATATATATATATATATATATATATATATATATATATTGGTATATTTGAATCAGAATGTTTAGGTTTTTGTTCCATAAAAAATACTTGTTTTCTTTCTGTTATTTTCCCTTTTGATATTCGCTGACTTAATTCAATGCACATGCTGTGAATGCAGTGAAGAAAACGCCAACACCTTTTTGGAAAACGTTCCAATTTTTGGAGCACGAAACACTCGTGTGTGTGTCTCTTATTCTACCCCCCTGAAGCCAAAAAACATACACAAACAAACTGAAATGAGCTCTGCGTGACGGCTGATATGACATCTTTACTCCATACTGGTGCCTCACAACAACCTGGCGGCCAACTGATAGCACTTAATAAACTCCAAAACATTTCTAGTCTCGAGTTTGCGACTAATGTAAGGTAACAGCAGCATTAGGTTGAATAAAAAACACTCACTGAAGTAAGCCACATATCTGTCTGACGTGGGAACGCTCTGGGGAACGGTTGTTCTGTGATTGTGGGCCGCTCTGCTGTTTACATAATGTAAAACTAAACAACCCAAGCCGACTGCCTCTGTTAACACGCTGCTTGGATATGTTGAGAGAGCCAGGCTCTTTGTCCCGCGAATGTTTTCCTCGCATTCGCGCTGACCAATTATTTTTTTTCTTTCATTTGCGAGCATTCCTTAATGCAATAAGATCCTCCGCTCATACATAAAATGCACTCGTCTACATTCAGCTGCTGCAGCCTAGTCTAGTCTTTTTTTTTTTCTTCTTCTCTTACCCCCAGTTGACGAACTGAATAAGAAAATCCCCGTTTCTCCAAGGAGGATATTTCTCTCAGTCGCAAAAAAAAAAAAAAATACAACAAATCCACAATGAAAAGTAAACCCACTCAATCTCTCCCATGATCTTTGCTCGAGAGAGAGTGAGATAGATCTACATTTTGAGTTTACCACCAGACTCAATCGCTCCCTGGATGACTAATGTGTTGCTGGGACAGAAGCTCTGCAATGTGTGGTGAGATCTCCCAGGGCCTTTGTGGCTCTCGCATGCTGGACATCCCCATTGAGACAGTAAAGAATAGGTGGTCACTAGGTATGGACACAATGAAACAGAACTCAGGGTCTGGAACAATTGCTTGAGCTGTCACGGGGTGACAGAAACTGTAATTAATGATATTTTCTATTTTCACAGAAGAGAATGAGCATCTGACAGAGGCATTATTAATGAGCGCAGCCTTGTTGGAGGGAATAATGGCAGTTTATTAGCAGCAAGACAGATTTAACAGATCTCTCTCAAACAAAGGGTTTAGACACATTGAAAAATGGAGACAATCTGCCCTAAAGATCCGATGGGAGAAACTCTTCAATACAACAAAAATGTTAGTATTGTGATCATATTCTTTTTTTCGCCCCCTCCAAACCATCTGTTCGGCAAGTCGATAATAAAAGGGATTCTGCTTTGTTTTTTTTAGTCTTACCTCGGATAAGCAGAAGCTGTTGATATCAAAATAGCGATGTCAATGTCTCATTAACTATCTCTGTGGTAATTAATCTAAACACATCATTTTCCGACAGGTACATAGATGGATATTCTTAGCTTTAGATACAAAAACTCACATTACACTTGAGTGGAAAGTTCATTGGATTATTTCCCCTAAACTATCCAGTTTTGATTAGACTGCTTCACAGGTTGCACAGCAACAGTATATCAAAGGTTTAGGATGACAGAGTAAACCATATATTGTTATATAAAAACATTCTGTATTGGATTAAGTTGTCGAGCAAACAGACATCTGCTGTTCTGTTTATATTGGTGGTCTCAAAGTAAAGCGGCCGCCGGTATTTCAGGAAAATATAGTTCTCAATCTTCACAGCAGCAAATACGTTGAATAAACAGAGAAATGATTTAAACGTAGATTATTTTATTTAAACGACCAATACAACAACAGGGCTTTCCACGAGGGTATGGGGTAAGAAGCCAGTGGGGAAAAAAGGAGACAGCCATGGGGGGTCTGGAGCAAATCCCCCGGGGTAAAAAATGTCACAGTAAGAGCCCAAATCTTGTGGTGACTGGTTCATCCCAATGACAGTTTTCCATCACATAAAACTGATTTAATTATTGCATATTTAAATGATTTAGACTACCCGCTAGTAAACCTGTAGTGTTTTATTGTAAAGAATTAGGAGCCTTGTGCATTTTATCCCTCACAGTCTGTGAACATCTGTTATGTTTTGGGGAATCTGACGTTAGTTTGCATCGGGGAAAAAAAACACAAACGCATTCTCTGACATTTTAAACTGTAAAATTACAGTGTGAGGTTGAGGGATATTCTACATTTCCTTCATGTGACATGGGTCTGTTGCATTGACGACGTCGCCTGTTTTTAGTTTGTGTCGGCACCGCATCTTAGAGAAGGCTCTGCTGCAAAACGTGTGATTAAAATAAAAAATGTTTCATTAATTTGACATTCATTAAGCGCACAAATGTCTGTAAAGCTTCGAAGAAAGATGCAGTGCTTTTAGTGGACTCTTAAATGCTCATCATCAAGCTGCTTTGGCTGGTGTCATCTGTCTGTGCAATCGATGAAATTCTTAATCTGTTTTGTCGCCAATTATTTCGCTAATATTTGTCAAACACTGAAGACGACTCTCTGCTCTCTACTCAGCAGGATACAAACACTCATCTGAGCATGCGCAGTGCACACACATTCATAGAGATGTGAGGGCAGCACTGATAAAGACAGATAGGCAGGTTTCTCTATCGATGTTCACGTTGTTTTGAGGCAGAGGCCAGTGGTTGTGAAATGTACACAATTAAAACTATTTTATTCAAATCAGAAATTAACATTATAATGAGGCGGATGGAGTGTTTGGCCGGCGGCCGATGCTCACGGAAAAGCTCTGCCACAAGGACAATAGTTTGCGGTCACATATCCAACTGATCATAGTGAGACACTACGCTATTACCCTAAAATTATCCCATTATTCCTTCTAATATCTTATGGATTTAGGCGGGGAATAACTATTTTTTAAGTAATGCAGATAATGGCAATATCACCACTGGGTGGAAAAGATTTGTGAAGCGTATTCCGGCGGTGTTTCGACAGATACTCCACTGCTTCACTCATTTCACTGGACTGAAATATGGCTCCGATGTGACACTACAGGCATATGCCATTGAATAGATGTATTAGATGATTTCCAGAAATGAACCTATTTTCAGTTCATGTAATTGATTCTCATCCAGCAAGTTTGACTGTATTATGTTTGTTTGAAAAGTTAAAAGAATCCGGCTAATTTCTCCCCAACCAGGCAATACTTAACCAGATTAGAGTGGCCACTTCAAGCTTTGTTGATGCATCCAAGTGAGGCAGGGCAGCCCAGCTGCAAAAGCTGATCAAAAGAGAGAGGGGGAATGTGATATTAGCATCAAGTGCTTCAGCGAGTGACTCAGACAAAAACATTGAAAAAAACATCTTTATTAGACACTTCCTTTACCCATGTTTGGAAGTGAATATATCTGTTTGTCAAGCAGCTGTGTGCATCCATACATGGCATTGATTCCTACTTTATCCAGCATTATAAGGCAATTCCTCTTTTCCCTTTTGCATCCCGTTATTGGTGGTATGCTAATGACATCCGCTGTGATTAGTGATTTTCTTCTAATCTTTATTCCGCGGTGGCCTGAGCAATCACAGAGGTAGAGCTTCAAGATTTACAGCAGCGAGCTTCTTCTGACTGCTCTTCCCGTCTGCCCTGACTTGATTTAATTTGAATAATAACTGAAAATGTTTGATTCAAAGGCCACGATGGTGCACCACGGTGCATTTGCAGATTCAGGAAACATACTCACAGGAACACAGGAAAATCTTTTTTTCTGTCATGACCTAACCTGTTTTGGGTAAAAGGTGTTTAAAGAGGGAAGTTCCTGGTTCATCACAAATGATTAAAATGCTAATTTCTATGTCTACAATGATTTTTTTATTTCCCTTTCGGGCAGCATTTATTGGTTTTTCCTCTTCCTCTTAACACAAATTTACTCCAATTAATTTTACACAGAACAGGTAGCTTACACTTGTCAAGCACAGCTCGCCAAGCACAGCTACATTAACTAAAATTTTGAGATATTTTAACTATTGTCAGAGTGACATGCACATTTTGTGAAAGGTGATTGAATTTGTCTGGCGCTTTTGTGCTACAGCACTTGTAGCGACAATATAAAAGTCTATTGTATCCCCTGGGAAGCGTGCCGGCTGTCCAAATAACTGTGTGGTCTCACACTGTTTCCAAGCATTTGAACTGGAGTCCATCCAGAGCACAGACAAATGGATTATTTGATTTTTTTCTGTTAACTTTCAACATTAAAGGAAGAAAAAAAGGTTATACAAACTGTAGCGGTGGCAAGTCAATTTAACTTCCTGCTTAGAAGATTTAGTAAGACATCATTACAAAGTTCAAAAATCCCCCCATGTGTTGAGTATTGGCAAAAGGTCCATCATTATTCCGGTAATTGAAATACTTTCATAAGTTTCCGTTAAAGTCTGTCTGTTACAAAGGGTCTTTGAATGGAGACACTACAGGGTGCAGTTACCGGTGCGAGTTTGCATTGAAATGCACCTGGAAGTCCCCCCTAATTGGCAGCCATCTCATTTGGCTTTGATACTGCACCTCATCATCTGCATGAGCAGAGCAGGCCATTGTCTGGGGAGGAAGCACAGGTGAGTAACGGGCTGATCGCCGAAGACAACGCAGACGGTGCTCAGGAGAAAAGCCGAAGTTTGGAAATGAAGCCATAAAGCACCTACAAAATAGTGTCAATTACAGCATGTGTTCATAATATACTGTCGCCCTGGCATTGCTTTACTGCGGAACGCGAGGAATTGTATTATATAAAATGGTAATGTGGGCAGTAAAACCTGAGTTTAGACAGCAAGATCCAAGGACCTTCTAATTAAGAGCGCCATCTCAGGGACAGCATGGGGAGTGATCTAATGGTAAGTGGTCATGCATGTTTTTACCTGCGGCGTGCTTTATCTACCGAGGCCTCGCAGCAGGACCTTAGACCGACCCGTCTCCTGCTTTACTGCTGAGATATGAACTGAAACATGCAGGCGCGAGGAGCTAGTCAAGCACCATTACAACTTGAGTGAAACAAATGGGCAAAGTGTTTGTGCTAGGTTGTACAAACAGCGTCGCTGGCGCGAGGTATCACAGGAGTGTCTTGGCTTTGGATACAGGCATGCTGCTCCAGAAGGTGTGGCAATGGCATTCACACCACCTGCAGAAGTGAAAAAAGACCTCCCGCGTCTCCCTGTGATGGGGTGAAAAGAAGCATTCATGCGATTACAGCAGTGCAGGCATCATCCCCTCCTAAGCAGTTGGGCATAACCAATCTCAGAGATGCAAGGTGCTAATTACAAAAGAATGAGTTTAAGAAGTTTGATGAAAAAAAGGGAAAAAACTTTGGCAGGCAAGAACAAGGTCTCACGCGGGCGCCCAATCTCGTTTTTTGGATATTTTTTTGTCCTTGAGAAGGATTTATTTGACATTGCGCTCAATCCATACAACTCTCCTCATAACTGCACATCTTGTTTCTGTAAATCTATACAATTCTGTGCAGACCTGTGGTTGCTAGCAGTGATTAATTATCTGGGTTTGCCGCAGTCAGCATCCGGGCCACACAGTGTATGAAAAGCTAAGCCTGAGCACTGGGACAAGAATCCATACTGATGGGAAATGGCCTGTTGACCAACCTCCTGGTATGTGCAAGTCACGTGGATAATTGAAAATGAAGAGAACTGCCTTGAAATAGAAGAGGAGATCAGGATGGTAATTTTGACATTTTTATAATAATCATTTTGAACTAACTCAGTAAAAAAGCCCCGTCAAAGCTCTGAAGTCTCTCTTTAAATGTTCCGTTTTTTTTTTTTAAACAAACGTCGCTGCGTTGCAGGTCCAGCTTTGCAAGACATTTGTAAAATAATGTATTGGTGTGTCATAAGTCTTCTGAGGGTTGAAAAATGGATTTAGTTAAGTGCAGGAAGTATTATGTTTAGCTCAGGGCAAAGTGTTCTGTTGAGTTATAGCAGCCGATTACCCACAGCTCTGGTCCAGGGACTACATGGGGTATTTGTTTACACCAAAGGAAATGAAACTATTTCTATTTAACTGCCCTGCTTATTGGCCTCCTTTGCTTCATTCCTCAATCCATGTGATGTGTTTCCTACTGTTACAATGGGTATCTCTGCTTTGACCACAGCAGATGGGGAACCAAAAATAAAAAAATAAAAGAAATAAAATCCTCTGAGCTCGGAAATAAAAAAGTTGTGCATCACATGAAGCATTGCAGAGGAATCCTGTTTCCCATTATGTCTTCATAACTGACTGAGTTTCTATGCAGAGGTGCTGATGCAATTAGCCGTCCTCCTCCTAAATGCGTGCCAGAACGTGGTTGGGTTTCAAAGAGTCAAAGAAACACTATCTTGCTTCAATTTCAGGGGACCTGTGCTTAATTTGGCCTCCTTTATCTAATAGAGGTTTTTTTTTTTTCTTTTTTTTTTTTTTTCAAACACCATGTGGTTTGCTGTTGGTTGAATCAAAATAATGGACCACAATGGTGAGCCACAAGAGCCAAGAGACTGATGTTTTATCTATGATATCACCACATTTTTTTTTATCTCTGTCTTTAACAAGTTAATTTCGAAGAATCCCGACTGCTGGGGCCATTATCTACGTTTCAGTTGTGAATATAAAAACGTACTTGTGTTGGAAGCAGTCAGGGGGAAAAAAAATGGAAAAAGAGATGTGGCTCTCGGTTTTAAGAGCTAAGTGTTCGGCACGGGCGAAATGAACACTGAAAACACATATTTTACACGCGTTTATCTCTATCACTCGACAACAGCACTGACAAAAGCTCCGGATCTTGATTTCCAACATGCATATATTCCTCCCACTACAGTGTCAGCACAATCCCTGCCAGGAGTGAGCGCTGCACAGGACTGCAAGGAAGGCAGAGGCATAGCGGGGAGGTGGGTGGTGGGGGTTTTTGCTGGAGAGAACGATGAGGTTGATCCCTGGTAAGCTGGCCCGTGGCCTCAAACCCTCCAGCATTTATCTGGTGGTGAATCCGTCACCAATCTGATAGATCAAGAGACAGTCTGGCTGCCCCTGATTCTACTGCCCCCTGGAGGAAACACGGTGACTGCCAAACGTCATAAATGCACTCGAATGCAACATTAGATTCTACGTTCCAGGGTGGTGGTAGGTATCAGTCATTTTTATGAGTCTTATAAAACAGATCGAGTTTAACTACAGGTGAAATGCTCTTCTCTACTTTGCTTCTCAGACTTTACAACAGAGTGTACAACACAAATCAATATGGAGACGTAAGCTCTTCAGAGTAAATGGACTTTGTTGGCTTTGATTCACACACACAAAGCACGGTGAAGGAAGGAAAAAAAAAGGTAGAGGGAAGGATTTCACCAAAAATCATTTGTTTTGTGCTGGTGAGGTCCCCTGATTCAGTGTAACAGCTTTGGAACATATCTCCAGAGAAAATCTACAATCTACTGTCTCCACGATATTAAATTGTTACCCACCCATTGCGCTAAGCACAGATGCCCCATCCAATCGGCAGCTGGCGTGCTGTATATTTCCGTTAATATTTCACATTAGCCTGTGGCGCGACATAATACCAGATGATTACTTGTCTGTTATGGTATATGATGAGAAGTGTTCAGGGCTGCTAATGTGAGACGTCTCTGTTTACCACTTTGATGGATGGCCTCCCTGATAGGACCTGAGTTACGTTCGGGGGTGTCACAGGAAAAAGATGACAGATGGGCCCAGCTGTTGAAGATATCGACACTTTGACCAGACCATGAAGACATTAATCACAGCACGGCTAACCAGCACTGAGGGAGAACGGGGCAACTTCTGTTATTAAGACACAAGTTGTGACGGGGGGACGCATTGTATAATGGACCGTTCAGTGATCAGAAGTTATGAATGTGACGCCGTAAGAGAAACAAAAGACAATGCTGAGAGCTGTAAAGAACTGAAGCGACCCCAAAGAACTTGTAACATGATTAACTGTCACAAGAGATAAGGGGGGGTAGTAATAAAGATGAACGGGGGGTTGTTGATGCTGTAATATAATATTAAGTGATGGCAGATATCCAGAAGTCGGTGTCAAAATGAAAAAGAGGACACTAATGGATCTTTGGGATCTTCGGTCTTAGTTGCACCATCTTGTCACGCTGATAAGACACAACTGGTGCTCATAGTACCGCTGTGACTAGATAACAACATGTTGTGGTAATGTTGTGCTTAGCGATTAAATATTTATCCGCCTAATTTTACTAACCTATGGTTGTTTGATCAGTGGTACGTTGATTGATCTTTTTTCTTTTAGTACTTCTTCTGAATTCTTTGATATGTCTCCTTTCGTATTTCATTGATCTCTCTTATACATATTGTAACACATCATGATAGCACATAGCTCATTCTTGACCAGCGTATGTTTGCATAAATTAAATAAGGCCGTGCAAGAAAGCTCGCTCCGTGTTTCCAGTGGACCAGCTGCCTGTTCCCAAGTGGTGCAGCTCACGGCTAGAAAATAATATTCACAGGAGATCGAAGTAGCTGATGATGTATGTGCTGTGGAAAGGGGTGACTGAAGGGGGATTAAACCCCAAAGTGAAGTTGTCACTGACTGATTGTGAAGTTGGAGTGTAAGCTCGACGCAGTCTGAACTACAAGGGCCCAATATTGATAGGAAATTGAGGTCTGTTTCAAACAGACATCCACGCTTACGTTAAAAGTGCAAACGTTTTCTGGGAGTTTATCAAAACAAGAGCAATAACATGACTGGCGCTGTGCTGAGGTTCCGGTCCGCAAGTACTTTGGCATCGTACGAGGACAACTTTCCTCAAACCCTGTCATAATTGAGGTTATTATGATAGCCCCCTTTAATGTGCATATAGAGTGACGGAACAGACAACAAAAGTCGCGCTGACAAATTAGACTTGAAATTGTTCATTAGCATAATGTCTGGAAGTTCATTAATAACACTGATTTTAATTATTCATGGTCTTGTTTCAGTACAGCAGTTTTTCTCCTGCTGAGCCACATGTCTCGATTGGCCAAAATTGTGAGAAAAAAATATATATATATATGGGAGAGGGAGTGAGAGAAAGAGGGATAGAAAGAGACAGAGATCACAACACACACAAAGGCGGGTCATTATTTCAGCACTGCAGGGGAGACAGTTAAACACTACTTTGTTCTGTTCAATTTGACTCCGTGCAACATTACATGCAACTATCTGGGTGTAAACCCGCTTATACCTTATTTCAAGCAATTTTTTGCATCTCATGAGTGTGACTGTTTGACTACCCACGGAGCTGTGTATTCATCGCACAGCTTGGTATTCTATGGAAATCCCGCTATTGTTATCAAACAGTCACTGCGGCAACATTCATGGAGAAGAGAAAAAAAAATATTCTCAAACCGACGAGCCTCGAAAACAACTCTTTGGTTCTATTTACGCAAGGTCAGTCTTCGATATATATAGTATGTCAGTGTTGGGGTTTCGTCAGATTCACCCTGAGTATTTAAATTTCCTATCCCATCTTTTTGTTATGTGTGAGTGAAGGCGACAGATCAACTTTTTGAAAACGTTTTTGGTTTGAGGCTAGCAAAGAACAGCCCAAGAAAAATAAATGCAAATTAAAAAAAATATATATAAAAACATTTGACAAAACTTGTCTTGTGTTTGTGTCTGAGCAACGCCACGCTACACTTTAATCCACCAAATCTCAATTAAACCTTCATCAAGGTCAGCGGCAGCACAGCAAACAGCCAAAAAAAAAACATCTTGCATTTCCAGCTTTCTTCTATCCTCTTATAAGTTGAATGCCAGATGGGACTTAATGCAAGAGATCTCCCTTTGTTTATTATAAATATTAATGCCTCTGGTAAATACAATCCTACAACAACAATTTGGTCGGACATGTCTTCCATTCCGCGGAAACATCATGGGGTTGGGTGATTGCCCACCGTGGCATACCTGCACAGATGAAACTCATCCTATATTCTAAATGCTAAGTGGTTTCATCCAGCGGTGAGGAACGGAATAAATATGTGGATGGCTTTCCTCGCTCAAATATATTTTCAAACATGGTTGCCTGCACCGGGGGTGCTTAGCAACATCGGAGCCGAGCAGATAAAAAGGAAAGAGAGGGAGAAAAGGGAGACAGAGAGAGAAATCCTTGCTGACAGCTGCTTTCTCCATGCCTCTCCGTGTTGTAAAGATGTTAGCCTCAGAAGTGTATTGAGACAACTGACCCATTGTTCCCGTTGTAATTAAAGACCACAGCTGAAGACATCGAGCCACATGGCCAGAGGGGGCTTTCCTCACTTTTTCCAGCACACAATCCACTGTAGAGCTATCGAGAGCAAGTGGCGAAAGCCTGTGATGTGATTAGCCAAATTTCATAACGTTATCTCACCACTGATATTATAAGGACTAATGGCTTTGTTCGACTTGTTCTTTGTTGCTAAACACAGCTATTTTTAAAGTCTTTATAAACATCTAGTCAACATGGCCGCCGGAGAGCCTTTAGACTTCTAATCACAGACGCTTCAAAAGATGTGACAACATGTAATCTTCATATCACTGTTTTAAAGCTGTTGTTATCATTATCAAACATTAGACTCAAAGCAGACCTTTCCTCTATTATTATTCTTTTCTGAGGTTCAAAGACACACACGCCCGCTTTCGCAATTTTAATGAATATAAAGCAAAGCTGACAACTTACAAATCTGTGCTGTCACGAGTGCTAATTTCTAATCAAACAACAGTGAAAGCATGTATATCGACATTCATCTGATAAACTTTACTACTCTATCCTCGGTTGTGTTATAGTGTTGCACAGATTTCAGCATCCACAATCTCATTCCACTCACTTGTCCATGAGCCTCTGCCTGGAGCTGCAGCCGCAAATCGAGTAATTTCACAGTAGCATGAAAAGTTGAAGACGGGCTTAGCAACAATGTCAAGCAGGACATGGAATCACATTTATCCATCTGTGTGACTATTTGATACATATCTGCTTAAGCTTTGAAAACAGACTCCGTGTATTTTCCCTCGAAAAATGTCCTCTTTCTGTTAGCCAGATAATGACCAGCCTGACTTCAAAACCAGTCAATTCTAATTAAAGTCCTAGTCCGAGGCAAAGCCACATTCCACGGGCAGCAATCTGATGGAGAGGAAGGACTCACATGAAACAAGCAGCATTACAGCAGACTTTGATTACTGGGGTATTCATCGGACGTCAATCATTCAGCATACCTGGTTCCTATTTCAGGCGCAGATTGGATATTTTATATTTCTGATGTTTCACAATACCTATCAGCCGCATACATTTTTGCACAGAACCAGGAACATACCATTCGTGGATAATATGTGTTAAGTCGGTCTGAATGTTAATTTTTGTCTTTGGGGAAATAACATGAAAGCACCGAATAATTAGGCTTGGCCAAAGGGAAAGACATGTTTGTGGGAATAAGTCAAATTAAATATTTATATAAATGCCTTGTACATGCACAGGATGACTTGCAAACAGAATGACCTTTAAAAAAAATTGAAACTATATACTTGCAATTTTTGTTAATAGGAGCTATGTAGTCTAACAACCGTACCTACCAGGCGGTGAGATAAAGGCTCAGACAAATAGAAGATCATTGTTCTCATCATTTGCGGTGCGATGACCTCTGAGATTCAACTGAGATCTGAGATTTTGAAAATTATTTCATTATTTAAAAACCTTGAAACTTGAACACTAGATGTAGCCACTCAAAACCTGTTCCAAGTTGTTACTTTGTTTGTCTTTTTTTTTGTTATCAGGATATTTCCACATTATTTTGCATGTTTAAATAAAATCTGATGGAGACTTTGGCCATGAGTTAGAGACTGAGTGCTTAGGTTTTTGATGAGGATCTGGATAGAAAAACGCCATGAGTACGGCCATTAGTAACATTTAATAAAACCTTTAAGACATTTTGGTTTTAACTCCTGTTTGTTGACGAGCAAAACTGCAAAATGTGCGGGTGTTTTGGCGATGTGGCACTTTGGCAACACAGTACTGTGGCCATAAATGGACAAAATCAGTGATCGTCAGGCCGACTTCTATAAAGGTTGGCACAACTCATGCATTTGCTTTTCCCAGAGAGAATAAAAGTATCTTCCAAAAATCAGCGCCGCAATCAGCCAATCGGTAATGTTTTTAATACATGTCTGGACCGGATTAATTTTGAAATTTATGAACATAGTACATTTAAGAGGTGCGCAGCCTTGGACGAAATATGCGTCGAAAAATGCGCCTTTATCTGAGTGTTTTCTTGTTCTTACACTTCAAGGATAAACGTACAGCTTTAGTATAAGGAAGGTAGCGCTGCTTAAAACTCATTACTGTTAGTACTGCACTCACCGTATGTGCGGGCAGTTTTCCCTTTTGTGAAGAGTTTAAACATTCAGACCCGTCATCCCAAGCTTCACTGTAAAACTATCAAAACAGCTTCATAAATGAGCAGTTAAGGTTTTTAACAGCTTCACAGTGCATGTTAAGATGTTTGCAATATAATTACATACGTAGTGATCCAAAAAATACAAGTACACAACAAAATCATATATAAAACATTTTTTTTTTTTTATGGCCTGTCCCCTCCACCCCTCACTGTGTGTGCCATTCAGTTGAAAGAAATGATATGAGATCACAAAAAAAGAAAAACAACCCACTGCGAGCCATTATCGACCAAAAGAGACACCAGAGTACATGCACACACACACACACACACACACACACACACACACACAGTGATCATCTTCTGAGCTCACTAAAAACTGCACAGCTAAACTAGATCAACTAGATGCTAAAACACCCAACATGTTTCTGCATTTTACGTGTCCGTAATGTCCGACTATTTCTTTTTGCGAGCGTGGTCGCTTTTTTAATTCCCAAACTATAAAAATAAAAAGAACATCACTGCTTAAATATGTTTTGTTGATTTTCCATGAATCAACCAGCTGTGCCTTTGCAGAAAAACCCTCCCAGATGCCAGAAACTGTTACAAGGTGGGCAATACTTCAGGTTTCTGTGATTACCTCATACATCAAAGTTTATAACTCACCACAGTAATTGTACTTGGTGGACAGAAAATTGAAAAATTGCCAAAGCACAACTGCAATCAACTACATTTAGACACCGTTCCTGTTGATTTTCCTGTTGTGTAACTTACTGGCTCTGGATACATGTCTCCTGTAAATCTGCTGCTGGTAAGGTAAAGGGTGCAAAAAACACTTCGGGCAAAGTTCGAGTAAGTGGGTGGTGTTGGCTGAAATTTTAAAAAGTAACTTGTCTTGTGCTTCAGGTCTGTTGATTTTATTTTTCTTATTATTATTATTGTTTTTGCATTTAACGAAAACCATGACCTTTCTCTTACCTTCACAAAGTGTTTGTCGAGTTATGAAAACATACCCATAAAAATACTAAAAACATTAAATTAATTACAAATTATGTAAAAAGCAACCAAGCAAGTTGCGATACAGTAGAAGCTAACTACTGCTAACATTGTATGGTTTGTATTTCTTACGTATTACATATTTTATTGGGATCCCCAGCTGTTGTTGCCATGGCAACAGCTATTCCTCCCGCTAGGGCTATACAAGTTAAAGGAAATCATACTGCAATTATTTTGACAGATATTGCGATAACTGTGAGCTGGGATACGTTCACAATTTTTGCACAATTTAGAAATTATAATCATGAGGAGCTGACATTTGTTTGGGGTCCGTACCAAACAAACCTGTCGTCTTACATCTGGAGATGCAATTTGGTTATTGCTCTTGGCCATATCACAATTTTTGCAATATCCTATTTAAATGTGCAGCCCTACCTGCGGGGATTCATAGTTACAGTTATTAACAGTGGATGGATCTTTTCAGTTACAGATACCTCAAACTTTTGGGTAGTGTCACCACTTTCTTTCGTTGTTGTTTTCTCCGTGTGTTGCTTCCAAATGAATGCCACTGACAAAGGTAATGCTGAGTTAACGAGTCTCGCCGCTTTAAATGATGCGCCTCAAGAGATTATTACTTTTATGATGTCTCAGTTAGTTAATGAAAAATCACTGCGCAACTACTTCTCTTTAGTTCACAAACTCGACACCAGAGAGACCGGGGTTCTCATCCTGACTGTGGTTTGGTTTGGTCAACAAAAGCTCAGTGGTTAAGGCTCAGTTAAATACTTTCTGCCTAATGCTTTGGGGGACTTGAATCATCCAAGTCTGTGATCTTTTCCCAACCTAAAGTGCAATGAGTGCCCAAACTTAGCCACAATAAGTTTAATAATGCTGTAGTCACTACCAACTGGATGTTGTATTGAAATTCTGGCTGTTTTGGGGGAAGCCCTAAAGTGTATGTGGTCAGACTGACATTTCAGTCAGAACAAATTTTCTGTTGCAAATTAGTGGTATATAAACACAATTTCTGCACAATGGAAATTCACTTAAAAATAGATATAAGGAATAAATCCAATTTGGAAGAGAGTTGATTGTTGAGTCTCACCCGCAACTTATCAAATACTGATGTTTGAGTTCCCCAGGTTGTCAACCACTTACGCTCTGGGCTGGTAGAGCGAGATGGCCATCAACCCAAAGAATCAATATTTGGTGAGTTGGGAATGACACTGAAAAATCAACTCTTACAAATTGGACCTTAAGGTTTCGATGTGATGCATAAACATAGACTAATTACACATCATCGTAATTGTACTAGTCACCACCACAGCTGACCGAGATATAGCTTGGCAGATATTATCGGCGAGGCTCTACTTTTTCACAACCCAGGCATTTATTAAACGTTAAAATCAAATGTAACCATTTTGGATCTCTTTAATAACTCATATCTGGGCAATCAAGGCAGCATTAATATCGAGGGTAAAATGTCTAACCTTCCAAACATTGTCCCCTTCTCATTTGATGCAACTGATGGTTACACGACATAAAATGCGGCATACATTTTGTGACATGTTCTGTCGAAGACTGGCTTTTACATACATTTGATGTGTTAGCAAGCAAAGTGTGGAAAAAACAGCTGCTGGGATGCTTTTGATCTTGATGTACGAAAATATCTTTGCAGCACTGTCTGCTTCTGTTTTGAAAAGGGCTACTGGCGCTGTCATCTAGTGCTACCTAACAAGCCAAGGTACATTTTTGTGTGCTAGCGTGCAGACAGCCTTCCAATGATGTATGAATGGATATACTTTATTAATAAACCTAATTAAGGACTCAAGCTTTAATAAATATCTCACCAACTGGACTCTAGTTTGAGAGCAGTGGAGTGGTGTTTTCACATAGGTGTTAATGAAATCTCCTTTTACTGCCAGAACTGCAGATGCCATACAGTCGCTGTGACTGAAATAATGTTATGTGAAATATTAATGAAAAGATTCATAATATCAGCAGGTATTTGACAATACTTATAGCAACCCACACACTAAATTATCTTTAATTAGCCCCATCTCTTTAGCCCATTAGCACCAGCTGCACCAATGTGTGTTCAAATTATAAGGCAACCCATTCACATTACCATCCCCAAACTAAAGGTCATTATGTTTTCTGCCTTTTCTGATTCAAGCATATTACGGCTTCTACTGTACTTCCCATGACGGCTGGCTGGAAGGCCAGTGAACACAGAGACTAATATAGACACAGTAATGAGCAATTTACAATCTCCACTTCACCTGACACTTTATAATATGGAAAGACACAGGGCTCCCACACAACACTCCAAGAGAGACAATCATTGTGGACACTAATTGGGTCAGGAATCAAACCCTCAAACCCAGGAACATCTGACTGTAAGGCAACTCTTGACACCCGAAGAGTGCGTTCAGAAATAAGCGTTAGAACAATGAAACGGGCTGCGTTGCGTTGGCAGGGGGCGTGTAGCTTCAGGTAAGGTGAAACAATGAAATACAATCCATGAGGTCGAGTTTGAGTGACGTATATAATAAGGAGGCTTCTCAGACGTCAAAACACTGCACACTGGCTTATAACAGAATGAGACAGGAGTTTGCAACTCAGGAAAGTTATCACAGCTGAGATTATCTTTCATCGTGACATTAGCGAGGTTAACGGTACAACTTTTGCCTTTTACGGTACAAGGATATCCACAGGGAAATGTGCGCAGGGGACGTATGCGATTGGTCAACACGTCGCCGCACTGCCTGATGTCGCATTGCGGCAAAAGTCGAATCAGCTTCAACTTTTTCGCTGGACTACCTTGTAATGAGTTGACGTAGTCTCTGCATTGCCTCCCCCGCAGCTTTGCCAAACCAGCCTCATTCTAATAAATGAGGCGGCTGCATTTTTGTATATTCATGCGGAGCTAAAGTCGGTCTAATCCAGCCAAAGATCAGTTAATTGTTACTTCTGAGAGTAAGACACGTTTTAACCAGTGAAAAAAATTCAAGATAATTGATTCCTTTATAGTTTATGTATCAGATGTAAACACAAGCAACACTTAACAATAACCGTCATGAATAAATTTTATTTTCAATTCAACTTCTGTTAATAGTTATTTCACTGTTCACAACGAAATGCTTTATAAACCATTTATTAAGCAATATAAAGGGTTATAAACATCAGTTGCAACTTTATAATGGCCATCCAACCATAGTTATGGATGAACTACACAGTATTATCAACTTTATAATTAAAAAATGCTTAACAAATGGTTTATAAGGCATCCTGGTGTTTGTTAACAGTAAAATAAGTATTTACTAATGTTAATTAAAGGTACATTTACCAATTAACGATGGCTTTCATAAAGTGTTATCAAAACACTAAAAGTCTGTCTATTTGCTGTAAGCAAACAATGATGTGATAGCTGCTGTGTCTCTGGGCCAAAGAGGTGAGAACCATGGAGCAACCAGATTCACCTCAGGAGTTTATGAAAAACTGAGAAAGCACTGGTGTTTTAACAGAAGCTGAAGAGGGGCATATGCATCCAGCAGACGGCAGGTCACTCTCAGGAAGCTAATAGACAGATCTCTGTTGTGTTGAATGGAACAGTTCCCTGAACCAAGGGACAGCATTCATTTTGGGAAGGTTTGTCTTCTGTGGCAACGAAAGAAAGTTCTATGAGACGGTGCTAAACAGATGATCAGGTTTCCTTTTTTCCGTACGCTTTCTGCACTACATTGTTTATTGCATTGTTGCAGAGCAAAATCGGAAAGTGATTTACTTCCCGGTTTGGCTGAAGTTAAGCAGCTTAATTCTTTCTACGTTTTTAGGTCCAACCTTTCTTTCGTCTTTGAAAAACCCCCCGGGGAGATGTCTCCCCACTGTTGACCTCTCCTGAATATGAAAAATCGTTCTGCATGCAGGCTTGATTATGCAAACAGCGAATCTGTTCCTCGAATAGGAGATAATGTGAACCTGCATAATTTCCTGAATGTGTGTATTTTTTGTTTGGATGATGAATAGGGAAACATGTTGTTGCTCATACCTGCCCAACTGTAGCTCATCCTTCTTCCTGTTACCTTGGGCCTAATTTAATAACCTAAAACTCACTCAGCCAACTGTGATCCTACTGTGCACCCTGATGGCAGAAATATGTGTAAACACCTGCACTAATTACCTTCACAGGCAGATTATTTATGAAATGCATTAAAGCATGTGTAAAACGATTCATTGGTCAGAATTCAGGGGCAATTTTTCACTCGACCATCCAAATGTCTTCCAGCCCAGGGAAGGCAGAGCACGTTCCCACTGAAACTTAACGGTATTATCTCTCCGTGACTGTTCATTTTCAGGACTGTTTGTCGAAAGGAGACTAAACAAGATTATCAAATAGACAAAGATGAGGATGGCTGTGTTCTCTAATTCAGACCACATTGATTGTTTATGTTTGATGTAATCTGCTTAATGTGTTTATCGTCTCGCGGACGCTCCAGTTTTCTCATGAATTCCTCTAAATAAAAACCACGACAATACCTATTCCTCAAAATGTGTTTCTCTTGTGAATAACCTATTCTAAGATATGCCTCATAAATATTTTCTTATTACCAAGTTTGTGAGAGAGCGCGTCGCCTGCACTGCAGGTGCTGAGTAGAGGACAAAATTAGCATGGCACTCAGCCTTGAGTGTTCAGGAGGACTAATTGAGCCAAAACTTCTCAGAGATACACATCTCTGATTACATTACATCAGTGAAATATTCTTGTCTCACAAGTGTGCTGATACTGAAACGACAATGAACACGACAAACTTCCACCGTGATTAACGGTGGGTAATGATTTCCCATATCTACTAATTATCCATGTTTGGTTATCTTGTACCAGAAGTTACTGGGAGGGGGCCAAATTGATCAAGAAAATTTTGTATTCATTTTCGACCATAATGATGAATGAATCTAATTTGAAGAGTCAAGTCAAATCCATTGCTATCTCATCAGCGAAAATGACAACAGATAATAGATTTCCAGACCTCACCATTCAATCGACGAATCGTTTAATACAGTTGATACCCTGGATAATGAATTTCATTGATGGCCTTTTACAGATACAGAACAGCACCAAACTCTTGCATCACACCCAATAAAATATTCAAGAGCTTACTCAAGTGTTTCACTTAAGTTACTGCAGGTTTTACTGTGCAGCAACAACAGTACAATGTAGATCACAGAGTAGGCCTAATGACATGTGAATTTAGCAGAGGGATTTTGTAAAAGAAGATGAATGAAAATATGAGACTTCAGCGCAGAGTCTTAGATATCACACTTTTCTTTAGAAGCAGCTGCCTAATCCTATTTATTAACTTCTTTAGATTTTAAATGTCCAATTGCATTTCTCAAGCCCTTTCATGCTGGAGCGCGATCAATTTTAATGTAATAACATTTCATTTTTGTTTCCAAATTTGCATGTTTTTCACACAAACCTGTGGTGGTAATGCCATGAATATAAATATTCAGAGAAGTAATTATCGTCAGAGAGAGTTATTCACTTAAACTGCAGAACATCCATTAGTTCTGTATCAGTTTTGTAAGGTCCAACCTGCTCATAAAAACCTTGCTCGCTCGTTTCCAGGTATGTCATCTGTCAAAAACACCCTTGAAATAATAGAGCCACATAGTGTTGCGCGCGAGTCGACTACAGAGCGCACAGAACAAATAAACAGCAGCCAGCAGATTCTGTTAATGATATGACAGCATGCGTCATCAAACCATGCGAGCAGGGACACACTGAGTTTTTAAAAAAATTCTGCAATATTCCCACAACTTCAAATGTTGAATTTATTATGCTGGGGTTGATGAAAAGTTGTCAGAATCCGACCCAGAGCTCCTGTGACAACAGGGCCACACAGATGCTCTTCAGACATAATGAAATTGTTTCCCTGTTTTAATGCTGGCCCACTTTTTGCTAACTGTGCACTGTTATCTGTAGAAAAAAGAACAAAAGTGTTGCTTAAAAATCATGGAGTGGACTCAGCATTGGCAGATGGTCGATAATAAAGGACGTTAATTGGTAAGGGTGCTCCTATCAGCGATTGCTTGAAGCAGTGTATAGTCATTCATAGTCGATAGTTAAGAGTCTTTTCAAAAGTACAGTTCAAATGTTGAGGAAATAAATCATTATATTTATTTTGATCAATTCAAGGAAATAAGTTTAAAACAAACTGACAATTTTTCTGTAAACTGCAAAAAACGGAATTTTGGAAAAAAAAATGACGCAGCATTTGTGAAAAATGATTCAAATGTTATTCAAATCTCTGTAACTCCAAACTCAGAGTACTTTTACCTCCAAACTGTGGTCAGTTGAAGTACTTCTGTCCAATATTTTTTACGCTTGCAGTGCTGTCACACAAACTGCAGTTCCCTGTTTAACGCTTCACGTTCCTCTCAGAAGAAACACTCACTCCTGCTGTGTGTTTTGCTCCGCTGTAAGATATTAGCTCTGTTAGCTGTTAGCTCCCGCAGCCGTTCGGACCGCAGCACTCTGCTGCTCACTGGCTGCTTACAGCTAACAGCTAACTAGCTCTCCTCCTGCAGATTTAAGAACCGATACGCAGCGCCCTCTTTGTTGAACCAGCACAACATAATTGCATGGTCCTGCCAGTAAAGCCATTTGTGACTGAGCGGTTCAATGGAGCGGTACAACGGAACAATTCTTAATCTTCGTATTCTGATTGCATGAGAAGACATGCTCAACTGTGGTCAGTTTGTTTCACATTTGCTTAGCGGTAGTCTGTCCATCCTACGCACATTTTCTGCTGCCCCCAGCGGGGATGAGCGCTAAGAGGCTAGGGCCTCTTAGCAATATGCAGAGAAACTGCCTTAAGTGTTTATCTGATTGGCTCTTCTGATGACCGATCAATCGGAGCAGCTTTGCTCATTGGAATTGGGACCAAAAAATAAATAAAAAAATGGATCGGTGCATCACTGGAGTCAATTTTATAGGTGCACATTTCCTGCAAAGGGCAGCAGTTACAGTACTGCAAATCATGAAAATGTGCCTGCTTTGACTCTGCATCTATTAGCGTGGCGTAGCTGTGCTCCAGCAGGTGACAACTAGTCAGATGTGACAGAGTGCAATATTATCCCTCAGACACAGTCTCCCCAATTTCAGACAGCTACATCACGAGAGGATAATGTGTTTGAATTATTGATACATTCTCAAGGTTGAGTGCATCATGCGTTTTGAGGGGCGCTGAATGCCATGAAAAGGTTTTAAGGAAGAGGAGTGCATCCAAGTCTGAAATACCACAATTAGAGAAATAAGAGTAATAAAGAGCGATAAAATGATAACCCCATATCAGTAAGAGATGCAGCTCTCGATGACCACACGGGGCTTAGGATTTGTGAAGAAGGAGACTTGTGACAGATGCTTCTATCTTTCCACTGCAGTCGGAACATTTGATCCGTGCACACTGCGGATAATGGAGAGGGAATTTGTTATAATTAACTATGAGGAGTGAATGCATCCTACGGAGATTATACTAATTACTTGAGCTATCTTGAAGGTTCACTATAGGATCAGAGCAATCCAAGTGTATTTCTGTGTCACATGGGTCCCTAGGAGAAACAAATATACACCCTTGTTTGTACTGTTAATCTGAGTTCTTAATTCAGGGACAGAAGCTGCTAGCCTTCAACGACGGTATAACCAGTTCCACGCGGATATTTTATTCAATGCAGCATGTAAATTTAGGGGGGAAGTTTATTATTTATTGTATCGTAATCTTCAATTGCAAGGTTTCTGGTCAGCGATTTTTCAGAAACATCAGTTCCTGGTTTACATCCATTTTACATCACTTTGGTGGATGTTTTATTATTTCTTTAAAAGATCCATGTAATTGCTCCCTTGCAATCTGCCCTGTATGTTTAGCACTTTTAACCCAATCATCACTCCCTGTTCACCTGCCCTGTAGACTAGCCTCCAGGCAGGAAGCCATTTGAAAACTGATTTGAACATTTGTGAACTTATCCTTGAAAGTGACTCTAAATATTGAACTCGCAACAACTCAAAGTTGCGAGCATAATGTGTCTGTGTTGTCAGCCATATTAACAAAGTGAACACACCATTAAACAATGTCATTAACCACCGACTCATGCTAATGTCTTCCTTTAACTATCAATGACGCTTAGCTTACTGGTCTGAAAGGGAAATCTGTTTTCTGGATTATTAGTCCAAAATAGAAAGTCACTGAGCACTTTGAATGTTGTTGTGGTGCTTGAGAGGGTGGGACACACTGCAGTTAAATTGAATTGAAATAATTCAAATGGCAAGGATGAGCAGTGTAGGACTACTCGTGATTGTTTTTATTGATGTATTTGTGAGTGGTTAGCGCAGAGTCAATGAATTGGGTGTTGCTTTTATATTGTGTCCTGGTGCAATATCCCATTTAGCATGCCCATCTAAATGCAAATAAGATTGAAGCTGTTTTAAAATTGCTCAGTATAACTGATGTAGTAATTCACTGATTGCTAACTAACTGTAACTTAAATTCGACTTGACACCGTAAATTCTTACCACAACACTTAGTTTGTGCTGAGCTGCTTACTTGTCCAAAAAAAATATAAGAAATGACTCCTGCAGTCTTGGCATGGAGCTGTTTTTTTCCTCATCATTTTTCCCACCATTTCAATCGTGGCTGACCAAAATTTTGCCATCTACCTCTTAGACACACTCGTATTTCGTCTTGCCAAGGTGCGCATCTCTCAAACACCATCCCATTGAGACCACAGGATACTCAATAAATACAAAACAGAAAAGCAGACTCTGTAATGAGACCATAACGATACAGTGTGACCTGTAGTCATGCCTTTCGCTTACATCCTTGATGTTACCTTGGTGGAAGATCGAAATCGAAATGTGTGGAGTGAGGTGCTAAATCCTTCAATGAGTTTAAGAAATATTGAAGTTGGTTCCTGCGACTTCAGCTCCTTTGTGACGTTCTCACTCCCTGGCTATATTAATCAGCCTGGCCCGTAGGCCCAAACAGATGGCTTTGATAACTTGCTTAAAGCAGTCCAAAGCGCCACAGATAGTGCTACAGTAAACTAGACATCCATCTTTGGCTCTATTTGTTCCATTACAAACAGAGTCATTATACCCTTGGCTTTGGGGAAAGATTCCCTGTCACAGAGCCTAACCCTCTCCTCTCGAGGATTTGGATCCTTGTCATCTGTATTTCTTAAGCCGGTCAATTGACACTGATATTAAGTGAGCATAACTGGTTCCAGTCACCTTGAACAATCTGACATTTCAGCAGACATGTCAGTTTTTCTTCTCATTTGTCATCTCATTGAGTGACAGTAAACTTTTCTTTAATAAGGCCTCATATTCTATCAAGCCCGATCAGACATTGTGGCATTTTTACAAAATAAAGGTATCAGATGAAGCACCCATCTTTACCAAAAACGCTGTTTGCACAAATTATAGAGAGACAACTTTTTTGCTGATTAGTCTAAAGTGATGCTTAAAAGCAAAATCAGCAATGCATCTGTAAATGCACGACATACGCAGTAAAAACAGGAGCTAATTAATCAACACACAATCTAATAAAGCCTGATTATTTTGAAGTGAAAAACAGGAGACCGTATGGTTCCTTAAAACACCAGCCTGCTCGAGCTTAGCAATAGAAGTCAAATCACAGCCAGTTTTATCCCCAAAATGATTATTTGGCTAGTACGGGGAAATAGAGAGACCGACAGTGAGCTCCAAATTCATTTAGAAAGTGATTTTTTGGCTGTGTACTCTTTTTCTTTGGATTTCCAACGATGACTTTAAAGCACAGACAGTCAGCTTAATTTAATGCCAGGTTCATCCCTTTCAGAAGAACAATTACACATCTACAGCACTTCTGATAGATAGTTATATAATTTCAAGGTGACTCAAGTATTTGAGTAGTAACAGAGCATTAAATATAGCTCACAAATGACACCTACAAATCACTCAATTTATGCAACGGCTTAAGAAACTCTGCAACCCTTAGTCACTTATTTTCAGGTGGCCCTATAATCAAGAATGGGACCTCTTTGCATTTAAATGAGCAAGAAGCTGTACACTGTGTGACGCTCAATTTATTCTAGTGTGATTCAGACCCGATGCATTGCATGGGGAAACTTGAAAGTAAACATCACGAATATAAAACAATCTCTGAACCACAGAATTAGCACAAATCTAAGACTAAAGTCACTGAGACGGTGTTTCTCCTGCACTTAGCCGACACTGAATTAGCTAGACATGTCTCAGCCTTGAGGCTTCCATATGTTTTGAGTGCAACAAGTTTTAACTGTCATGTTGCATCTTTGCATTTTTATAAAGACAGTGCAGTAATTAGAACCTGATAATCGGACCCAAATGTCATTTTCGTACATATTGGAGATGTTGGTTAGTGACTTAGCAGTTCAGTCAACCTACATTCAGTCCAGATTGGTGCTGATCAATCGATAATGTACGCCAATACACCTACAACTCTTACCAGTCATTGCTTTATCTTGGCCTACATCCACTTTTTTCAAAATGTGCTGTCTTTACAGGCCATTTCAGGTATTTCATGCATCCATGTATTTATCTATTAATATATCTATATATTTATCTTGCGATATACGTAACAAATGTAAAAAATACCTATAAATATATCTCTCATTATGTATGAATAAATATCAAAAAATATATCTTCATAATCCGCACATCCACACACACACACACACACACACACACACACTTATACATAAAGTATCGATTTTCTGCAATCTGTTCACCAACACTCCTTTTACACACTAATTCAATAAGAGTTGTTTTCACCGTTTTCCATGATTGGTTAACTGTCACACCATTCATGTAAAAACAGTCTGGGTAGTATTCTCTTCACGTGTGGTGGCTCAAACGTGATAAAGATCATATTAAATATGGTGAAAAAGCCCACAGTTACAACACAGTACAGAGTAGATTAATAACGGGGTTGCACAAATATATTTTCACTGAACCTAGAATGAAGGAGTAACAGAAAATCCCCATCCAATCCTCCCACATTTTCACAAATAAACCTGATTATTTGCTTTAAAGAAATCAGCAGTCTAATTTATAAAGCGTTGGCCCCATTAATTTATGGTTAACAATCTGTACAAAAAAATAAAAATAAATAAGAAATGTGTTTTAAATAATGGCACCTAACCTATTGTTGTGTGCTTCTCTGCGATTAGTATCAAGCAGCGCTACAATAGCATTATCCTTTAAACAAACACTGTTGCGGTGATATGACGCCAGTAGAATCACAGACACCCTTTAAGAGAGCCAAAAGCCACAAGAATGACTTTTCAAAGATTTCCTGGGTTTTAGTTCCTTGATTACAAGTCAAACATTAGAGACTGGCTCCGTTCCTCTATTGCCAAATCCCTTTTCCCTGTTCAGTGTTGCCCCAAATATACACCCATACACTACAACTGCAGTTACACCCCTATATTAAAATATTTTTATGACAGCAATTTATTTGTCATGGCAAACACTGTAGCTATTAGGCCAGTATTCAAATGAAGCATTTGGCAAAAAAAATATATTTCTCTCCAACGAGGTTAGCGTTGTTTTTTTTGGTTTTTTTTGTTTTTTTCCAGCTATATACGACTATTGCAAGCACAAATGGGATACAGCTTCATGGAATCCCGAAAACTGGGCAGAGAGTGACGGGTGGGCAGATGGGCAGTGGATAAAGTCTTTTATTTCCACCATTGAGCAGCTCCACACCTTGGATAATAGGAGCCAATTCAGTTCAGCCCATAAAGAGGTTTATCAGTTCCTGTCAGCATGCCCTGCAGGGGTGAGGCGACAAATAACAAGGTAGTGGAAAAGAAAAGTGGTCGGAGTCCAGCTCCCTAACCTGTTTCCCCCTCTGCCAGTGGCATCTGCATTTTCAAAAAACACTCATTTCCGCTTATGACTTCGAGATGGGAGATTAGAGAGTTGAAAGTCGTGTTTGAGCAGCATTAGAAGGAGATACCCAAGTCACGTGGCACAAAAGGAGCTGCACTCGGTGCATCTCAGGAAAACGTCACAAAATGTCAAGGACTGCATAGGCTGCCAAGTGAAAGAACACCATCCCCACTGCAGCTGTCATATCTCACTGAATAGTTTATTTTAAAAGATATATATATAAGCATGGATACAGCAACAACAACAAAAAATAATACGTTAATCGCATCATTCTAACGATTTTTGGGATAAAAAACAATACTCTAGAAACAAGATTAATTTGACTTCTAATATTTACACTGCTGCTTGAATTACTGTACCTAAAATATGTCTTGTGGAGTTTCGTTTAGGTGAGTGAGCATTTCACAATATCTATTTCTGGGGGGGAAAAATACCCTATTTAAGTGCTAGAGGATGAACAAACCATGTCAAATTACAGCCCTCAGCCTGATTCGACAGGCTTGTCAGATCCAAACTACATTTCTGTCTCGTACCTGGCTATATTTAAAAGACTGACTGTGCACCCTGAGTGAAACCTCTCGAGTCGCTGTCAAAGTAATAAGCCGCATTGTTGAAAATGCTTCCACTATTCTGCATCTGCTCGTCCAGATTTGAGGAATTTTCTTCATCGATATAAAAACTGGCAGATATTTTTCATTTTTCATCCGATTTGGCCTCACTGTTATTTGACGAGGAGGAGGAGGAGCAAGAAAAATGCAAGACGTTGCTCACGACACTTGCTGGTGCAGTATTCTAAGTCCTACATACCCTGCACTTACAGTATGAGCCTGCACCACAGTGGCTACTGTAATTTTCCATGCATGAAGCAAAAAAAAAAAGAAGAAGAAAGAGAATGTAAGAACATGCCAATAATAATAATGATAATAATGGGAGTGTATTTTAACTGTAGGTCCCGAGCAATTACTTATGGCCTTTCCCTAAGCCTGTACCTCCACAATAAATTACATTTTAAAATTAAAAATAACACTGCGCGGATAACATCAGCACTTAACTGAACAATTCAAAAATTTGGGCGCAGTCTTGGAATCTCCTTTTGTCAGTGTTCTCATTTAAAACATTACAAATATATATATATATATATATTCATTTTCTATGTTTTTCCTCTCTTTTAGGAGATTGGTGGAGGCACAGTCGTGAGAGCTCCTCCACTGAGTTTGCCTTATGCTTGCCGGAATAAATTGGTACCATATGGTGTGATGACAGGATCACTCAATCTTCTGTGTACCTGAACACCACATTAATCATTTTTTGGGGGGGGATATTCTTTCCCTTTCATCACACAGGAATTTCCAAATAGCCCCTGCCTTTATTTCTCTCACACATGTAGTGCATTTACATACACAAGCTACACTCTGCCCTTGTTAGGAGCCAGACTATTTGACCAAGTTCAAGCTGGAGCAAAACAAAATGTTAAGGTTAGGTGTCAGGTGAGACTTCCTTCCTGTTTAACATGTTGACTAACTTTCATTCTAACGTGGTCAAGAGCTAGGGGCATGTTTCATATTAGCAGTCTTAGCTAAACAATGACATTTGTTTCATTGTTGACACGTTTAAACATTTTTGAGAATATGCCAGATACCTATATTATATTATATAAATAACAAAATGGTTGTATTGGATTTTTTTTTTTTCAATGTCAAAAAAAATTAAAGTAACACCAAATTTGAAAAAGAACACTGACAATAGCAACTTAAAATGTCCAATAAGTATATTTGCACCTACCTTAATTAAATGGCTATGCTGCAGTTCCATAGGTATATGGATAAGCATAAAGCTCCTTCCACTAATTCAGGCTAAGAGTTTTTAGACAGAGAAAAGGTGAACCGAGTAAAAAAAGGGTGAAGTGGCCCAGAGGTGAGAGAGAGAAACGTGGAGAGAGAGGGAGAGAAATGGGACAAAGGAGTGAGCGTGGTCTTTATAGCAATGTCCGCTTGATGAATCAGACATGTCTTATTTGTTGGCTGCACTGCCAGGGAATTTGCATTGATTATTTTCCCCTCAACAGATACATTTAAATCAATGTGGCAAAGCGCAGCCAGAAAAGTGTGAGAAAATGTGCGAGGCACACGGTGAACCCCGGAGCTGTAACCTTGGTCAGACAGGAGGAGCCACAGCTCCCCCTTCATGCCAAACAGATGAGATCAGGACTAAAAGCAACTCTGAGAGGACAGCACCATCTCTGATCTCCCCGTGAAAAAACAATCCCCTCCCTTCGCCCGTAATAACATTTCTGTGGGCTAATATGTCTTCATTACACTGCAATTTTTCATATGCAGATGTGCCAAGTAAAGTTTTTTCCCCTAGTTTTGTAAAAGGCAGTGCATTGCTTTACGTTCCACAGCTTTGTTTTTTGTTTCTGTTTTTAGTTCCTAGAGGTTTTTCTTTTGAAAAAGCTTTTCTGTTGTTTCAGGTATGGTTATATACTGTAGCTCGGTGTCTTTTCTTTTTAGGAGTCATAAGTAGGTCAGTCAAAGTCCCCTTTGAACTATTCTGCCATGGCAGTAGATCCATACTTCTTAGTTAAGCAGCAATTGCTAATAGTTCATATACATGTATATAAGCATAGCTTGATAAAGCCATTTTTTTTCTTAAAAAACTTTTCTACTCAACAATATATTTTTGCATGTCACATTTGTTACATAGTTTTGTTGTTTATGTAGTTTTAACAAGACGCCATGCATTGTGTGCATATCTCATTCATAAGCGTAGCAGCGGTGTGTCAACACGGCTTGAAAAACATTGTCAAAAAAATATACTTTGCAGAAATGGGATGCTTACAAAAAAAACAAACAAAAAAAAAACACTTGCTTGTTTTAATGAATAGATAAACAAAGATTGCATCATCACGTCACCATTTTGCGATGGCAAACACTAAAAAAACGTTGTTGCTCTGTGGTAAGTTTGATCAGCTGACATTTCCCCACTAAAATATAGGCTAGGCTGTCATTCATTCTGTGACAGAGTCCACCGGCTTTCACGCAGGCCCAGTGTGGGGCTGGATCACCGCTAATGCTTCATCACAGGGTTTAGCCTGAATGGAGCTTTCATGGACGTTAAGCAGTGAAGGTTTGTCTCCTCTAATGAAGTCCTGCACTGCCCCCTTCCATGCACTGAGCTGGATGTTTGCAGGGTGCAGAGGGACGTGACAGTTTGGAAATAAGTTTGCGACAAAAGCAACTTGCGTGCTTTATAATTTAAGCGGGCTGAATCGTACATATAAGCTGTTTAATAAATGTTGCGACACCTTTTTCTTTTCATTTTGCCCACTCTCACAGGCCATCTGCACTAAATAATAAATGCCACTTTCTAATTGGATGGGCCACTTTTAACATCCCCCAACACACTCACACACACACGTATCATACCACACTACTGTGCACCGCTCCCCACCTCCTCCTTTTTCCCGTCACTCTCTCTTTCCCCATCTCATTGATAATTTCTCCTGGAGCTTCAGCCTCTCACATTGAGATCAAAGTGGCTGTCACACACACCGCCAGTGGAGGACGGTTCAGGAGCATCTACCTACATTATATTATTCCTCTATGGATGATGAAAGGGTGTATACCCAGGGTTGAGATGACACTGTTACGAGGCAAATGCAGTAGGGGGCGTTACATTAGGACCCCCTCACAGGGGATTGGTTTGTAGGATGGCAAAAGTAACAAATGGTTTAGGTTTGGGCTGTCCTGCAAACCAATCCACTCCAGGGCTGACCATGACAGTAGGACTCGCACGGAAAAAAAAAAATTAACCTCCTGTCATGGGAGCATTAGCAAGTAAGATGACATTACACAGAAATGTGGATAAGCGGACACACACACACGCACTGCTGTGATAAGGAGCCTAATCTCTAAAACTAAAGAAATGCACTGAGTCCCAATTTTGAACTAATTTGACCTACAAATAATCCCGCTGTTGTAAATAGCATAAAAAAGGGAGCAAGGAATTATGCAAAGTTTGCTCACTACCTTTTTTGTACACAGTTGTCTTTTCTCTGTAGAGACAAAAAAAAGGGGGGGGGGAGAGAGGCTTTCCAATATCTCCTGACTGTCTCTCTTTTCTCTGAAAGGCACATCTTAAGTCTGACTAAAGCGTACACTCGTCCCTCCCCTAGGGTGCAGTGGCAGTGGTGCAGAAAAAGTGAACTGCAGAGGACCCCACTGTTTAGCAAACACTCCTACTGAGGGGAGGAATTAATTATTCAGAGCCAAGGACCAAGGCAGCCCCATTTGATTGCACCACAAAAGAAAGGTCAGAGCTTTTCATATGAGGAACCTCCTGGCTCTGCACCCTGTCAGCTGAGGGGACGTGTACAGTATAAAGGGCTGAACGGCAGTCTGGCTAACAGGTCAATTAAAAGTCCGAGGTGAGGATGTGTTCGCGAGACTTGTGACAAACAGCAGCTACGACACCGTCTCAGTTTAGAAAAGAAAAAGCGCGGAATGGTCTGGAGGGGCTGAAGATGTCTGTCACGTGGAGCTCTGAGATGTCAAACCTACAAGAGATGAGTCAGGATGCTGCCGGTGAGGAAACGCTTCCACTGCCACTGAAAGCAGTTTTCTTCTTTTTTTTTCTTCTTTTTTTTTAATCCGACCAAACCATTTCATTTCCTCTCCTCACAAGTTGGAACATGATTTATCACCTTGTTTGAATAGTTAATAGGCAATGATGGAATTTATCAAATTAATAACATATTATTTAATCTTGGGCAAAATGGCCTTTCGAAGGACTAAACTGTTATATTTAAAATTCTGCAAATACTGTACGGACTCTTGTGGCAATTAATAGAGTTGGACAAAGTTTGGTGTCAGGCTCTGTTCCCGCGGTGCGATCATCTGCATAATCCTATCAAATTTCGCTGTGAAAGGCCAAAGCTTTTTTTTTCTTCTTTCCCTGCCATGGTGCAAATGCCTGATTTTCATCAAGTCCTTTCTCCCGACTCTGCGCTCACAATGCCCACTTCACAGAACAGATCATGAATGTACAGTAGCAATGCAACAAAATCCAACTACAGGATCCCCGGGGTTTATGGAGTAAATCTGCTGTTAAAGTAGAATACTGTTGAGGCCTCGCGGCATTGTGGCCCGATACTGTAGGTTATAATCTCTAACAACTGTGGACTAGCGCACCCCAGCAGGGCTGGAGATGGAGCCAGGAGGGTAAATTCTACAGCGGTGCAACAGGGGGTGCTTATTCGCTCACCACTGGTGCGCGTGCGCTCCACACATAAAGCCTTTTGATCCTATTGGCTCTTTCCCACTCCCTGTCAGCCAATCATCAATCACCCAGCTCTACCATTCCATAGAAACCAGGCCTGCACCAGTAATGACATCAACTACAACTTCATCGAGCTCCAGTCTTCTCCCAGTTACTCACACTGCAGTAAGCTGCATACTTTCAAAAGGTCACAAAGTATTCTAAGAAAAAAAATGTGAAGAACACAAACAAAATCAACAGGACATCCGTATTTTCAGATCATATATTTCCTGATGTCAGTCAGTAATAACATCCATAAATTACAAGTTAAAAACCATCAACAGCCTGAAAAAAAACAAAAAAAACACATAACTTCACTTAGCCTGCTAAACTATAATTGCAGGTAATCAATCACAACGTTGTGTTTGCTAACTGTGGTGTCTTCACCCTAACAGTATGAATTAGCTCACTGATTTATGTTGCTGGAGTATTGCGGCTAAATAGAAAGCTACAGATAGGAAAGGGGATAGGTCCTCTCCAGGATGATTTCTTGCAGATGGTTCAGCCATTACATCTTAGTCTCTCAGATCATTAATTTCCCAGGTAATAAAGCCCTGTGTTGTTAGCAGGGCCCCCCTTCTCCCCTTGCACCCTGTGTCGTAGGATGCAGCTGGGTGTAGCTTGTGAGTAGTTGCCAAATGGAGATGACAGTTTGCTCCACTGTTCATCAGTGAAACCACGGAGCCATGCTGAGTCTATAGCACATGGATGAAAAATTAAACTCAACACCAAAAAATTAACGTGTTGTAATACAGCCTGTTATTCGTCCCCACAGAGATTTCTATCACTGCTCCAGGTCTCCTTCAAGTGTATCCATTAAGACTTGACTGATATGAGTTTTTGCCGACATATTTAAATTGAAGTCAGTGACAGACCATATTTTATGTTAATATTCAATATGTGACAGGGTGGAAACCTGAAAAACCTGAAACAGAAAAAAAGCAATTAGACCATGGGCATCACAATCCTCAGTGGGACCACAATAGTAACTTAAATTACATGATGATGATGAGTTAACTCAGTCTGCTGATTGATACTGTGAGATGTGGTTAAAAGCTCCAGAAAAGACAGTAAATGGACATTGATAGTTTTTCCTTTTTTACATTTTTTTTTTTTTTTTTACCCTGAGAACAAACATTCACGCTCAACACAATTCAGCTAATTTAATTGTCAGCGAAGTGGGAAACAACAGGCCTTTAAATTTGAAGACAAATTTCATCTTTAATGCACAAAGCAAATAACCTTCTGGCTTGTTGTACCTATATCTGTGGCTGTGGTCTGAGAGGAATGGCCATTAATATGCACCGATGACAAAATGAATGCTAGTTTTACCACTCATGTCACAAACGGAAATCGCGAACGCAAATATGAGAAGCATCAAGATAAACACTAAAAGGAGGCCAAACGATCTGACGCAATCAAAAGAGCGCCACCCGTGCTATCTAAGGTTACCTCGAACAAACAAAAAAACGAGAGAGAATGATGGCATTTATTTTTTTGTCTTGTATTAATTTCCACACACATCTGATGTTTTAGTCTGACACAATTTCTCATTACCCTATTTTGTGGCGAAACATTTAGTGCACGTTTGCTTTTCCCCACCTAAGACAACCTTTTTTTGTGTGTTTGAAATATATAAGTTGTTTTTCTTTTTCTTTTTAATTTCCAGTGTTTCCACTCGGGTTGGCTCGTGCAAAAATTGAAAATGCGCATACAAACGGGCTGCAGAAACTGTTGGAAAATGTTAAAGTAGTTTCAGTGTCAGGGCTCACTAACTTCTCTACGCATTGCACGTTCTCATGAGAGTTCATAAACAGCACCTAACAGAGTCTAAACGTAAGTACCTCCAAATCCAGCTGTATGGAAATGCATTATATTTCTCTAGTGAGGCTGAACTGATACACTCCGTGCTCCCTTCAGACAGATGTAGTGCAGCAAAGGGGCAAAAGTGAGAATTTATTCAAGCTGGTCCAGGTATTATCTGCAATTGTGAGTCAGTGTAGCCCTTATCAACTTTGAAGTCAGGCAAAATGCATGAGGCTGTGGCAATATGAAAGCCTCTCCTCCTGATATCACGAGCATTTCATCACATTTCTCATCAGAATACACTGTATTGTTGCCTACTCACAGCTCTCTGGCAATCCAAAGGCTATCTGCTGTGAAAAAAAAAGAGGGAGAAAAAAAAGAAAGAAAAAAAAACAAAAACAATCCAACCTTGATTGTCAACACTTGAGTGCTGTGCCAGCCTCATGAACTTCTATGAGGCAAAACAGCAACACAATCTTCCCACTCATAACACATGCGAGGATCTCTGGAGCAATAAACTGATTCTGAGAGCTCTCATCAATCTTTAATCCTTCCTCAGGCTCCGTGGGGCCGCGGTGAGTAAAAACCTCCCTGCAAAACCAGAACGAGGCCGGAATCCAGCACATTCAAGGTTCAAGCAAAGGCCTAGAAGACTTGTTGACAGTTGATGGGGCCAAATCAACTGAGGAGACCTTTTAACTCTTTTCACCCGGTGGCTGAGACACGTGCCAATACCCATCTTGTGTCTGGACCAAAAGGTTTTCTGACAAGCCTCTTTAGAGCTAGACCCTGACAGGAATTATACATAACACTGCTTTCACGAGACACAAATGTATTGACAATATGCTATAAAATTGTTTAGTGACTTCATTTGGGGTTTTTTTGGTGAACATTCACAGCAGAACTTACAGTAAAATGTGATGGAATTCAGTGTTGGCAGCAAAGAGTTAAGAATTAGTTGGAAGGGGTTTTAAAAACCAAAGCTGCCTGGTGTTGTGTGGGCTTTGGCACTTTTTCCCAGCATCCAAAAAGTCAAGGACAGACTGAGCCGATACGACAGAGGACAATCTAAATAACTATCTGTATCATCGTACCGAAGCCACAAACATAGCAGCTGGGTGTAGCCTGTGAGTTCTTGCCAAATGGATATGACAGTTCGCTGCACTGTAGATCAGTGAAACCATGGAGCCTCGCTGAGTCTGGAGCACAATGATGAAAAATTAATTCAGACACCGAAAAAAATTAAGTGCCTCAGGAAGAGTGTGTAGTCTGTCCCCGGAGGTTGTTCTCCCGGCATTGAGGTCTGCTTTAAATGTCTATTCTGAGTGGGACCCGGCAGCTTGTAATGCGACCTAAGTAACTGTCTGCTGACTGATAGTCTGAGCCTTGGTACCACCATATGTTTTCTCACCGGCATATCACAAGTCGGTAAATTCAAGTAAATGATTACATCGCAGAGGTGGCCGGAGAGGGAGGATGTCTTGGAGGGTCTGGTGAGACACGTTCGTGTGTATCTTGTCTCACAGGATAGCAGATAAAAAAAATGTCCTGCTTACTGCGTAAAAAAAAAAAAAGAAGGAAATTGCCGGTTGGATGGCATTTTAAAAGTAAGGCCACTCGGTGTGCGGGCTTTGGCACTAGCACTCACGAATTTCCTACGTCAAGGACACAACCTAAAAAGGATGTGGCAGGGGCCAATCTAACCATCTGCGTCATCACGCTCAAGCCACATACAAACATATCTGTTTACTTTTAATATTAGACAAACCCGCTGGAGGAAAGCCAGACAACCTCCGCTGGCCTTTCTAGCTAATTGTACCAAAATCCGACTTGCCCCTGAATAGTTTGGTTTCCTGTTCGAGCTTGTTCTATAAAGATATAGCAAGTTGGACTGGGGAGGCAGCAGTGGGAGGGAGGGGGGGGTCTACACTAGTTTACCCGCTGCAGAAGCAAAGCAGGTGGCCAGGTTGATGACAATGAACAGACAGCATTGGTGGCCTAATTTCTTCATGTCAGACAACACCATATGGCTCCTCTACCTACTTAGAAACTGCGTCCACATAAGTATGCTAGTATCATAGTCTTCACAGTTAATTAAAGAGGCGACGAAACAGGATGCACTTCATTCTATATACTGTAAAAGATGTACTATTAAGGGAAAAAAAAACATATCCCCCCAGGTATTTTATGTGTTATGTATGGCATGTCCTTGAAAGCAGCAAGGCTTCAACAGACAGCGCGCTGTTTTTTTCCTCGACACATCCCCAACTTTTGCATAAAATGGAGACAAGGCCTCTCACTGTTGTGGAGCACTCGCATGGAAAAGTGGAATACATTCAATTAATCTTTCTGACCTTTAGTGAACGTTACACAGGATGACAAGAAAGCTTTGCCCACCCGTGCACCGCACACCCAACTTGATGCCGGCGTATAAAGAAGGTGTGCAAAACAATTTGAAATCCCTGCATTGTGAAAACGCATTGCTTTCGACAACGTAATGACAGTTATTAACTTTCAAGGACAAGCCAATGTTCTCGAACTTTGAGTGTTTTTATTGATCACAGTTCACAACACCATGATATCATCGCCATGGCTGTCAACAGCGAGCAAGCTAAATTACAATAATGACGTAAAGGAATGTTTCGAAGCAGGGCTTTAAAACCTCAGCCAGCGATTGTTTCTAAAAATGAAACTGGAAAGCGCTCGTGACAGCTTTGCCAGCGCACCACCAAGAGAAGGGAAGTGCTCAAAGCGTTACCACTAGAATTTATTCATAACCATGTGACTCGTGACAGTGATCGCTGACACAAAGTGTCTCAAAGCTGACACGGTGACAGGTAACAGGGTAAACTTTGTGTGCCATGGAGAGAGGCCAATCCCTTATGTGGCAGCGAAAGGAATATGGCACCATATGGCTCATACGTTGCACGCTGCATTGGAAAGTGGAACGCATGATTTATTACTGTTCATATCAAATGTAAATTGTTTCAGATGCGATATGACTTTCTGCTGGTGTTTTTTGGGTCATATCATATATAAGTTTGCACATTCTGAATAATTAGGGCTACAAACAAATACTTCAGCTTCCATTGAAGGTGACATTTTTTTAATTAGTAGAGTTTTCATTGTTAATTTTTTTTTTTTTTACTTTGTAGGGCATTTTAGTATGTATAATTGAGATCTGATTCAATTTACAGCTTTAAAAAAGCATGCTCCTGCTTCCAGAGCTGAGCGTAGAACAAAGGGGAATCTGAAATGAAGGACATGATCAAAACATGTCCAAAGTTGTAATAGTTATTATGCCTGTTATGATTATAGCATTTAATACAGATCATTTGAATTCCATTTATGTCAGAAACCCCCGGAATTATTCCCAGGTGTCATCTTAACACAGAAATAAGGCCATACACAAAAGCAGAAAGTTTTCAGTGAGAAAGTGGTGAAGGGCTCTTGTCACCACCACCCCCACCACCCCCACCCCATGGGTTCCTAGCAACATCATGCAGCGGGGGATGAATAAAGCAGAAAATGGGTTTGTGCGGCATACAATGGCACGTAGATAACAAGAAGGACAAGTATTGAAAATGTCCTATTGGGACGAGTTTACAGAAATGCCTTGTTTCTGTGAGACCGTGGAATGCCTGGCTCTTAATGGCGCACTAGCGGGGGTCACCATTAAGTGACAAAACAATATCAGTGGGGAAACATTTGCATCGCCATGTACAAATACGCAAGTTGTCAGGCATAGCAAGCCTGGCCTTTTCAACGTGACAGCAATCCCTTTAGGTGTGAGGCGAGTGCAGCTCAGTGGCGCAGGGGACAGCAAGAGATTTGGTGGTGGGGGGGACCCGGTGGGACTGCGGAAGTTGCATGCAGTGAGGTGTGTGTCAGGGCACCAGAGACAAAGCAATGATTACACACAATGAGGAGAGCAGTGCACACGCTGACACTAATGCAGTCCGAGGGGAGACACGAGACAGAGCACTTGTGACAACTGTGAGAGGGCGTCACTCCTCTGACAGACAGCATTATGGGTACCAAATAGAGCAAATGTTGATCTGTTCTTTTTTAAGGCGCCAGTGAAATAAAGCAAGTGGTTAATACAATGAAAACACAAGAATGTGTCGTATAAATAACTGTTTCTGCTCGACAGTTTAAAAAGTCATTCAAACAATTTAAGTTCACATATTTAATTTCAAGTGGTAAATTGTTCATATATATATATATATATATGCATGTTAGCTGCATGTTATGCATCGGATATATATATATATATATATATCCAATGCATGTTAGCTCCCATTAGCATTAGTTCAAAACATAACAGCTGGATAGTTAGCATGATGATTGGTTACCATGCCTGTGCCCTTCAAACAAAAACCAAACCTAATCTAACCTAAAATTAAGAATCGAAAAAAAAATCATTACAAGCTTTTTATCAAACTTGAATAATGTTTGTTTGATGTTTGATTGATTATCATTCTTCATGGCAGCACAGCAGCACAAAGAAAAACACTAAACTAACATTAAAAAAACATTAAAAAACACTAAACTAAACATACAGTTTGGATGTTAATGCAATGCAAAGTTTTGGGGGCAAAGCTACAAGTTCCTAGTTCGAAGAGAGATCCTGAAACATTGCTGTTTAGCTTCAGTGGACGTTTAGGTCCTCAGAGTCCTCAGGTCCTATATAGTGTTTTACAAGTATAATGGCAGTTTTTCAGGGTTTCTCTTTCTTCTTGTTTATGGATATTTCCTCCCACGCGTCTGTATAGAAGAAATTGAAGGTATGCGCGATCCTTTATGGTAGATAACAAAACTCTGAATAGTCATTGGTGAGAAAGGTATTCAGATCTATTGCCACACGGCCTCTTACTTTTGTAACCATGAAGCGGCAAGTGGCGCCGTGCTTTGTGCTTTCTATCCAAATGCAGGACTTCTTTCATCATACAGCTCATGTTGTTGACAGCACGAAGGTCGTTAGTATTCCGGATCAGAAAAACTCAGACTGTGTCTGACCATCACTCCACTGACAGCAAGATGTAACTTTAATCCACAAGAAAGCTGTGTTTTTATTGTTTCATTTAGATAAGGAAAAGAGAGCATTGTAGTTCTGATCACAATATTAATCAGGTTGTTTTTATTTCATTTCTTTATGTACACAGTCTCACGTGTATTTGACAATCAAATGAGGATCATTGATTGGTTGTTTAAGAAATGCAATTGTGAAAATGAACTCACAGAGCTTTTACGTGTTGTCTAAGCTTTTAAAAGGCTTTTCCTACTTCACCACAGCTCTTAACAGTTTGACCAAAGTGGGTGTGTCATGACGCCTTTACAACTTCCAATTAAATTTGACTGGGAACAAATGAGGATGCTGCACCGTCACGAAGTCTGACAGCACATTACACATGCACAGAGAGAGAGCGATTATTGATTTTACTAAGTCTACCTGTGTGGGTTCCTCTGGGCCAGCCTCCATCTCTTTATGACAGATGGGGATCCTGATGTGTTCCTCACTGCATCTCACTTAAGGGATGTGTTCAGGCGCATGCTGTTGGTTAAAACAACACCTGTCTACTGTACGTCTCTCAGCGTGTGAAATATTTAAATACTTCTGCAGCAACACCTATCGCACATATGCAGCACCGATGTAGCTGAAATTGTGTCTTTTCAGCTCCAGATAGTCACCTCATTAAGTGTCCTAAATAAAACGGCAAATCGCTCTCATTTGAATTTAACATATGCAACATACAGCAGCTTAAAGACATACAAGCGCTTGAAGAGGTTACATTTAAAGACTAGCAGAGCACAAAATTGCGTCTGAGCACAGTATTCCAACTGCAGACACCCCGCAGTGACCTGAATAATTAGCTAACACCTACTTCATCACACTTCCAATAATTATAAAACTGTCATGTGTACATCAGAGCTGCTCTTAAAAAACACGGCCATCTTTCTCATCATTACTATCTGACGACAGAATGAAGAACATGAGAGATTTTATCAGATTGAGACACTGCCGCATCATTGAGAGGCACTCAGCAGCAGCGCTGTAGTCAAAACCACCTCAACCGACATGACCAAGAAGACCAGTGTATATCAAGACAGTGACAAGGCCGAGGCTTTGAGGGGCTGAGACCAAGACCAGAGCAAGTCCCACATCTTAAAATCAAATGTAGACCATACTAACTATTCGCATTAAAATACCCATAGAAGACAAATGAAAATTTCTCTTCAATCACCAATTTTATTGCCAATATACATGTATGGATGCATAAGTATACAATGAGAAATGTGGTAAAAGGATCAAAAATCGAGGGGAATTTCATGTGTGATAATGTACTTTTTTCTATGAGCAAACAAACACAAACACGAAGGAGCTGGAATCAGCTGGCAATGTGACAAGGTCAAGTAAGAAATGTGGTCGATTCCAAGACGAGACCAAGACCTTGAGGAGTGATATTGAGACAGGTCTCCATTCCAAGGCCAATCTTGAATACTCCAGCATTACTCAGCAGTGAGGTGAAACGTGGCCAAAGAAGAATATATGGGCCTTAACTTCACCAGGCTCTTTGGTGAACCTTAACGGATCCGTTTGAAATGTGCTGTAAATCAGCTGTTTTTTTGTCTTTTATGTGTTGAACGTAAAATGCCACAGGCAAAGGCGATGATGTCGAGGCTCGGTAAACATCTTAATAGATTAATTAAAACAAACACAGATACATTTGGATCTTAATAAGCTACATGAAGAGCCCAGAAAGAACAGTGGGTACGAACCGAAGCTGCTCAAATGGTCAAAAACAGAATTTAATGTTGCTGAATGAACTCTTGCATGCGTGTTTGTCCATAAAAAATGTAAACGATGCCGTTTAACTTTCAAAAAACAACTTCATCCTCCCGACTTTCTGATAATCTGTACTGATGTTTACAATATCCACCACCTGTGGGTTAAAGCTCCGCACATCAGTCACTCTTCCCGTTTCAGGGAAGCAGCAGGAACACCTCGCATCCTCGTTTTCCATATACGGAACTAGGGTTGCTGAATGCCTGCCGGATTCCTTAAGGAAAGTTTAATCTATTTACAAATACTGTCATACAGTAAGCCCAGAGGCAGCGGTGTCACACAGAGAAGAGGAATTACCTCTGCAAATGACAGAGAACTCGTATCAAAACGTAATGATATTCTTTATTTTAAACACACACAGAGCTTCAAGAACGGACGACCTCTCCCTGATTGCCAGTCAAGGTGTCACTGTAAGCTCTGCTCTCTTATGACTCCTGACTGGGAGACACTTCTGGGAAAATCAACAAAGGAGAACTCTTCATCATTTTGGCAGGTAGGTCTCTTCACAAATTACCTTTTCCCCTCCATCCGTCACACAGGGGACTTCACCTGCATCTGTAGCACGATGCTCTGCTGCCTCGCGTCTTTCACATCCCGCTACTCTGCAGCTCGCCTCATAAAATATTGCTTCATTATGTCTTGAAAGAATGTCACAAAACGCTGCGAATTTATAAATAATGCGCTAAAATGTTAGCTGACACACACTTAAAACTGCCACTGGGGAGAAAATTAGATTGGCTCGCTCGCATGCCTGCTTGAGGATTCGTATAATGAATGTCAAACAATAACCCTACTGTACTTAATATACTCATAATAAATACATATACTATGCTATGGTTTTGTAAATCTCTTATCTAGTGACCTACTAAATTGCATCAGGACTGGTTTTGATAAGCACCCAAAGCAGCTGTTGAAGTTACCACAGGTTACCATCCTTTGGTTTCATTTGCACATGAAAGGAGGCCTGTATCGGCCCTCTGCCAGGTTGCTCTGCACCTCATTCACGTACTGTATCCAATGATTAAGCCAATGTGAAACACTAATAAGCAGCAAGCATCACCCGGTGGACTCGCCTAATTGGGTCAATCAAAGATGATCTACAGAGAATCGCAGCAGGGAGAGGAGCGAAAAAGGCTTTCAGTACGCCAGCAGTTTTTTCGCAACTCTCTGCACAGACCGCTGCAAACACACAGGCAGAGGCTCGTGGACATTACGATCGGGGGCCTTTGATTACAAAGAGAGAGTCTCCTGATGGCCTGGTGGTGACATTGCATATCTCGCTGCCTTTTCTTTTGAATCTGACATCTCTTTACACAATTCTCCCTTTTCTCCGCCCTCTGAGAAAACGAATAGTATGGTTAAATGTGAGAAAGGTACTTGCGTGTCCTCAACCTTTTCTGCTGTGGCGTCCCACGAGACTTGTGATTCTAGCGCCTCTTGTCCATCGCTTTGCATACTGATCCACCAAGTGTGGAGGCGTGCGGCTGCCATTCGAGGAGCTCAGTATAGTTATTTTTTTCCATTAGGCTTTATCGGGCCTCTGCAAGATGAAATATTGCATCAGGATTTCACTGCTACTTTTATTTTTAAAGCCCCCCTCCCCTGCCATTTACAATTGACCTCCATAAAATTCAAACAAAGCACCAGCGGCATGGGTCTGGTGTCAGCGCATGATGAGTACAAGATGACAGAAATAACAGTTTGGTGATTTAAATATCGGAGCCTTATCTATACTAAGTCTAATTGGCATGGGTTAATTTGCCCCTTCTACTGCAGCTGGCTAGCAGAATTACAGATTAAACCCTTTAGTTATGTTATGTGAAGGGTACACGTACACACAATCACATACAACCAACAAACCAGGAATGAATCACAGTTAATGTTTCTAACAGCTCGAGTGTATAAAGAGGTCTGTATGAGTTTTTTTTTTTTAATCCCTCTCATTAAGGACATTAAGCTATTTGTCATTATTTGTTGTTTTAACAAATAAACCGTCTCCCGATTTGCAGGATTTTGGTGCAATCATGCTGCTTCACAAACCTCCCAGGGACTGCCGCAGTGCCGCATCCACCACAGCATAATGATGCCACCACCATGCAAAATGGCGGCATGCAGTGACACACATTCTGAAAAAAAGTCTAACCCGACGGACATATATTCACTTGGCTGCTCGTCCTGACAATCTGGAAAATGGACAAAAAAAGATCTGACCTAATGTGAGGTACAAGAAGATCCTGTGAAAAGAAAACAGACAAAATACAAGCTAGGCAACTGCATCCAGCCTGGGCCAAGTTTAGAAACACTGCGCAACTGAAGCGCTGGTGTCATCAGTAAAACAAAAATGACAACACAGATGGTCCTGCTGTCCACAGGGGAAACATCATACAGACTGTACTGGGTTTAAATATAGCATAAGTGATTATATTGGAAAAGTAGGAAGCGATTAATTACTCCAGCACCGTATCAGGGCTATACTTTCCACTTTGTGCAATGCAGCAGATTAAATAGCATTTACGGAACATTTTGAGCAACGTGAACCTCATAATGATTCTGTTCTCTACCATCCAAATTAATCAGTGAACTCAAGTATCAGGCGGAACATTAAAATCCTTACTTTTATGACAAATATGCCGTGAAGTGATAGTTCTCAAGACTCATACAGACTAATACTGATCACACCTGACATTACTACTGTAATGTAACCGACCTGATTCCTGTGTATTGACCAAATGTTTTCGTTGTACTTTGAAGGTGAAATCCGCTGTCGAGCCTTCTGTCAGTACATCATTATATCTTCCCTCAATTTGTAATGGATGAACAAAAGAGAGAGCATTCACAAAGCACTTGCCCTTTACATTGATTAAGTTTAATATACACCCTGTGCACTCTATGTGGAAATCAATAGTTCTTTAACATTAGAGTTGTGGCTTTGTAACTCCTCAGCCCTTAACTCTTAAATCTCAGCCGCTGAAGTGATCTTATACGCAACAGCAAAAAGGCCGTTTTCAAGACTGCTCGAAGATCTTTCGGGCAACTATGCAACAATAACATAACTTGAAGGAAAGAAGGGAATTTAAAGCCTGACAGTGTGTAATAAATTGCAAGCAGTCATGTAAAAAAAAAAACACAATTTGCTTCCCTGACACCTAGAAGTGTTAGGAAAGATATTACAGGGACGCAGAGTGGTCAATTTATAGAGCAGTTTTAATAGGCTACGTTTAATGCCTTTATTTACCATGTGCACAATGATGTTCAAAGATGTGCAGAGTGAAATGTGTGTGCATAGACTTCCAATTCAGATAATTTACCAGCATGTTATTTTCAAAAATATGTTTTTTGTACGAAGTGTAGAAATATTTGACAGCACATTCTTTATTTTGTTCGTGATTCTGTTCATGCAGAAGAGCATGCTGGAGTCTGTGAATTAAAGGCCTCCATGACCCACTTTTCAGCCACATAAGTGGATAAAATAAATAATTCTTAAAATCTTAAGTATGGATACTAAAGACTGGACGTGTGATCGGGAATTTGTTCAAACATGCAAAAGTGACACAATGCCTGAGATGCTTTAATCTCTCTGCACTGTTTACTGTTAGGTTAAGTTTCAGTTATCCCAGAAAGTTGACAGCCGAGGGGTACTGCTGTAACTTTATACACAATTTTACAGTTCGATAAGTATTTGTTGTTGTTGTGTTGTATTACATTGTTAGCTACGGTTCTCTATGTAAATAAAACACTTTTTGTGTACCCCGCGTGGAGCTACAGCGCACACACAGAAGTGATTGAACAGTCTTGACATCTGACTGCCACTGTCAGCCAAAAGGCCTTTAAATTTTTAACCAAGCCTTTTGTACTCCAAAGCAGTAAAAAATTAATCACAAGTCGACATGAGAATGTTACTCTGCCTTTTTCTTTTTTTTTTCTTTTTTTTTTGCTTTGCTGTGGCCATTAATAGCGCATTCAATGTTGCCCAGAGAGCGTGTAATTCTTTTTGACTTTCCTTTCCATTTGCCTGGAGGATAGAGCCGTTTAAAAACATTTCTGCACACAGAAGCATGGATAACAGGTAATCTGTCTAATTATGGCAGGGGAGGGGTTCCCCTGTAAAATATTAAAAGGAGCCACCATAACCTTTGTTTCACCCTCCCTGTACACAAGCCTCTGTAACAGACACACTCGTTTGCCTGGTAGCTCTACGTGCCAAAGCTTGGAGGCACAATTGATTGAAGCCATCAGGCTGGAAGAGTGACGAGGATCTCCAGCAGTGTCGGTCATAACTAAGCAATATAAGAACTTTTAATATAGCATTAATCATAAAAGATAATACTATCACAGAGGTGAGATACAGGAACATTGTGTGAAATAATGCACTCAAGTAAGAGAACATTAACAGGACGGTTTGTTCTGTCAGAGAGATGTTGATTTAACCTCTGTGGCAGCCCTTAGATTGAATTAAACTGCGATGCGCTTCTGTCATTGTGTTCAGCTTCAGTAGGTTCAAAGGTTGGGAAAAAAAATATCTTACACTTCTCTGTGTAAGTAAGAAAAAATGAAATATTAAAAGCCTCACGATGGTAGTATCTGTGTCAGAGTTGGGTTGTGTGTCTGCCCTATTGAATGAGAATGAATGTGTATCAGAAATTGCTCATTTCCCTCCCAATCATTAGGTAATTCTTCATGGCATGTTTTTTTTTTTTTTGTAAAAGGATACTTTTACTTTAGAGGATTACTTTATTTTCCTTCTATTTCAGAGTAAAACAAAGGTCTCTGCATGAAGTTTTGAAGTAATGTTAAATGACAAGCGTAGCTCATATTCTGGGTGCTTGACGAATAAAAACCGGAGGTCAAACCAAACCACATGACATTCTTTATTTAAAATCTCTGAAGCGATTAAAGCAATGAGACTTTATACTGTAATAATCCATTTTGAGGCGTTTTTATTATATATGTAAGTACATGATAGATGTTTCAACGTTAGCCTGAACAAAAGGTTCAATCTCTCATGGGCTAACACCAAGAAATGTTTACCATTGTAAACACTCATAGTCAGGTGTTGATATTTCCTGGAAAAACCAGCAGGGTAATGATGTAAGGGTTTTTTCATCTCAGGCAGTCACAGCAGCCATTTGCTTGCAATAAAAAGAGGTAGGTGGTTGTTACACATACAGCAATCGAGAAGTTGCCATAAAATGTTGATGCACTTGCCTCTGCTGTGATCATGTGTAATCACTGTCAAGAGAAAATGTTCACTTTCAGCGCAGTGGTAGCAGGTGAAACATTGGAAAACATGATGTCAGGGTTCTACAATGACTCGCTAACGATATCCAATAATAATAAAATACCAACTATTATTCTTATATAACGACATCGCAGTTGTCGGTGCGCGCAAAGCAAATGTAAAAAATCTTTCAAAATGAAAGTGTGACATGTGTTTCTTTCATGTTTCGTTCTCAGTGTTATTTGCTAAATCTTATATTTTCAGTTTGGCTAACACGTTGCACAATATATCGTGCTTCCAGTTTTACCACAGAGATGAGACAATTTTTTTTTTCCTTT
>CAEMYA010000103.1:3989901-4016183 GCA_903131615.1 Diplodus sargus | reverse complement strand
TTTCGTGAGAGAGGCCCGTTTTGACCGTTTCTTCCTGCACCAAATGCTTAGCAGACATGACGGCAATGTTCACGAAAAAGTGCTGCAGACATTATTTAAAGTCCAGTTTTACTTGGCCTATCAACATGATTTGAAAACTGGAATAGAGTTTGAAGGCCATTGCTAGCGGAATAGATCAATCATTTGGGAAATAATTTATTAACGGTTACATTGTAGTCCAAACAAATCCGGCATTGCACACCATTAATCCACGTAGCAGCCATGTTGAAAATCTCAGATCAGTCTGATCCTGATCTGCAGAGATATTTGAGGCACACACACACACACACACACACACATACACACATACACACACATACACACACACACAGACAGACAGACAGACAGATTTCTTGCTTTTCTAGGGAGATTTGTATCTATTACACCTGCTGATTTGGAGATATTATTTTCTCTTGCCCCCTAATATCGCCCCCAAAAGTCGGGTTCTCGATGAAACCTACAGTGATAATGGAAAATTATATAATACAATTATTTTCAATACATGATGCTGCCCAAGACATGCTCACCACTTCATGACAAACCTAATCATTGACCTTTTTCGAACTGTAATAGAAAAGTAAGATTTAAAAGCACAAGCTATTAGTAGAAGATTTTAAACGATTAGCAACTAAATTTATAGGCAAAAAACAAAAAAATACCAGAAATGATCACAACTGTTATGCAAAAAATGAAGAGTCCGATTTTAAAAAGAGCAAAAAATTATAAATCTAATGGTATGATGTCCTGTATATGTTGAAAAGTTAACCAGACATTCGGTCCAACCACCTTGAACACCCTCTCGTGTAATTTCCTCCTCGCTCATTTCGCCGCTGATCCAACAATATCGTTATCAAACATCTTGTATCTTGTCCTCATTAATTCCCATGTTTTCACATTGTCCTCAAAAACTTAATTATGAAAACAAAAATGTTCGACAGCTTTTTTCCCCTGTATTACCAGGCGTCTCGTCATTTTGACCATTCCGATAAATTCTGATGAGCCTGTTGAGCAAACGTGAATAATTGATAGCTGTTTTCCGATGGCTTGATTGTCACAAACGAGGACAAATAGAGTGGAATAGAATCATGAAATATTCACTCCAGTGTTGGCCCGAAAACTATTAACTCCAAAGTCATTTTTACATGGACGCAGGTGTCCTCATGCAGACTAGGTAACTTGACCATGAACTCTGAGGTGAGAGGACAACAAATAACAAATGTGCAGAAGAAATGTGTCTTGTTGTTGTTGTGTTTTTTCTTCTCCTACGGCACGCTTCACAGCTGGAGAATGTCGACCAGATAACATCAAGGCATTCAGGCCTCTTAACCACGGCCAGGTAGCCTTCGGGTCAAGGTTCAAAGAGAGTTATCTCTAGCAAACACAAGCCTTCACTCTGTCCCTGACATTTCTTCCACTTGACGCCGCAACATATTTCACGGTGATTGTATTTTGGTGCAGTTGTAAACACCTCTGCAACCCTTCCAGTGAGCATCTCGCACTCAACAAATGAAGCAACGCAAACCGTGAGCTTTCACTTCCAATAAACATCAACCTGCATAATAACAATATCAACACGGTCACTCCCGAACTGTGTCAGACTGATCTGATTACAGACAGTTTTTTTTTTTGTTTTTTTTTAATCTATTTTTTCTTCATGTGAGCTTAACTGCACCGGAAGGTTATGTCTTCATTTTTAAATGTGGAAGGTGAAAATACAAAAAAAGCACAGGAAAATGATTCCATCCCCTTTGGATGGCCAGATATCTTTTTTCCCCCCCATCTCTTCCACCATAATAATCAGTCATGGTGGAACTGGATTCAAAATAATAGTTGAGTACAATCTCAGCCTTTACATCACGATGACTTGGTGCCATCTACTGTTAATATAGAGACCATATTGCTTGGGGATGTTGTGCATTTGCAAAAATAACTCAGACTGGGGCAGCTCAGACTTTAAATGTGCGCTGTGTGTTGTGTAAATGTGCTCTCTATTTATGTGTATTTTTACAGCAGTCCAAACAGATATATATTTCTCTCAGACACAACATCAGCATGCGATAAGAAAGAACACTCTTCTGTTCTGCTGATCAACACATAGACTTCATGTATCTGACAACAAATTATTTTATTGGTGTTGTATTTCCATAGGCTTGTTGTGTTTCCCTTTTTATAATTTTTGTAGAAATACTGGGCAATATTAAAGGCAGGTCTCGCCACAAACCACTCACAATGCAGCACAGGCCTACTGTATAAATAATATTTTTTACGGACTTACAGACTTCAGAATTTCAACATGGCACCTTCCTTCAACGGCTGTGTGTTGCCGCCACGGACAAGTTGGATTGTGGGAGTAAGGTATTCATTAGCATATCAGTGACACAGATTAACATACATTAACATATATTACGGCTGAATTAATCATGGCATGTGGTAGAACTTGGAGAGGCATCTGAAAACAGTCTGCTCTGAAGTCGATTCAAGGAAGAAAGCACAGTAATAGCATAGTAATCTCGCAGCGGCTCGAATAAGCCCATACAGCATGTACAGTAGCAGGCTATGATATCTGGGCTCCCACATACAGCACACTCATTGATTTTTCATATTCAGCATCTTGTGTTTACTCATCATGGCTGATTTTCTCATTAGTGAAGGATTTGGTTGTAATGTAGGTGTGCTATTTTTTACTTTTTTTTATGGAGTTGTTTTCCATTGATAAAATGATGCTAATATAAGTGCAACTGGTCCACATCTGATTTTGAGGACAATACAGACACGTGTGTCTACAATGGGTTTTGTTTTAAGTGGTTCTAAAGGTTGAGATATTTCATTAGTTTTTCTAATCATCATGCTATGCTCATGCTGCATTTTTGTCTTTTAATTTGTATTTTGTGTTGTTTTGTTAGCGATCACTCTGTGGAAGCTAGTTTGGTTTCAAACTAAGAAAAAAAAAACACATCCTAAATTCATATCTTAACGTTAGCTGATAAGTTGTAACCAAAAGCACACAATTACCAATAATGATGATGACTCAGCTAGCATTCACTGGTTTAGTGCTGAGTTTCTCAAAACTTTGAGGTTGGCACGCCACCAGGGTTTCAACGTGGAGGAGATTTTCATGGTGCAATAACAATCTCATGAATTTTCAAGATTTAGTAGGGGTATACATATATATAGAATAGGGTATACATATATTATTATTATTATTATTATTATTATCATTTTTATTATTATTTTTATTATTATTATTATTATTATTATTCAATTTAAGTGAAAAGCTTCACTTCATCAATGTACTATTTATGTGTATTTATCATATTGTGTGAATTAATCTTTTAGAGATGTCTTTATAAATATGTGACCAGAATCAATAATTGAACATTTACTTTTTAATCTAATTCACTTCCAGTTGTCTTTCCCTCCTCCTGTTAAACAATGGGCACTGTCCCTGTCAACTCACCTCATTTTCAAAAAAAAGTTACATGGCAGTCTCAACCAGTTGTTCATGAACTTTTGACATGGAGTCTTTACTGTGCGAAGTTCCTCATCAGTAAAAAATATCTTCCTATCCCTTGGACTGAGGGCAGAAAAGTTATAAACACTGAATCAAGACATGTTTTATAAGAATAACATATCAATCAACCGAAAGACTTCCTGCAGCCCACAAATCCAAACCCCTCTCAGCCACAGAAGAGCAAATCCACAAAATGAATTGATAAATAAAGTGAGAAAGTCTCAAAGTGTGTGTGTCTGTGTGTGTGTGTGTGTGTGTGTGTGTGTGTGTGTGTGTGTGTGTGTGTGTGTGTGTGTGTGTGTGTGTGTGGTGGTGGTGGTGGGGGGATTAAACTAACACATCAAATGTCACCGATTCCATTATCAGCATTTTGGTCATGGCTACTTTTGTGGTTTGCTATCTCTGTGGAACACACAGCTGGGGTCCTATCTAGGTATGAACACAGATTCTGCCTTGGGCCCAGGTAGCACATTATGTGGCAGCGCTCGTGGAGATGAACACTAAGCAGATAATGTCATTCCTTCCAACACTCATCATTAACTCCTGACTGCCAGGCATATTGTTAAAGCCCTTATTGAGGCAAGGCCATATCATTGGTAGTATGACTCAGGTCCTGACCGCCTGTTCCACTCAGTTAAGAGTAATACGAATAGTTTCCTTTTAAACACTACTTAAACAGCCCTCAAAGTGCTCTTAAAATTGTAATGTAATGAAAGTGCCATGCATGAAACTGGAATGCAAGTGCCCGAGCGGCTAGTATCACTTGAAAAGGGCCATTTAAAAAGGCAAGCTGCAGCACTTGATGGACAGCTTCTTCTCTGTGTTGCAACATGGAAGGGGGCTGACAACTCAAATTATATGGTTATTACACCGGTCCAGTCTGGCTGTATGGCTCTGCTGACACCTCCACAATAAACATGACCCATCACACACCAAGCTTTTTGCCAGTCAAGAGCGCAGGCATAATGAAAAGCAACTTCTATTTTTCACTCTACCTTGAGTGCCTACTTCAGCCTGTCCTTTAGGTTGAGATAAACAAAGCATGGCAGCGCTATGCGAATGACACATTGTTTTAACTTAAATGTCAGCTGACGATATGTATGAATCAGTCAGAACAGCTTCACAGTGGCCTTTGCTGTAAGTATACTGCAGAAACTCAGTACCAAACAACCCAAGCACACAGACTTAAACCGACACTGAACACTTTCAGGAGAGCTCAGAATAATTTAACACAAGCAAAGACTATCTAAGTTTACATTTTTCTCCATAACTTTCCACTAAATCTCACGTGGTATTTACTCCCTCAGTGTGCTCGAATGCTCGTGTCGCAAACTGAAAAGAATGAAAATAAAATCTTCCAAGAAAACCACTGTGCTTGGAAACATTGGTAGAGAGTGTACAATGTCCCTCTAATCTGTGCTCATGCTTAATAAATAATTCACAACCCCTGGTGTAATTGCAGTTTTTAAAATCATTAATTTATAGTAATTGATGACCCAAAGGACCACGTCTCGCATTATTAGCCAGGTGAATTCGAATACCTTTGCTCTCCAGTGTAGTGCAACATCAAGTACCACATTCATTTCGTCCTGCCAAATGATTATTTCCAAGTGTGTAGAGTGTACAATAGTTGTTTACGAAAAACTCCTTATAACCTCGAGTTCAACTCTGAAACTGAACTGCACATCATCCAAAGTCATAAGTCAAGAATTCATCTTTGAAGCATATGATGCTGCACAATCAATGAACTCACAAAAGTGATGGATCCTTTTGCAAAGAGACTGCTCTGTTGAAAAAAAACAACCGCTAAATACAGTGGAACACTTGCTGACGGTAGTTGCAGCTCATTGCATGAGTTGAACTGAGGTAACGGTAATTTTCTTTTTGTTATTTGCCAAAAGAGATAGGGACATTTTGGAACAGAATCCTGGATTTCATTATTCAGATCTGCATCCAGATAAAGAGAAAGAACAGCTAATCAGATGCATACAGAGGAAAAAAATGAATCCAGTTGTACAAATGTACACTGTCGTTTAAATTGTGGAAAGCGCCCAAAAACGCTCGAGGTGACCGGATTTCCTGCTCTTTATTGAAGTGCTTGCCCCCTTCAGTAGACTCTGTATGTCCCTACTGAGATGGGCTTATGAGTTTTACTTTGGGCCATAGATGTACCGGCCAAAGCATTAATAATACATCAGACTATATTACACACAATTCAAACTATATATGATATGAACAAGAATAACGTGACAGTGTCAATCTGTACTTTTGCAGTCGTTCACTAAAAGTAGAGTAAATGACTTCACTGGAGATATTTGGAGGGGTGGCACTCAGAAAATAGGTGAATCTCACTGCTCTACATTTTTCGTCACAGTGATTTCATGTTTATCGCCGAAAGTGTGTCACTTTCGAGGGTTTCCCTATCGCACAGTTGATGTTCAGAATAGACTCTTTATTATTCTGAGATAATGCTATAACCAAGCCGATACCCACCTCGATACATCCCAGCAGATCTTCCGACGAGATATTATAAAATATGCCTTCTGGTATGGCCTGACGGGCTCGCGTCTTACACGGTGGATGGAATCCGTGGTGTGTTGAGCAACTCCTCGCACTTCCTTAGGGGAACGATTTATACATCACACAATGCCAAACCAGGAGAAAAGCCTGACAGCCTCAGAAATGGGAATGTCAGATATATGACTGAAGTTTTTTATGCCAGTTTTTCTGGTTGTATTGAGTTCTGTGGTCGGGGCCAGGGAATACTGAGGCCTTAGAGAGATTCAATACAGACATTTTGTTGATGTTCTCAGAGATGCTCCACTTGACATTTTGACACCACTTCTATTAGTTTAGTCTATTTCCACCACTGGCTTGTCAGTCAAAATGCGAGAGATGCTGGAATCTGAATTAGTCTGAATATCCAATAACGGTTGATTAAGCGTGCGTGAAGGTCCCTCAATTAATTATCTAGGACCATGGACTTTTATCAAATAACCAATTATACGAAATAAAGCAAGACCCAAATTATTAATTTTTGCAACATAGCCTGGTTCTGTACAAGTAGAATTGACATTTAGGTTAGGGTAAACTGTTTCAGATAAGTAATAGTGATTGCAAATAGTAAGAAACAGGAGCAATTAAGTGGTTTCTTTATGCAAGTTTTGGTATGTGATTGAGTGAAAATGACATGAATGCTGTGGGGTGAAATTAGATCTTTCAAGGAAACTGTTGTGACACAGAAAATGTATTTGCAGAAAGTAGAGATGTGTGTGATCAGTCTTCTAGTAGATTAAACATCGCTACACTCACTAGTCAGCACCAGAAATACTAGCCAGTTAAGCTTATCATTATTATTCTATTAATGCACACATGTAAATCACATCTTAATGTAATTTGACTTTGACATTAAATGTTTCTTCATAAAAAAAAAAAAACATGGTTTCATACAACATATGGTCATAACGCCAGGAGTTTTGAAATAGGGTTGCATAAAGCCCATGAAGAGCATCTCACATACGTCATTGTATTCAATCTCAAACATGCACACACTACAAGGACTTGAAAATAACGGGGCATCACACACGACAGCAGATCTAAGTGGTGTCGTCGGTCGGCCGATGTAAACAAAATGGAGACCGACATGGTGCAACAACTTGTGGTGTTGTTCATACATTGCGGTGAGAGAAAAACAAAAGACAGAAGACACAAGTCTGGAGCAGTGGTCAACATGGGCTGTCTATTCTTCAGCGAGAACTGGAGGTGAAACTCTAACTGTCAGTTGTGCAGTTGTATCTTTACGCGCTAGTATGCTAGCTAATGTAAGCCAAGAGCTAGGGTGTTTAGTCTGGAAGGTTTAAGACTGGATCTATAAACCTTCTCACATTACCAGATAATCTGAGCCAAACTTTCGTACGGACTAAGCATCCAGCCAAGATTTCCGGTCCGACTGGGGAGGGGCAAATCGGGCTTATATAGGCAATTATCATTTTATTTAGACTAGTGTTAGCTAATTAGTCTTAGTTTAAATTCCCATAAAAATGTCAGGGACTATTATTCATAAAAGAAAGCTGTAAATGGCTTACGAAATTGTTCAGTCACAACAAGATATTCCTGCCATACTATCTGAAATGACTTTAAGTGTTAGAGATAGTCTCCTATAATCTTTCCCAAGAGCTCAGACAACTACAAATTCATGTAAATATTCCATTGCACTTCTGCTCCCAGTGTGGCAGTACGGCGCATGCCTCTGCAGAACAGCCTCGCCGTCTCCAAAAAGCCAGTTCGGGGGATGGGGGGATGGTAACCTTGATGGTGCACACATACTGGTGGCTGAAATTATATGCAAGGCCACCGTTCTAAGGAATTCAACAAAAGGGCCATCCAGTGGTGTAGCATGGCATTGAAATGGCAGTCTTGGCCGTGCATTGTTTGACACGTCACAAAATGGCAAAGCAGTATCTCTCTAGCTCCTAGAGGTCACGGAGGATGGATGCACCACTAATCTCTGACACTCACTCTGTAATGCAGTGAGGGGTTGGGGAGGGGGTCGACAGAAACTGGGGCTTTAGATAACTTTGCTATCCACCAGTGACCTCAAATGCAGAGACATCTCTGGGCCCGCTGTGCTCCGTCAACCAAATCCTTCTTACTGCTCGGTGGCTTCAGACAAGAAGACGTTGCCCGCCCCACAAGGATAAATCCCAGCCAAGAACAGACTATATATTAATCTGATATTGTCTTTTTTATTGTTTGGGGAATAATGCAGTGGAAAGCAATGATTGATCGGAGGGCTTGAGAGACTTCTATATTGTCAAATTGGTCCACTTAGAGATCCGTGGATGTTCCTCCAGGGGGCATGATCTCACAAATCCAAAGAACAAAAGTGTCATCATGTCCAAGTGTTCCTGAGCACTTCCTCTCGACACTAAAGAGCAAAAAGTACAGACATCCAAACCTGCTCGCTCCCTGTTAACGGATTCTCAGTGATTCCATCAATAAAACGTTCATTATTTCATAAAATGCTTCTTTTTCAACAACATGATGTCCGTGCTGTTAAGACGGTGTTTAATAGTTTCTGTAATTATGCGGTTATAATGATCAAACCGTGCAGTAAAGTTCAACAAATGGTCTCCAGTAGAACTTTGGTGGACGGATAAATAGTGACCCAACTGTATCCGCCGCTGCACCCCAAGAGGGAATATTATCAGGGAGGTTTGTGGTTTCATTGATTTCGGGACTGCAATCATCCCCATCTGATGTAGTGGGCTGAGGGCAGCTAAGTGAGACCGTGCAGTCTCTGTCTGACAGTGAGACAACTTTGAGATAGCTTCAGTAATAACAATATACCAAGTGAGTTTAAAGAGTTATTTCCTGTAACCACAGGAAGCCAAATCAGTGCCGCTTTGTTCCCAACAATTGTCTAAAACTGTCTAATTACGCAAGATTTCCCTATTTGGTCTTTTTATTTGTCTTTTACCCAGAAATGTACGGTTTTATGCTTTGTGTTTCCAGAAGCCACAGTTTTCTGTAATTAGCACTCTGTTTCAAAACTTGTTTCTACTTTTCTTCACTCACTTTTGTCCAACGGAGCACATTCACAGGATGACCCCATTTCTATAGTCTCCAGCAACCAAAAATTGCATAAAGAACAAAACATCTCTAATGGCCCTCCCTGAAAATTATCTCTGTACAAGTCTCTAATGGTGCTGTCAGGAGTGAGTTTCAAACCATTAAGCAATTTGCGGTGAATCAGGGCACACGGAAATAAATTGAATTCACACTAGCTGCGGTTGAAAGTTCTCAAGACAGACGGAGACGAATATGCTGGTGCTGTTTATTCCTGAAAGAAGAGGCACCACCATATTTGGTTTTGGGAAAAAAAGGCTTAATGAATGATGATTTTAACTTCAATGCCCTTTCCTCTTTTTAAGCAGTCTTGACAGCACAGACATTTCAATCGACTCTGCGAATGCTAAAAGGAAAGAAGAGGGGAAAAAAAGCATTGTCTCTCTTCATCCTTCATTCATCATGTGCGTATTTGGGTTTTAGGTCAAATTTAATACAGAAGATATCCCCACAAAAGCCCCTCCAAACTTTTGGCGCCTTGACTTCTGTATGATTACAGAGAGCTTATATATAGGGTATATGACATCCGCCATGAAAATAAACATGGTGAATTAATCAGCTGTGCTTTAATGGGTATGTATTTATGGAACCAGATTCCGAAAGCCTACTACGCCTGTGCTGCATCGTGCCAGACCTCAATCCACAGACCTTTGGGAGCAGTACTGAGGATCCTCGTTTCTGTCGTCTGGCATTGTTGTACTATTCTTTCCGCATGTCAGTAGCATGAAGAGAAAAGTGCTCTCGAACATTTTTTTCTGCACCCTAATCTTCATCCAGAATAGTAACTTCATTAAGTGCTGCCCACAAAAGGTGACCACAATTAGTACTTATTTATGAAATCATTAAAAAAAAGAGAGATGACAAGTTTACCTTCCTCACGCAGGTTTTTCATACATACATTTCCCCTCCAACTCAACCAACATGATCACCTCTTGCTATGGAAATGAAACCGTATCTTCTAATTTCAAATTAAATGTTGGTCACCAGAGCATTATTAATAGTGAATTCTGATAACAATTGAATAATTTGTTCATTTTTGTATTAACTCATGAGTCAAAACGCAGTGTATTATCCAGTTTAGCACAAATTAAAAAAGAAAATACCACACAATTTCTAGGGGTGATTATTTTTCGAGTGAGCCAACGTCACAACAAAATGGCGTAATAAAGTTCTAATACAAAAGAAATACAATCCAACTACTCTCCCAGTGCCCTGACTAGATAATACACAATAACACAAATAAATATGAGGAAAATACTGAATTGATGATAAGCATGCTTGCCTCTATTCCCTAAAAAATATTCAGATGTCAAGGTGCCCTTCCCTCTACCAAAATCCGGTGCACGCATGCATGTACATACGCACACGCAGCCACAGAGCTCACTAGGTTCAAGTTGTCACATTTAACAACGCAGCACAGCACGAGCAGCCCAGACGTCCTGGCCGCGTTTTATCTCCCTATTAAAGTCTCGCCCACAATGAACTTCCTAAACAATCAGTAGTCATCCAGCTTCGTGACAATTTCACCAGTCAACAACAAACAATCAGACGTGTTCGCTGCAATAACATTGAAAGGAAGTGCATCCAATTTATCTTTATTAAATCAATAGGGATTTGATAGCCTTACCTGCAGTGGAGTGCTTTGCCCAGTGTTGGAGCTGTAAGTGTCTGGTGCATTGGGACAGGGGGAGTTCTCTGGTTCACTTGTTGTTTGTCGGGGATGGGGTAGTTTGCTGTGTGGCTGGAAGCGACACTCCTAAGGGCCCACTGTGAATAGAGGTCAGGATAATAGACACAGTCACACAACAAAGACTGATAATCCTGTCTCGCCCCACAGCTCCCGTGTTGCAATCAGACATTTTAAGGGCAGTTAAGTTGCAGCGAGGGGCGGCTGAATGAACCGCGGTTAGGAAAGACTCCCAAGCTCCCATTATGGACAGTAACCGGTGTCAATTCGCAGCAATTAGACCACTCAGATGTGTCAGTAGACAGGCCTCAAATTAATAAATAAATAACGTCGACCACAAGTGCTCGCTGATATAGCCTTTTGAGTCATTTGAGTCTCCCAGTGGTCTATTTCAGTGCAGAACACTTAGTCCTTCAAAAAGTGACGAGGTGTACCTCCTTCTGCCCACTTATCCTGGATGACCTTTGAGTGAAAATAGTCCTTTGTGAGCAAGTTGCTTAAATCTGCTTTTATTGGTTGTCGGAAACATTTGTTTTAAGTGGCAGAGATCCTTTAATGCCGCTTCATTATCAGTTCAAACTGCTGAGATAAACAAAACAGCAAGCAAAAGGCACTTACAGGCTAATTCCTGCAGTACATGAGTCTAATCTGACACGAGCATTAGCAATAACTTAAGGAGCTTATAAGCAACACTGAAAGACACATACATCTACGCCGCCCCCGAGAGGTCAACACACTGCAAGTAAAAAAGACAATTTATATAAAACTATTTTTTAATACATATAGATATATTATATTTAATATTCAAACAGTTACACACGTGCAAAGTATTTGGGAAACAAGCTGCAAATACACACACACAATTGACTAGCTGTCAGCTGTTAAATTAATTGTCAGCTGTTTGATAATCAGTTGAAACAAAAGTCAAACTTATTTTCCTAAAATTTGAGTATTACCCCACTATGATAGTAACCTGAATATATTTGGGTATTGGACGAAGATATTTGAGGATGCTTTAGAAAAAACCCTGATCATCTTGATCATTTTTCCCCATTTGCTGGCTTTTTATAGAGCAAACAAATAGAATAATTGAAAAAGTATCAACAGATTAACCGACAATGACATGACTATTAATAATAATGAGTCACAGCTTACAACAAGTTTTTCGCAGAACGCGCTAGTGACAAGACTTGAACATGCTTATCGTTGCCACTGCAAGTCATGACGTTATTGTGCTCAAAAAGTTACAGATCACACACTATTCAGCTCTTAAGTTGGGAGGAGTTTTTTTAACATGTAGTCTCAACAACGGCACCACGACCACCACCACTGATGAAGGTGAGGATGAGCAATGCTGGGATTGTGTTAGTGATGAAGGACTCTGTGTCACACAAATGAAAGTGATTCATCAAAAGTTGACAGGCAACGTTTAGGAAGGACCTCCAGGGTTGGCTGTTACACTCTCTTACCTCATCATGCAGCAATTATCTTACAGATTTTCAAATTACAAATGAACCTGCCTGAAGACTGCCACAAGGTGCCGCTGTACAACCTGAGCATGTCAAAGATCTTAACTGTCTCATGATAGAGACGAGATAAATGTCTACACTCCCACACTTAAGGACAAATAATTTAAATCAGTGGATTTATGCAGGAAACCATGCACACTGTAACGAAACACCATTTGGTGCAATGTGCAATGGGTCACTCAAACGTTCATTACACAGTCTGTCATTGATCGTCTGTTGATGTTTTCAGATATTTTGTTTTCAAATTCCTTGAAATGTACGTTCATTTTCAATTTGGATCTGCATGCTCCCACATGATAAATGAATGCAGCAGTTCAGACTGCACATGCACAAACAGTACAGCACTAGACGTCGTCATATAGTAGACATGTGTCAACCAAGGCCCAGCAGTCCACCTTAATTCAAGCACGCCAACTCTGCTAGACCAGCTACTGTAGCTACATCCAGATTTGTATTTGGATCCAAAAAAATTCATTGTATTCACTCATAGATATTAAATAAGCCAGATTTTTAAATCAAGGTCCATGCATTACTGTCTACGAAAATAAGGAAACATTAAAGAAAATGATAAAAAATCGTGGATCCTTCCGTCTATCCGGATCTGTACCAGAAGTTAGCAGTTCTGGGCTGAGACCCATCCTCCATCCAAGTTTCATGGAAATCTGTTCGCTAGTTTGTTGTTTAATCCTGCTGACAGATCGACCAACCAACAACCAAACGGGCGAGGGCGAAAACAAAACCTCCTAGACCCAACTGCACATGTCCAAGCTGTGCTCAGTCCTTTTTAGTGTCCTCAGGGATCATGTCTGTTGTGTTTCTGTGTGTTCGGAGAGCTTTTCTTCTTTTTGTTTGTGTTGTTTGTATCTGCAGCATGTTCACGCGTTTGGTAGCGCTGTGTGTATTTGCGGCGCGTTTGTGTTTTTATTTCCCGATTTGTTGCGAACAAGTTCTCAAACAGAGCAAAATGCATTTATTTTCAATTTGCTTGTGTTTTCTTAAGTCGCAGTGTGCTGAGCTATCTCGGCCATTGCACCCATTTGAAATTGAGAACTGAGCTGTGTGGACCAAGGTTTTCGCCTAAGGCCCGAGAGTAGCAAAAGAGTAGCCTCAGGCTCATCACTGTGTTGCCCCCCAAAAAAGAAACAATGTTTTTCAGATCATGGGGGATGTAATCAAAGTTGTGAATGTGAATGTGTGTCACTATTCAGTTTGAATAGAGTCTTAGGACAAGATTAGTTATTTCTTTAAGCGTGTTTGACATTTTGGATGAAATATATATCCCAAAAGGCTGCTCCGCCATAATAATTTGGTCGGGGGAATGTGGTGTAAACTTTGCTCAATTCTGGGATTTCTGTCTGACAGGCTGCTTGAAATTTAATGATGCCACTCTTTGAAAATAATTCTCTGTTATTTATTTAATTTTTGTTTTTGGATACTTTTTCTCGGGGTCTTGTGTCTCGGAGAGTGGCCTTTTACACAGAACAAAGCAGAAAGGACACAAAGCAGAGCTTGAATTTGACTGGGAGCACTCAATCAGGAGGAAGTCATTACTTCAGAATAAGGGCCAGCTATGCTTTGCTGCCCGACTTCAGCTGAATACCTCAGCTTTCAGCAATGCATAAATAATGTGCCAACTGTCTTTGATCTGTTGGGGGTGATAGCTTCACAAGCATGCGGACACCTTCCACTGATAGAAGAGCCTCTGCCCTGTCCAAATATGTGTCAACAAGTATCACTCTCACACAAACGCACTGAGGAGGAAAAAGAGAACAAAGGGAGCGCTCAAGATGGACAAAGGCTTGGAAATGCCAGTGGAGAGATAAGCATGTTTCAGAAACTAAGAGCCAGAATTAGAATAAGAAATGTAGATGGTGATTCGAGACCTTCTTCACCACTGATTAACATGCCCATTATTTTTCTTGATTAATCACTTAGTTGTTTGGTCTTTAAGAAAATAGTGAACAAGGCTTTTGCTCCTTAATATGGACTTCAGTCAATGAATCCATTCATTGCCTAGTTGCTGAATTATCCTGATTTCATCTTTATCAAGTCCGGATGTTGAAGTGTAATTTTGAATGCATTCTTTTGCTTCTAATTGTATTTTATTCATTTTCATTTCATCATTTTGTTGAAAATAATATCACATGGAATATAGAGAGGATCCTTGGCATGTAATACCATTATTATTATATCCGAATGAAATCTGTGGTTACGTTTATTCCTTATACTCTCAGCATCAAGGAATCACATTAATGACAGCTGTCAGCTGCTTTTCAGTGGCCGTAGAGGACACTTCAGATTGTGATTCCCCCCAAGAAATCACAGAAGCCTGTAAAAGCTCTCTTCTGTGTCAGCAGGGCAGATTGTGTGACTGTTCCTGGACAGTCAGACACCCTGACACAGCTGAAAAGCGGGGGGAAACTAACATAGTAAAGGGAGCACACAAAAGCACTCCGACGAGAGGTCAAAGCAAAGAAAGGTCCGTCTTTCACACAGAAAGAAAAACAAAAGCCTGCGCGACTTTCAACAAGCCTGCTTTAACCAAAGTGCCCAAGCTGTGTGAAATGAAGGGTCACCATGGAATAATGGTAATATTAAAAACTGTTATAATTGCCTCTCATTTCCATTTCAGATTTAAGCTGTGAAAATATTTGACCATTAATGGCCCAGCCCTGACCAAGGCAATTTATTTAATCCTTATTCACTGCTGTCAAGCGGTGAGGGAAGTGACCACAGACACTGAAAGTCACGAAGAAACATTCAAACTCAGTTTTACCCCACACATCTTTTATATTTCATGATACAAATATTCAATTTTTTTTTTTTAAGTCCAAAGCTATGTAGCTGTTTATTTTGTAAGTCCATGAGAGCAAATCTTCAGTTCTCTCTACATTTCAGGGAATTAGGCTGAAAACAGGTTGGGTTTAGCCCAGGGAACTTATTAGCAGAGCCTCCCTGGTGGTTGAACTTCCAGGGAAAAAGGAAGAGAGGCTCTTCTTCTTTAGAGTTGGCTGTAATGCCATGAGCATCCTCTGCTGGTAAAGAAACACTTCAAACACCCAGCCCCTAATGAAACACACCAGAGAGGCCTGATACTAATTAATACATAACCTGCATGAATAACCCATATGCGTGTGTATACTCTGTGTACAAGGTTGCATTATAATCACCTTTTTACGTTGCAGATTGCAGTAATGAACACATGCATTACCTCAGGAGAATGTTGGTTCAGTTTCACTCAGTATCATGATATGCAGATGACAGTGTGTAAAACATCTCTGTTTTTATGCAGTTTTCTTTTCTTCAGAATTCAACAGCATCTGCAGACAGAAGGGAATTAAGCCCAGCATTATGTATGAGCGCTTCAGTTTGGATATGCTAAGGCAGTAAATAAAGAAAGTGGCCGAGATTACACTGCCACTGCCTTGTTGAAACCTTGTAACTCCAGTTAGGAGGTTTCCTTTACAGCTGGAAATCATTTTTATTACTGATAAATCTAACATTAACTTTTATTATTTATTCAATTAATAATTTGTCTCACAAATCATCACCATCATTCCGAAACATGGATTTTCTATCAAATGTTACAAGTAAATGCATCAAATTCACATTTAAGAAGTCAGAACCTGCAAAATATGAAATATGGAAAAACAAAACATCAATTAATTTCCCCAAGGGCTGCAATTAATATGTCGATTATGTTCACGTTTAGTCAATTACTCGTTTGGGTGATAAAATGTCAAATAATTCTGAAAGTTTATAAATTATTTTATTATATAAATATTTTTTAGGTTTTTATTTTCTAACAGGCCAAGATGTTTCCTTTTTTTTAATTAAAACTCAAAATGGTAAACCGTCAATATAGCTGGCAATTAATTTAGCTGTTAACAAATAATCGATTCTTTATTGCAACCCCAAATAGTTTCCAATTCCTTTTCTGATTCATTGCAGACCCCGGTATATGTTGCATCATTATCTATTCAACAGACATATTTGCCAATCCAAAATTGCAGGATGATTTTTCATTTGATCATCATTTGGCATGAAGCCAAACCAATTATTTGGCAGGCCCTATATTAACTCTGTGCAGATGTATCAGTGTAGTGTATGTGTAGCAGGTAAGGAAGGGGTAAATTGCAGATCCGAAATGTTTGAGCTTATGTTTGCAAAATGTGTCCACCAAAGAAGACTGACGTGTTTATTTTTTTTACTCTAAAATGGCAATATTTTCAAATTTAAGGTGTTCTTATTAAAAATGTTGTTCATAAATATTTGCTTGTATATCATCACATAATTCCAGTGTTTGTTTGACTATTGTTTGGAAATGTCTCCAAACACTTGCAATTTGTGGCAAAGATAATGCAGCAATTTCAGGCAATAAGTGGCCAGATTTCCAAACAGAATGAGTGCCTTGCCTGAGGGTCCAAAATTATTCAAGGTTGATCACATTGCTGCTCTCACTCAACTCAACTTCAAGTTCGAAACAGCGAAAAACTATATCCCAGAAAAAAAAAAAAAAAACTGCTCTGTTGACAGAGAATAGTTCCAAAACTTTTTGGTTTTAATAATTGATTTACAAAGTATTGATTAATGTTCTCCAAATTAAAAAGGAAAGTGTTGCTCACAGTATTTGGGCAAGCAAAAGGTGATGTTAACCCGTAAAAAAGAAACCAAGCACAAGAACAAGAAACACTGAGTCTAGCAGCTCGGCTAACACGTACTCTACTGTATTCCCAAGATCCATGGCTGAAAAGCTGCCTGAACCATGAAATAGATCGCTGGGCCGATGAAAAACCACCATGTGGGTACAATAATAACTCATTGTCCACAGATACATGGGCTCTAGCGGTAATCTTCAGATCTCCTCAGCGATGAAATATAGATATTTGTAAAAGCACTGAAGGGATTAGGCAGGGTTTTCTACCTCCTGCGGTACATGGCCTGAGTCATGCTGGGAGCACCAGGAGCTCTGTGGAAGTCTGTTAAGGATGGAGAGGATTTGACCTAGCTGCTGCATTATTCTGATATGACCCAAACAAAGCCATCAGCATGAGCCCACTGTGGGGGGTGCGGTCTGTTTCTGTCTCTTATCCTTCCTCTTTACAAGGGAGATAAATATGACAGGGAATTTAAGAGTACAACTCATGTTATAAAGCAGTAACTCCAGAATCTGAATGAAATTATGTTGTCGCGCGAACAATAAACCCAACACACTAATGAGGTAAGACAGCACAACTGGACGGCAACTTACTTAACAAAATTCAAACAGGGTTGAGAGCATTATTTGAAAAATGTATGTCAGTGTATTGAACAGGCTTCTCTCAAACCTATTAGCTCACACTGCTGATGTACACGCACACCTATTAACCCTCTCAGTGACTTTCCTGAGTTAATTCCTAATGAAAAATAAATTGAGTTGCGCCCTACACTTTCATAACATTTCCTCCTCGGAATAAATGGGCTCCTTTATGAGAAAAGACACACTGTTGTTAATGATTTTATAAGCAGGGAGCCCACCTGACATCCTGTTTTCTATTACTGTTCTTTATTCAATTTGCAGGGCGCGCTGCAGGTGACCTAACCTATAAAAGGGCACTCCAAATTAAATTATCAGAGCTTCTTGAAATTTTATAAATTCAGAATCGGCCTCACAGAGGGATCTCATACCAGAAACTAATGGCCTCACCTTTAGCTTCGCATAAATCAATCGCACCAAAGGTTAGGACACATCATGCCAGGATGTATCAATGCAGTTTTTAACATCATAACATGTAGTCATTTTGGGAGTGTGAATGGCAGATGCATGATGTCATATGTGAGATAGTTTTGTGGGATTGCGTGTCCTTGCATGTATGCACACACCCACTAGAGATCAATAAGTACAGTAAAATCCAAAAGTATGCGCTGTGAGCTATGGGATCGATATCTGCATATGTCACTTTGAGCAATAAAATAAAGCAATTTAAATCAAATGTAGAGCTAAAATTACCATACATTTCCATGATAATATTGATGATGTTAATTGTATTTTACGATAAAAAGTCATTTGTCAAGAGGAAAACTGAGAGAAACACTCTCTGGTTCAACATGAGGACTTGCTGCTCTCTTTTTGTCTTATACGATTAGAATCTTGGGTTTTGACTGTTGGTTGGACAAAACTAGCAGTTGGACGACAAAACCATGAGCTCTCTGAACGTTTCAAGACCTTTTTACTAGCATACGACATTTTTTTGACAAAATGGTTAATCAATTAATTCAGAAAATAAACTATAGATTAATAAAAAATGAAAATAACTGGTAGTTAGCTTTAAATGTATCTTTTTAATAGATGAATAAGTAATCTCCACTATATTAGAAGTGGACTAACTGCATTTGCTATAATTGCTTTTAGTGACATTGAATCTGTTCTTTTCATGATTATTTAGCAATTATTTCTACTTTACTACAGCATAAAAACTCCATATAAAACCAATACTAATCATTTTATTTGGAGCAGCTGAGAAAAGTGACAGTGTAAAGCTGTGTCACCTCAAAAAGGATCCCCTTTATCCTTGAAAGAGCACGAGTTCTTTCCAGTGTCATTTTGTTCCAGTCGGTGACCTAACAAGAGGTTGGAGGCAGACAAAAAAAAGGGCCCAATCAGTAACACTTGTTGCACCTGAGAACATGGAAATTTTAGACTTCTGTGTTTGAGAAAATGGAAAACATTGTCTTGTAAAGAAGTCGGGAATATGGATAGGATCATTCAACTGTGTTCAATCTGAGTCAGGACAAATTCTTTTATGAAGCAGTCGAGCGTGAAGGAAATTCATTTGTAAATTGCACCCGATCTTTGGAGAAATTGCTCCTTTTTCAAATTCGGGTCCAGATGCAAAATTGACACAGAGGTCTGAACAAAGACTATGTCATATACACAACCGCACAAGGACTTTGCCTGAGTAAAGCGTTTCTCAGTATGAGTATTTCTGCAGTGAGCGCAAAACTGGACTGCTTTGACGGTAACTTTTCACTTATGTCGTATCCTTTTTCGCCCTCTTTTTTAATCTTAATATAATAATGTCTGTGTCAGCTACAGTCTTTAAAGGTTAAACTGTTACCATTTTCAATGTGACTGCCTTTAGAACAGTTCCAGGACTAGTTTAAATCAAATATAGTTTTAAATATATCATTTTAAAATGCCATTCTGTATGTTAACTCGGCTATTTCAGGAAGAGAAAAGGAAACATAAGCCCCAATAATTTATATATTGATCTGTCCCTGTTAATTAACTCGGTTAACTAAAAAATAAATAAATAAAAAGATTTTTTAATGGGGGAAATCCATGTGCACCACTAAATTTGGAATAAGCATGCATGATATAATAATAATAATAATAATAATAATAATAATAATAATAATAACAACAACAACAACAACAACAACAATAATAATAATAATAATAATAATAATAATGCAATGAATTTGACAGAATTTTGCAACTGCAGTATGATTCACAATTTTTCAAAATAATTATTTTCAGATGACAGTTTTTGTCACTGTTCACAAATAATACTTTTCATCGAAAAAAATGCAGTTCATTGTTATTTGGATATTGCACTTGGCAATATTGTCATTTTGATTATAATTCAATTAACTGTGCAGCCCTTTATGGAATTCTAGATTTTGTTGGAGGCACAGAAACTGTAATATATTTGTGTGTATCTACAAGTATAATTCACTTAGCTCTGACACTTTAATAAGGGTGGTTATGGTGTTTTCACTACTTGTCTGACAAGAAATATTAATGTCTGCTTACATTCGGGAGTGAAGATGATTAAACACCACATAATAGTAGGTTAACCTAATTATAAAATAATCATAGAAATAACGTTTTTATTTTGTAGGCCAGCCACTGATACAGGAAGTCTTGTTGCTGCTCTGAAAGAGCACATGACTACCAGATCCTATCTTCAATATAAATAATGAATAATTTGTCCTGCTAGCATTGTCTTGATACTGGCATACAATTCCTATTGGATCTTTAAGATACATATAATCAAGAATTTTCCGATCAACCAAAGTTCTTCTATCTGAGATATCTCAGGCCTGATAGCTCTGAGGAGAATTAGCTCAGCTTTGAGAATTACAGAGGGGTAAACAACAGGACAACATGCTTGTCAACACCAGTTTACAGGTCCATGTTGTTTAACATTTCAGGGATGTTGAAACAGGAGCTGTCATCAACCTCTCAAAATTCTTTTGTCTGTGCGTTTCGATTAATTTGTTATCCGTTAGCGCTGGTCTTTAGCATAGCTGTGCATATGGGCATGCTTGTATCTTTTGCCTTTCCTTGTTCATTTGCCCTAAATGCAAGCTATTTCCAAAACACTCGCCGGACAGCTGACGAGAAGACAGTGCTGTGAGTGAATGAGAGAAGGTGGGGCTATGTGTTTAATGAGGTGGTGTCTGTGTTAACCTGTCAGAATTTTAAGACACTGGGCCTTTGACCCTAAATCGCTTAACCTTTCTTCACCACATCACTATTTTCTTTCTGCCTTGTGACATCCAGCTCGCGATGCAATGGTTTGCGTTGATGTTAATGTTTTGTGTGATGCTACGTCCCATTTCCTAAACATAATCTATGTCTTTATAGCACTGACTCATTGCGAGGAAGCAACCGGGTATGCTGAGTTCCGATCACTGTCTAACATAACAAAAAAATATATGTTTCACATATGAATAGGATCAGTGCATATGCATAATAGAGCAGAGCTCTTGTACTGTGTTGAGATTCACTCAAGCTGAGCAACATTTATTCCCTTCGGTCAAAAACCCTTGTCACCTCATCAGACCTTCACCAACAACAAAATGAGTCTTCACTGAGTACCACGAAAAGTTGCCTCCAGACAGAAGTGAATAACTGGCTGTTGGAAGTTGTGCACACAAACCTTGGAGAAAAATCTCGGTGTGACTTTGTACTTGCAAAGCCAAAAGTTATTATAACTGCACACTGTAGCACACTGCATACGAAGACAACTGACCCCATTCCACTCCATCATAATCACACACAGGAACTTTGATCGGACGACCCCTCCAATTATGTTTACAGTTATGACAAGTGGTTTCAAGCATGTTATCAAAACCTGACAGATATTTCCAGGGGACGTCCACTTTGACTCGAGGAACAATTTTGCAAATAGTAGTGTCTCTGGCCCTTAAATGCTCCCGCTGAGCAAATGGAAATGTGTGGCCACGAAAAAAGAACTTGCATCTCTTAAGCTTAACTTGGTCGAAGAACCTCCGCTTGTGTGCTGGCTGTTTGGCTGGCATATTATTCTGCAAATTGTATGAAGGCTTTTGGCCACCTGTGTATCAAAAGCTATTTGGAAAAATCAATGGATAAAGGTTTTTTAAAAGTGCAGCCACTACCACTTCAAAATCACCCATACTCTACTACTCTATTTCAGCACGGTTTAAATATTTGATTTATTATTTCTCTGCAAGTGCAACATAATATTGGCCCAACACGTCCTTGGTTGCAATGTATGGGGGGAAAAGGCAACAACGTAGAGGCTTTTTACATCATTTTCAGTCCAGTCAAATTTCTCTCAACTACCTCTGAAGTGATATTTAAATCAAGACTTTAACAGGCAGAGAGTTCAGCAAGGCCAAGAAATGGTAAATCTGAGAGTTTAAGTTATATAACAACCAGGCCTCCTCACGCTGTTTTAAATCTGACTGCCGTTTGACACACGCACAGTCTGCTCCTCTGTCCCTATTGTCCGGATGTGAGAGGAAGCAGACCCTAACCTGTCACCTGACCACCAGGCAGCTGCTTGAACCCAGTGCCAAACCCCCCCTCCTCTTTCCGCACTGCACCTACAAATCTACGGGAACAATACAGAGAGAGTGGGTGGTGAAGACACACTTACTGCAAAACAACACTCGAACATCACGTGTGATGGTGTTCTTGTTACCTCCACATCAGCAGTAGTGACAGCGAAGAGACAAGACCAAACTAGTTCATGCTAGAAATAACATTCAAGGGTTTCTGTGAGCCATTTTAATACATTTTTGAAGCACCCAAATCGAAGCCACCTAACAACATTTGATATGAAAATCAAATAGAAAATACTTTACCTACGTAACATGTTTTAATTCCTGCTTTTATTATATGAATTACACGAAATACAAGATGTGTCTGAAATCAGTCACTCATTCACTTCTTTCCAAAGACACTCAATGTTGAGTGAGCAATGAACTGCGATGTTTAACACTAAACTTAAAATTTTAAAATATAGCGTTTTGCATTGTGAGGTTGTTACTGGAAAGTCTATGTCAGGGACACTACTTTTATTTTAGATTTTTTATAATTGTTTACACCTGATAATTTGTGTTATAAGTATTTTGTGAAAAAAAGCCTATTTTGGGAATTTCTATGGGGAACATACAGGACATACATTTCAAAATGAAAATTTGGACACTCAAATACGATGGCGGATAGTAAATAAAATGTACCATAAAATAAAAAAATGTCTGTCCGTCTCCTGCTCTTACCGACAACTTTGTCACATCTCTCTATTTTCTGTGCCCTTTTATTTGCATTTCTATTTTTTTGTTGCCCTGTTGCACTCACATGGACCTACAGGCACCACCAGTCTCGCAGTAAATGTTAGCTACCCTGTTGAATTGGACCCTAACTGCCAAACAGATTCAAAATGTACTGTGCACAGTTCTTGCTGCAGCTGGTTGCAGCTTTTAGCAACATATCTCCAAGCTCTTTAGCAAAGCCTCACTATTTCTGTCACAGAGAGCGGCAGGGATTATTATTCAATATGGATTATTGCCGAAAATAAGCTCTGTGGCAAACACAAGTTTATGATAATTACATGTATTTCTCTGCAAAGATAATCTTCACAAATGAACATCACTTGTAGACGTGTAAATGCAAATCGCCAGAGGTTAAAAACTAATGTTAGGTTATAAATGAATTATGTTGTGGCCACAGCGTCAGCACCACTAAGCTTCATAGAACACTATACTGCAAACATTTGACTATAAGAGTATAAACTACATGTTGTAAAGTTAGAATTAGAATAGTTTATAGCTGAAGTCCAGCTGGAAAGACAGACTAGTGAGTAGATGATCTGCCGTATTTTGTGTAATGACGTGTAATGTCTCCGTCAACCTCTGTAGTCTCATTTAGCTCGCTAGTTGTTAGCAACCGCCTTTTTATAGACACGTTAACCTTTTAAAACAAGTGTGGCATTTACAGACATTCTATCTTACCATGGACCAAGTTGTCTGCAAACTTCTCGTCTCTTGTGAGGAGTCTCTGCTTTCACAAGAAGTGATGGTTGAAAAATAAAAGTGGACGCTACAACAAAGGTAGCCTAATATGGTAAAATAGCTTCTTCCATTGTTGACTACCTCATCTCAAAAGTCATCCTACTGTTAAAAATAACGTCATCCGGTGCGCAAATTCAGTGTAAACGTTCATTAAACTTGAACTCAACATTTAAGTATTTGCGAGGATTTACTAAGGCCAATTGCTAAATCATTTGATCACCACTTTTCACTATTTTAAACATGTATACAATCACAGCTGCTGTCAAGAAAAGTTAAATGTCTGGTCCTTTAAGACTACAGTATGGGTTTACTTTATCAACAATTTTGAGATTTTTTTCATTTATTCCATTACTTTTTGCTAGTGTTTTCTCATTTCCTGACAGGGTAAAACTCTACCGAGATGTTATTTCAGTGTCAAAAGGTTTGATTCAGATGTGTTTCTTTTTGAGGCTACACAGGTTAACGGGGACCTTAAACATCATCACACTAAACATGGAGACTTTACAGCCTTTACAGGCAGATTTTAATTGCAAACTATTCAAGCTAACCTTACAACTTGTGGATCAATTGATTCCAAATTAAAGCTTGTATAATATAGTGTAGTAGAAATCACAGTATAGCTGACGTAAAGGTCAGGCTGTTTGTGACCATGATGTAGTTCGTCTATAGCCCAACATTAGCCATTTTACCTCTGCCGATAGCTACAATGCATTTATATCTGGCTCAACCAAATGTATTCATTTGATATAAACTGCAATAATCCAAAAATACAACTTCAAAATCCCAAAGGCATCTTGTTGAGGGAACCAGGGCTATGCTAACTTCCAGGTTAGCCTACGAAAGAACGTCATCCCGGCAGGCTGTCACATAAAATCAGCTTTCACATCTGCATGAGAGTTTGTGGTCTCTCAAAGTTCAAAACACCCCTGCTGACAAAAAAATGCCTCCAAGGTTTATTTTCTAGTGGTCAGCCAAATGGCTTGTTAAAGACTTCTGAAATTGTGGTGTTTTGTTGACTTTATAAGAGGATATTCTTGATCCTTTTATCTTCCCATGACCAAGCGCTGACAAACGAAAATGACAAAATCTCATTTTCAACCCAAAGTTGAACTTACTGCCTTTTACTCTTGTAATGCCTGACAGGTGTTATTTCAGTTTCAGGGCGGATGAAGTGCAGACTGTTTTGCTAAAGCACCACCACCACCGTTACTTAAGTGTAATGTAAATCTCGTAGGGTTCTCCACCCGCACAGCAGCTGGCATCTCTGAACCTGAGCAGACAGCGTGCTTTGTCTCTTCAACCTTGTGTACTGAAATATTCAAGACCTCCAAGTTTATGAGACACTTGCTGCCATCTGTGCCCCAGCGTTCAGTCCTCCCATCATGGCTGAACATAAGGCCAACATCAGAGCAGATATATGTGAGAAGTGTCAAAATAGATTCTCCAGCGTACCCCGTATTGCAAATCTCAATATCGCCTGAATAGCACTGGAAACACACACCAACATGCACAGAAAACCCGTGCAGAATTCTGCTACTGCAGAATCCAAAATTTCCATATCCATGAGTGAGGGAAGGAAAAGAGGAAACATTTACACAAAACTGCCTCGGCGCGGTCGCGGAGGTCTTTTCTCTTAGGTGTTCTTTTTTTACAATGTCATTGTGGAGCAAGCAAGCTCCTGAGAGAGCTTAACGAATTTCTCCCCAAATGAGAGGTTTCCTGAGACAAAAAAGCGGAGGAGGAAGGGTGCAATCAGTCCAGGTTTGTTCTAGACAACATCACTTCCTTCCTTACTATTAGGAAGAGTGTCAGAGCGAGACATTCAGATGTGGTTTTCACCGAGCACTTTCCCAGGACAGTAATGCAGCGCGATTCTAATGGTGTCATTCAAAGCAGCTGCCTTTCTCAGCAATATACTGAACGCCTTGCCTAAGCAATTCAAACCGCCTCCACAGATTGCAGTACAGTCAACAAAGAACTTATCATCCAAGTGAAACCATTCATCAGTGAATGTGTTTGTGTGTCAAGAAGCAGAGGGCGGTTTCAAAAGACCTGAGTTACACCTGAATGGCCACTTCTCTTCACTGGACTATTGTTGCCGCTTCACATTTGAATTCACCTGTTTTTCTAACTGCCACTGCCAGTTAAATTCCACCTTGAAACAACAATTCGGAGTGTTGATATCCCTGGGCGTGGCGGATTAGCAAAATTGTAAATATCTGCACTTGGAATGGACAGTTTTGAGGCTTTTGAACAAAGATGAAAATGTTCGAACTGACAGCGTCTTCTTTCAACTTTGCTCTGTGTGGGTCAGTAGCCCAGCAACAGAAAAAAACTAAACCAGCACCCAGCCCTGCTCATTTCCCTCGCAGAGAATGGGGTCATTAGTCCATGGCAGGTGTCAAAGAAACAAAAACGAAATATGTTGCTTTATTGCTTATCTTCAAAGGCACACTCACTATATAACTGCAGCACAAAGGGCCTTAAAAGTCTGTTTATATAGCCGTTCCTGACTACTCCTGCTGATAGAAATACTCTTTCTTTCTTTCTTTTTTTTTTT
>CAEMYA010000103.1:3954196-3985529 GCA_903131615.1 Diplodus sargus | reverse complement strand
AAAAAAAAAAAAAAAAAGAAGAAGAAGAAGAAAAAAACATTTGCTCAGTAAAAGGGATAAGATATACAACAGTTTTTAAATTAAAGGTGCCATATGTAATTTTTGGAAAGATATTTTAAGAGGTGAAGAAAGAAAATGTCAATATAAAAACAATTTCATACTGTTTTACTTTTATATTTGCAGGACCAATAACACCATTCTCGCTTAAACAGTGAGGTCGTTGTTTAAATTGGAAATGTATCAAATAAATATTTCTAAGATTGTATTTATTGTCAAATTTCTATTTTCAAAACTACATAATGCAGCTTTAATTTAGTAAATGTTTGTAAATCACATTGCAAATATGTTTCATGTCCTTTGCTCATACAATTTATTTATTTTATTTTTTTAAAGCAGCCCCAAGTTTTTAATAACCTCACTTTCTCTAGCAACTAACCCAGTTCTCTTTCTAACCCTTGTCTTTTCACCACAGATGACAACGAGTGCCAGAACGTCACCAATATCTGTGGAGACCGGGGGAACTGCACCAACACAGAGGGCAGCTACTACTGCACGTGTGTCTCCGGATACAATTCGACAGGACCAAACCATTTCCAACCCAACGGCGACACCGAATGCATCGGTATTGTCTGATTCACTCACTCAGCAAATGTTAAAAAGAATTTGTTTGGGTCACACGCCATAATGATCAGTGATTTATTATAAGCTGTACTGGTGGAGGGCCTCGCATGCAGCTGAGCAAACTATGATTTACATGAGTGAGTGTGAACAGAGTTCACACACAGCTGGGAGGGTGTCAGGACTGTACGTGTGCCTGTGTCAGTGTCCGTGAACTGTTTTCTCTTTCACTGTACTGCGGAGGATAAACATGAGGTGATTCTCTCCCCCCCTCCCCCCCTTCGGCCTTTCACTTCCTTCCCATCTGCTATTCTGAGTAAACCACCTGAGATCTTTTGCTCCATTTGCGATTGGGAGAGCAGCACCTTTAACCCACGCTGTTGCATAAAGGGTTCCTGCAGATTTCCAACTGGGTGGCAAGCGCCGTTTAATTCGGTGCAGGAGCATGTAGCTGATTTAAGGGGCTGATTTATGAATATTCAAATGTGTAATATGCATGCAGGAAGTGCAGTTTCTCTCCCCAAATCAATTATACAGAGTATTAAATGTAATGAGCGGGGCTCCTGAGCCCACATTCTTTATTTGTGAGATCTTCGTTTCACTTCCTGTCTCATTTTCACTCATTTTGAGGTAGACATACTTCGCTGACAGGCTTGTTAGTGTCTGTATTTATTTTCTCTCAGTTGTGTTGAGAGTGGCACTTTAATCATATTGTGTTTATCTTTTAATCACGGCCAAACTCTTCATTTGCATCTTTCAGATATTGATGAATGCAAGTCAGGACAGCTCTGTGGACCCAATTCGCACTGCCATAATACGAATGGATCTTTCTATTGCACCTGTCAGCGTGATTACGTCCCTACTTCAGGCACTAAGCACTTTCATCCAGAGGGAGGTGTAAGATGTAAAGGTCGGTATGAGGATGGAACGCCTTTCTCTCTCTCTCTCTCTCACACACACACACACACACACACACACACACACACACACACACACACACACACACACACACACACACGGATGACACGCACCGGTTCTTGCATCCAAGGACGTGCATTTCTCTTCGTCTTTCCGAGAACAAGATCATTTCAAACATCTTTCCAGGGGAGGATCTACCATGCAACACATCAAGTGAAAGTTGCAATCTTGAATTTCCTGATGTTTTAAGCGATGTTGATCACAAAGCGAGCCATGTGATGTTATGCCAGCGCAACTTTTTAATGCCATTCAGACTTTAATGTAACAGCTTTTACCCTGGTGGAAATTATGGAAATGAATTAAGCAATCAAAGAGATTCTTTTGGTAATTGTTGTTTTCCAGAGCACCCCCAAAAATACTGCCATGACAACATCGGCTGCATCACACAGACTGTCAACAAAACACTTGAATATGTAAGTACCCCTCCCTGGCAGCCCAACCAAATACAGTACGAATAGATGTAATGACACTGCCCTCTGTTGGAGAGAAATGAGTCGAACATGATATGACACTGAACTACAGCACCAGCCACTATCATCCAACTGTCACCTGCAGTAGCAGCAGTTTCAGGCCTGCACCTACGTCATGCCATCTACAGGCAAGAAAAGCAATGGCTAGCAATAGCAAATTTGGCTTATAAGAGACCTGCACGCAATGGGTGTTAAAGTTGTTTCTTTTTTTCTTTTTTTACAAATATGACTTTTTTTAACTAGAGGATATGATATTTTATACAAAATATTACGATTATTGTGTCCTGTGTCATCATGCGTACCCTTGGTGACCATTTATCAGTAGTACCCAAATGTTTTTTATATATATATATATATATATATATATATATATATATATATATATACACATTGTTATATATTGTTATGACAAAAAAACATTTGCTGCTTTACATTTGCAGATTTCTTGTCCAGATAAGCATTTTACAGTGTGATTCCAAAATACACTCTCCAACAAAACAGTAGCCGTAAAAGAAAAAAATAAATAAAACAGGAAAAAAACTGCAACACTCATTGCCTGAAGGCAGCACAAGTGTTAAAATTCCATTAGCTACCACTTTCATTATTTGGAGGAGGTGATATTAACATGTTAAACTGCTCCTCTAACTCTAATGTCCTTTAGTTGAGGTCTGGTCGAAGAATGACCAAACAGCTCCTCCTGGTGGAACCTCCAGCTTGCTAAATCTGTGTGTGCACATTATTAAGATTGTGAGTGAGCTGCTTACCAACCAGCTCCATCCAAATAGAACAAAAAGACATTTTCAGTATATTAATATATTTTTTTTCTCAGGCTTTGATGTAATGTGAGATCTTTACAGGATATCATTCAATACTCTTTGTGCTCCTTGTAAACATCCTAGATGAGCAACCTGGCCGATCCACAGAGTCTGCTGAGGGAAATTGCCAAGCAGACGTCTGGCGAGCTAACCTCAGTGGAAGTGATTGCATATGTTGAGGCCTTGTCTCAATCCGCGTCAACACTGGCTGCAGGAGAAAAGGATTACACTGTCAAACCATCCTTCATCAACTCGACTCTTACAGTAATCTTTGTTTACCTCATTCAGAGTTTGGACCTCTGCCTGAACTGCAGTTATGCTTTGAACTGGATTAGTAAGGGGAAAAAAAAATAGCACTGCATACAATCTAGATCCTCTCTATCATGAACTTCGAGAGACTTTTGTATTAAGGCTGCAATCATATAAGAGAGAGAAATATTTGTTACTGTGTTCACAAATTACAAAAAAATTCACTTCATATCTTGTGATTACCGAAACATCAAAAGAGACAAACATATATCAATGTAATGTTCTCATCATACCTAATTATAAACAAATGCAGCACGGACATGTGTGACATTCAAATCTGTACTTTCAAATCTTCCTTTCAACAGAAATTGGTGAAAGCGGTAAACAACTTGGTGGAGAAGGATGAGCTGGTTTCTTGGAGCAGAATGAAAGAAGAGCGTCGGGAACATACCATCACCAAGCTGCTGCACACCATTGAGGAAAGTGCTCTGACACTGGCCAGCAACTACAAAACTCCGACTGAGCTCAAAATCAAAGCCACTGAGATGGGTGAGAGAATAATCAACCAGGAGAGCTCTTACAAATTCAGAAATATACACTAATGTGTCCTGCTGTTTATTCCCACCTGTGTGCAGGAAAAGTCAGGATAAATCGTCAGTTTCAAACTTGATCATTCCTTCATATCGCTGACAACTTTTGTGTCTCCCCCATCACAGAACTGAAACTCATCACTTTCGATGCTCGTCATACAAAAGCGTCTGTGTCTGCTTCGATGGCAGGAAATCATATCAGTCTGACTCCAAAACTGAGACCAGAGGAGGACAGAAATGGTAAAAGAAGTGGTCTTCTTACTAATTAAAGGGTGGTCAGATAGGAATGCCTGCGTGCTCGAGTGAACAACCAAACTGTTTTTCCATATGTTGCCCAATGCCAAATAGATTTTAAGCTAAATTCTTTGTAAAAGTGGCATTTTCTGATTTCTCTTTCTTAAAGGTGCATTATCTAAAAATGTGCTTTTGAATCATTCTAATATTAAGAAAAATGATTGACCGAATGTGAAGTTACAGTTTTGATGTTATGTCAGTGTAATCTAAGTATTGGGTTGCAGAAAAATCTTTTGAAGCCACTTCGTAACTCAAGTGATGACAGTCGAATTATAAACAACACCTACAGTCCCCCGGTGCTCCCTGTCCGAGTAAAGTCAGCTAAAAGTTTAACTAAGCGAACAAGCTTACAGCAGCTGCAGTTAGCTGCTATGATTGGAGTTATTTGGTGTGGGAAGTTGGCAGGTGACTAATTCATACATTTACTGTAGCACCTTTAATACCATTTAAAACATGTATTTATTGCAAATGTCTTTGGGGGCATATCTTAAAATTTGCTCCAGTAGAATCACGAGTCAGCCTTTTCCAAAATCTGCAAGTATTTTACACAAGCAGCACCATCTTGACTGGAAATGATCGGGGTGTCAGCATGCAAAAAAAAGAAATCTTCATAAACTGCCATTTATGCTACTAAATTGAAATCGACTCAGTTGCTGTCAGTGTAGCACACTGTTAAATACGCACATGTAACTCCACACAGTTCAGAACTTCACACAGACCGTAAATGTAAACCTATTATCTCAGTATAGTCTTTGTAAAGCCTTTTTTTTCTGTCCATCAGGAAGTGTGTCAGTGGTGTTTGTGCGGTATGACAGCATCGGTGACATCCTGAAGCCGAGCAGCGACCCGGGTGTCACCGACTACTCGCGGTATGCAGGAACTGGGGAAATCACTGTCAACTCCCAAGTCATCGCAGCGGCCGTCAAACCTGCTGACGTCTACCAACTTGACCATGTCACCTTCACTCTGCGACACAACGAGGTAGAGCCTGCACAGAGTGCTGAGGCTGGCTGCATTGTTTTTTCCACTTCTGCGCTAATGTTGTATACCTCCAGTGACGATGTAGCAGTGGTAGTTCTGTGGGATTTTATTGATTATAGTGGCTATTTATCCTCAGTAACTTCACTTAGTTGAGCAACACTGAAGTAACTCAAGAACAATCTGTCTTTTTTGACTAATCTGAATCTAGGTGAAGATGTCTTGCTACCTCAAACCCATACCCCCTTTATTCTGTCATATATGAGTAATTTAGCAACATTAACTTCTGGTAGGATCTTGCTCAGTCTGAAACATCAGTACCCCATCATATGAATCTCTGTCAGAGCTACCATTGTTTTGGAATAGCTTCCTTATTTCCAGACTTGGAACTTGAAACTTGATAACAGCCAGAGTTTCCGAGTCAGATTTAAACAAACTCACATGGGACGAGCAGTCGTGTGATGTTTTATGATATCTTAACGTTCGGCACTTTGTTTGTCTGCAGTGACCTCTCAGTTAAGGGAAGAGGGAAAAGGGGGATAGATGATGGGGGAAAGCAAGTAATGAGGGAAATAACCCTAAAAGTTAATGTACTGGTATTTTCTTTTAAGATAATTAAAATGTATGAGAAAGTAAAATCATTATTTTTGTTGGACCCTTGAGGCCTGAGCCTAACAAAGGAGGTGTTGATTTATGTTGGGCAGTGAGAAGTCCTGCGTAAATTGCCTTTAAAGAGCAACAATCAATAATTTGTGCGCCATTTTCAGGGCAGATACTTTCTGCCGGGCGGTATGGTATTTTCCCATGATGCACCAGTTTTTTTTTTCTTGCACCTGTTCATAATTTTTTTACACACTTCGATTTAACAGAAGATTCAGCATGTACAAATGACTATTTTGCTATGATAAAAATCCTAAACCAACTTGGAATCATATAAATCTAAATGAATGCAAACATAATAAAGAATACAGAATGATAGTAAAGACAACCTAATTAAATCTAATTGACAACCACATGTTTTTAAACAATTTTAGCAAAATAATGTTAATTTTTATTGCAACTGCGGTGGTCATTTGGATCGTTGTGATTCAAGTAAAATTGCACATAATTTATGGAAAATATTTCGCCTCTAATGATCAAAATCTGCTCTTTTTTCCTTTTATTCGGCTGCTGAACATTTGTACATCCCACTGAGATTCCTTTTCTACAAAAAGTGACCCGCCGCTCCCTTGGCACATTTGTGTGCTGCACACATGGCTGCACTTTATGCCCTGTGCTATTCAGATTGACCCAAATTATCATGCGTGATAATTATTCTGAATTTTATTTTTAGTAAGTCATGAGAATAATAAGAATGCAAATCAACAATTCTCTGAAAATGTATGAAAATGACACTAAAGTAACAACAACATTTTGATCAAAAGATTCCAAATATAATTTTTGGATATATAATTCATTCTAAGTCTGATTTTGGCCTGCACAATCTTTTATATTAACCCCGAGTGGTGCAGGACAAAAACTAATTAAAAAAAAAACCAGCACCATCCACATTTGACAGCGTCTCCGTACCCTCTCTGTCCCCTGAAGCCCATCGACACAAAAGCTGATGTGACCAAGTGCGCCTTCTGGGAGTACGAGGCGGACAGCCTGCAGGGCCGCTGGGCCACCCACGGCTGCAAAACCGTCCACGTCAACAGCAACGCAACCACCTGCTCCTGCACTCACCTTACACACTTTGCCATCCTCATGTCCTCCGGACGGGCCAACGTAAGTGATCTTACACCAAAAATGCAACTTTAATAGTGCAAAAAAGGGTATTTCCTTCTTTCTTTTGTGTGCATTTATTTTTTTTATTCTTTTCTCCAACAAGGCTTATGATTGTTTCTTAAAATTATTTTGAGGAAAAGCGTTGGTCATGGTTAACACATTTGTTTTCAAAGAGGGCAAGAATTAAACCTCTTATTTGGATTCTGCAAATTGTATTTTATCTAAGATTGTTTTATTTTCATCTCAAGAAAAATATTCTATACATACAAAAAATATGGAGATCTAAATATAATTATAATATATTGATGAACAATTATTATAAGATAACATATATATGTTTTTTTTTTATAACTCCAGCCTTGTTGTAAAAAACTTACAGGGCAATTTAATGCTTTCAATAACGTTTTTTGACTAATGAGTAAACTACAGATGGTTTCATACTGAAGTGATGTTTGTGCTGAAATCATAAACTCTGTCAATGGTTTTTTAAACAATTTATTCACCCAAAGAAATAGGAACATTTTCTCAATCCACAACCTTCAAGTTTATCTGGGAAATTCAATATCTTCGTTGTTAGATAACACCTATTATATATAAAAAATGTTTGTATCTAATGTGAATGCTTCATTTAGATTAAACATTATTTACATTATGTGCTTCCGTGTGCACAAAGCCAGTGCCAGTATGTTTTATTGAAGGCACTACTTGACAACACTGAACCAGCTTTTAATGTAAATTCTCTCTTCTTCCTCTTTTATTTTTAAACAGAAACACTTCTAAAAACTTAAACCACTGAAACCAAAAACAAGTCTGTGAGGGTTTGCAGCTCCGAATGGCAACATGACTCACTGCGAATATTGAGTGGCAAAGAAGAGATTTCCACCCACCACTTACACTCCAGATACAGACCAGACAAATCTTCAAATAATCCTTTAATGGAAGGGAAAAGTCAAAATAATAAATAATAGCCATTTGCCTGCCCTTTATTTGTAACAGCAACTGGCTTATATGTGATAGAGCAGCAGAATAATTGACCCTGCATGCCTGCAACCCAACATACCACTGTAACACCAGTATATTCCCAATGCTACATCAAGTGATCCCAAGCAGAAAATACAACACATTACAACTTCAGCATACCATGAAACCGTGAATGAAACACTTTCCCTTTCCATTTGCTTCTCAGCTGGTGGCCCACTATACCATCCTGACCCGGATCACCCAGCTAGGGATGATCATCTCCCTCATCTGTCTGTCCATGTGCATCTTCACCTTCTGGTTCTTCAGCGAGATCCAAAGCACCAGAACCACCATCCACAAGAACCTGTGCTGCAGCCTCTTCATGGCCGAGTTCATCTTCCTGGTGGGGATCAACATGAACACACATAAGGTGAGCTTGCGTTATTATTTCTGTTGATTTAAAGGAGCCTTTGGCATGAAAATGCTAAAAGATTAGTGATATATCTCCTCAGAGATTATGTTAATCAGACAATCACAAGTACTCAGATCATTTAATCAAGTAAAATACAACAGTGTAAAAATACTCTGTTACAAGCAGGTTAAAGCATAAAAGTGTTGACATCAAAATATACTTAATGTGTCAGAATTATGCTCAAAGCACTTCATAAGTGTTAGAGCTGGGCAACAGAATACAAAATCACAATGTTTTTGACCAAACGCCTCAATAAGAATAGTGTGACAGTACTGTGGTGATGAATATTGGTACCTTGACAGAACACTACAGATGAACACTATGAAATTTATGATCAATAATATTCAGTAGTGTGGAAATAATGACTAAGTGGGGAAAAGCAGAATAGTCTGGAAAGTTCAGAAAATTGCTTCACTTCACTTCAGCCTTTAACTCCAGGAAAAGAAAAAACAAGTATGAATTATTACGCTATAATGAGACACACAATCTAAGACAATATACATTCTGGTATCATAATAATGATAGATTATGAATAAACTTCCCCAGCCCAAATGTGATTGGTGCAGCCGGTAAAGTTGTCGTTAATTTTGATTGCCTTATATACTGCTGTGTAGATAATAAGATGGCTTATTTGTTGATACAATTTTGCATGGATGATTTCAAGCATTTGGGAACAACTAGCTTAATTCATCAATAATAAGTATAGTGAAGTAAAGATACAAAATGACATATATGGAATTGAGTACAAATACCTCAGAATTGGGTAACACTTTACACATCAAATGTAAATGTAAACTTAATTAAACTATATTTTAAAGTTATTTCACAGTATCACCCATTAATTAATTGTAAAGGTTTATAAAAAGTTTGCAACTTCATACTGGCCATCTAAATAACGTAGGGCTACAGTGTTTATTAACCTTACACAAAGTATTATAAACATCACGATAAAGAAATTATTTTCATTGTTTGTTGACAGTGACATAACTGATGGCTAATCCTTAATTGATATGTACATTTAACATTTATTATTGATGGTCATTACATTATATATAATATATGTACGTGTGAGTGTTTTATTAAAAGGCATTTTAGTACAGTACTCTAGTAAATGTACTCTCTACACCACTGCAAACACATATCCACAAGGAGTGCAACAAGAGCAAAAATAACAGGATTTCTACACATAGTAGACTTAAAATCTCTTCTTTTGTTTCCTCATAGCTGTTCTGCTCCGTTATCGCCGGGCTGCTGCACTATTTCTTCCTCGCGGCCTTTGCCTGGATGTGTATCGAGGGCATCCATCTCTACTTAATAGTGGTTGGCGTCATCTACAACAAAGGCTTTCTGCATCGTAATTTTTACATCTTCGGCTACGGAAGCCCGGCGGTGGTGGTGACCATCTCAGCAACACTGGGCTCCAAGTACTATGGCACTGATAAAGTGTAAGACGAATACATTGAGCTTTTTACAAAGACTTTTTTTTCCAGGGAACAAAGAAATTACATTAATTATAAATAAAAGGGGACAAAGATTAAATTTGGCCTGCGGGGACATAAGGGGAAGTTCAAGATGCTTGTTAAGAGGAAGGTAACAACTGAATTAGTGTAAAACAAATTCTTTGTTTTACAATGTTTTGGGTCTGTCACAGAGGGTTTAAATAGAAATCCACAAATAAAGGCCTTTTGTTTATGAGTGCAAAATATAATTAAAACAGTGAGGTTTTGTAAAAAAGAATTGTTCATTACTGTAAGCAGAGGTGGCTTTCCTAATCAATTGTTGTGTATGTCTATGATAAGAAGGGTATGTGTGCCGATGCAATATAGTCATAATTAAGATAAGACCAGATTAGACTAATGTAAAATGATAAAATATTGTGTCCACATAATGAGGTATTGTTGCAACAACGAGATAGTCAATAAAAGTGTGTTCTATTTTTGTGTTGTAGCTGCTGGCTGAGCACAGAAAACCACTTCATATGGAGTTTCATCGGACCTGCGTGTTTGATCATTCTGGTAAGACCAGAGTTCTTCGTAACACCCTAAAAAGTATTAATTGAAATCATCAAACAGGGATTGTTTCGAGGATAAATATTCATGTGATTGTGTTTGTTTGTCGTGTTTGTTTGCTCGGCCTCCACTAAAGGTTAATCTCTTGGCTTTTGGCGTAATCATCTACAAAGTGTACCGGCACACTGCTGTGAAAAAGCCTGAAATCAGCCACTATGAAAACATCAGGTAGGATTGTATGTACTTCTGATGAGAAGGTCAGAGGATACATAAAATCAAGCTGTTAGGTTTCTTATCTGGTTTATTATTTTGGTATCATGTGGTGTACTCGCAGTATCAAATTAAAGTGAGTTCTTTGCTGTCGTTTGTTGCGTTCACCCGCGCTCTGTTAAAGTCGGTGTTGTGGCCCTCAGGTCCTGTGCCCGTGGTGCCCTGGCTCTGCTGTTCGTGCTGGGAGCCACCTGGACCTTTGGAGTGCTGCACATCCTCAATGAGACCACCCTCACTGCCTATCTGTTCACCATCACCAACGCCTTCCAGGGCATGTTCATCTTCATCTTCCTCTGTGTCCTGTCCAGAAAGGTAACAATTTGGTTGGGACTTTATTTATTCATTTTTTAAATGCAGTTTAACATAAGTGGCTCTGATAGGATTTAAATGCTTTAATGATGAGCATCATGAAAGTATGTTGATCAATAGGAAATATATAATCTTTATGCTATCAAGAAGATTTTCCATAGTTATTATATTATATTATATTATATTATAATGGCACATATAACATATGTTGTCTAAATACAGTACCCTCTTTTATAAGTCCCATAATGTTAGAGCTAGAACTTTAAAGATTGTTACTTGAGTATACAATAAAAAGACACTATATGTTTAGTCTAAAGTTACACGTAACAATATATTTAGTACAATATTTCCCACTGAAATGTATTGAATTAAAGGTTCAAATTAATAAGACGGAAAGTAAAGAACCCCATAATAAGACTTGACTAAAGTATCTGAGTAAATGTTTTACTTTTGACTACATCACTGACATTAACTACATTATATTATATTATATTACATTACATTACATTACATAATATGATATTATATTACATTATATTACATTATATGTATTATCAGGTGATCCAATAAGTGTTACAAAATGGCCCCATTCAGAGTTTGATATTTATCATATAGTAAAAAAAAACGTTATATGTAACTAAATGATCAAAATACAGCCTCTATCTTTATACACTGACATTTAAAAAATCATTTGTTAGTTTATTCAGCTATAAACAAATATTTCGCAAATAGATCATCTGAATACCTTTGATTGGAAAAGCTACAAAAAGCTATCTGTGAAGAAAATTTAGTGGAGCCCAATGTTACCTACTGTAATGTTAGTATTAGCAGCAAAATGTACTTCATGTATCAAAATAGTAGCACTCATTCAGAGTGTTCTATTAATGATATATTTTAGGATTACTCTTCGTGATTTGTTAACATCTGAACAATATTTGGTCAAAATACAGCGGCAACTGCAGCAAGTGCAATTTTAGAGCTAGACCTATTTTGTTTGTTTTATACACCAATTACAACAACATATTATTTTATATTATATCACATCATAATATATTATAACAATTCCATGTTTTCCTTGTTGTTTCAGATTCAGGAGGAGTACTACAGGCTTTTCAAAAACGTGCCATGTTGTTTTGAATGCCTGAGATGAATTGACGGGACCAGATCTGCACTTGTACAATAATAGTTGACACTACAGCTCTGCAGTATCCTGTGACTAATGCTGTAATTTTTGAAAATGATGTTGGACGAACTGTACAGATCTGAAAATCTGAAAAATGAAAACACTTAAACATCTTATTTCCCTTTTAAAAGACTGAAATCATTTATACATCTTGTTTGTTTTTTGTTCAGGGTCTTTCTGTATAATGCAAACATACCACTCTATCAGCATGTTCACAAAAGAAAGCAATACGGGAATCAAAATAATTTGGTATATTTCCAGTTCAACCGCATGCCTTTGCAGTTTAACACTCCGAATAATCTACATAGTCTATTGTCTTTGTTCCTTCCTTGTGTTTTGAAATGTATTTGTAAATTATTAAAATGGATGTGGCAAAAACCAACACATTTCTTTTATGTTCAAAATAAGAGGTCTTGTTTGGTGCATTCTTCAAACTACATTTGTGAACATCTCACAACTGAGTGTGCAGTCAATTCAAGATGAATTGTTGTGAGGACTGGTTCCAATCTCTAACAATTAGGTAGACCAATGGCCCCATCTGCTGGACATGAGGAGAAACAACCTCTCTACGCTGAGCCTCACAAACACACACACACACACGTGAACATGGCCAAGAGGGCACTACATTTGTCCACTATATAAGAGGGGACCAGTGTTTCTGTTATGTTTCCTGTGTTGGCTCACCTCTTGTATATTTGCACCCGTTAAGGATTAATTAGTTCTCATCAAAATTCATTGGTTGTTATACCTTGGTTTTGTTTAGTGTAATTATTTCGGGATCAGACACATGTTAATTGAAAGTCACAGCAAAAGCACATTTACTGTATACTGGACAGTAATCTAATACATTTGGTTTATTGTACAACTCTGGGCAGCGCTTGTTAAACTTATTATAATACAGGAGGAGACTGCTTGTTGAGAACTGCTGAGGTAAAAAAAAAAGCCTTCAGAAGACGTTTACAGGAAATAGAGGTTCGAACGTATGTGCAGCCCAGTATCACAAAGACTTACATGACAACAAACAGATAAATGCTGCACAGCTCATACTGAACGACAAGTTACAGATTACATTAAAAGATACAAGAGGAACATTTGTCTAATTGGGAAGCTGCGCAGTATGACTGTGTGTGTGTGTGTGTGTGTGTGTGTGTGTGTGTGTGTGTGTGTGTGTTCACCCATAATCATTATTTGGATGGTGATTATAAAGTTGCAACTGATGATTGTAAACCTTTGCGATTGCTTAATAAAGGGTTCATAAAGTATTTCACTCTTTGTTAAAAGGTGACAAAACTATGAACTGCAGTTCAGTTAATCGCAAATTTACCATTTATTAAGGATGATTGTTAACAAAGTACTGGCTGGAAGCAGAAAAATGTCCGTTGTAAAAGTGAAACTTTGTGCTGAAGTGCTGATCGCTTTCTTCATTAATCAATTAATTGATGGTTCATAAAAATGTTGAAGATTGTTACGAATGCTTTCACAGTTACCCAGAGCCTGAGGACTTTTACAATATTTGTTACGTCCAACCAAGCTTCCAAATCCACCAAAGTTCAAAATTATTAAAAGTAACTCATTAAAGTGATTAAAAGGGAAAACAGCAAATCGTCACATTTGAGAAACTGGAACCTTGAAATGTTTTTACATTGTCAACTTATTGACTGACTAATTGTTTCAGCTGTGTTTGTGTATACTAATTACTGGATAATATTTTTAAAGCTCTTTATATGTGTTGCCTGCTAAAACATCAATTTATAGAATAACTTGTAACTAAAGCTGTCATAATTGTAGTGAAAGAAAAGACAAATTAGTACTTAAGTGCAGTGCTTACGTAAATGTATTTTTGACTACTGGCCATGATTAAACCCAATTGAACTTAAAATGTTGTCTAAATGCTTTTTTTTGCTCTTCATTTTTCTCGTAATATTTAAAACAATCCAACTGTTTCTGTGGCTGGCTCTGACTGGAAGTGAACTGAGGCATGAAAATCAAAGAGGTACGATGGCTGAGAGAATCCTTAAGTGTGATTACACAAGCGACTCCTGCACTGTGCAATCTCCTAACAGACGGAAAGGCATTGGCGCAGCTGATTGCCGCTTGATGTCATCACCCTCAAACTGCACGTCTAAAGTGGGACATCGTTGGAGCGCTTTAGGCCGTGGCACATTTTCAAAATCAGCATGAAGAGCAGCGATTCACCACTCTGTTTGACTTTGTCGTGTCCAGGAGGAGAGCTTTGTGATGCCAAGAGACAGCGAGGAAATTTGAAGGCCAGAAGTGGCACTGATATTGAGGAAATAATAGAGAAAACCAAGCTGCATCGTGTCTTTCTTCCTTCACTGCACGTGGCTGGGTTAGTGGATCTTGTGGGTCCCACCTGGTTTATCCCTTCATTCTGCTGTGCAAAACTAGTTTATTTCATTTTCTGAATGATAAAAAGGGAGGTTTTACACAACAACAACACAACACAACACATTTCTCCAAAAGACTATATCTTTCTTTTATTTTCTGACCTATAATGATACATTTTTAGCTCAACAACCCACAACCAGCCCTTCACTTTGCACAGTAATGTAGAGCTGACTATCTCTTATGTATTGAACACTGTGAGACTTGTCAGAGTGACAATGTCACAGGTCAACATGGCTCTGATGGCGCCTGTTTACTTTACGCTAGCTGTCCGAACCAGACCTCTCTCCTGCCCACAAGGCTCTGTGCAGCCAATTTCTTCCAATCAAAGTAAACGCTGGTATATAAAGGAGTAATCGCAAACATTAGCTTCTACTTCTCAGTCTCACCATGCAGGGGCTCCTCCTCTGCTGCCTTGTGGCCCTGGCCAGTAAGTTTCATTGATTAATTCCTATTATGTTTACTTATAGAGGGGTTTGAATGCAGCTTCAAAGCTTTCATGTCATAATCCTGAGGTTGACTGAATTATCTTTACTGCTTTGTTCTCTAGTGTATTTGTGCAATTTGAATGTATTCTACCTTTTAAGTAGGGGCAGTTTTAAGAGAGGTAAGATAATAAAGTAGTTGCAGTTGATCAGTCGCGAATAATATGTGATGTGAGGCATGAATAACAAAAACAAGAGCAACTTTGAAGTGAGTCATGTATAATTTATGGAATATGATGGAATTTTCTTTAGCCATCGATCTGTTTTTGTCATTCTTCACATGAATGTTTATTTTTGGGTTAGTTTATACTTGAAAATGTGTTTTTAAAGACTCTACTGTTCTTATTTTTAAATGTTATGGTATCACGTTGAAAAGAAGTGTTAGATTCTCAGATTAGAGTGTTTTGTATATCATAAATTAATCAAATCAAATAAAAAATGTTTTTTTGCAAGTTCTAATGCTGACACCATGTTCAACCTTTTCATTCTTCTAGCATGTCAAAGTCTTCGTTATGGTGAGTCTTTCTATCGGTATCTTACAAGTCATACAACCAACATTTTCCATATACAACATGTGAAATGACATTTAACTTTGTAAATCGAAACCTTTCAGACCTCGGCCTGAACCCCAGGAAAACCTACGAGTACAAATATGAGGGAACAGTGAATTTTGGACTTGGCATGCCAAACCTTGCAGAGTCTGGTGTGAGAATAACGTGCAGGGTGAAGATCGTTGGTGCATCTGCACAAACATTTGTCCTTCAGGTAAGAGTGACAATACAAACGTTCTCAGAATACCTCAAACAACTGTAACCGAGCAGTGCAGCATTAACAATGTCGGACCGTTGATCGTTCATCCCATGTCTGACTCATTAATTAAGGAAAGGAATTGACAGAGCACTTTCTTATTAATTCTTGCATCATAAATTATTTGCCGGTCAAATTAATTAACATCTGTTGAAAGTTTGCACAAGCTTCTGAAGCCTTTAATCTGCCCCAAATAACTTTCATGTTTTATAAACAACCGAATAACGCTCCTCACGAAAATGTTGGAAATGAGCTCAAACTAGAGATAGTTTGTTCCAAATGTTTGCCTGTGAACAGTCGTACGAACAGTTGTGCAACACTGTGTTCTTTCTTCTATAATGCGCAAACAGTCATCAGTACCTTCCTGTCATCTTCCATTCACAGACAGATGCTTTTAAAAACTTTAGAAAATATTGGAAGTATAATTATTGCAGGGGCGTTCACAGACGTTTTGGAGGGAAGGGAAGGGACTCAAGGAAAAAAGGGCCCTAACAGCACCCCTAACATTCTCTATTTCCACCCTGATGTTGCACAGTATTCATAAAATGCAGTGTTAAAATAATTGTTGAAGAAAGGCCAATAAAATACTGATATTAGGAGAGAACAAACCATTTGAGATTTGAGGGAAGCTAAAGAAAAATTCTGAGCTTGATTCTAACAAATAGACCTTTTCTATGTGGCTTATGCATCAGTTTTGCACAAATAGATTTGTTACATCAGTGTTGTAAATAATGAGGTCAGAGCACTTTCTACTGGACAAAGGGTTTGGTACTTAATATCTTCTTCCTAAGCCTTTTCATTCATTAAATCAGGACACAATAAAGACATAGATAAATGAGTGAATGAATGGATAAATAAATAAATAAATAAATGAATAATACATTTATTTGTGTAGAGGCGGCTGTGTGTGTGCAGGTCGGCTAGTGACCTGAAGGTCGCTGGTTCAAATCCGGGCAGACTGCATGTCAAAGTGTCCTTGAGCAAGATGAACCCCAAATTGCTCCTGATGTGCGGTTGACACCTTGCTTGGCAGCTAGAGCTAAAAACAACTGATGTTAAAAGCATAAATATATAAAAAAAAGAGATTTAAACCAAAACATATCAATACCTTTATAGGAAAGTCTTTCAATGAAAATAGGTCTTACCGATTCAAAAGAGGACGCCGATGTAGTTAGTGGGTTAGTTAGTAGTCAGTTAGATGATGATAGTAGTTCCATAGCCAAGCCCTCACAGCAAACACTCTGTCCCCTCTTTTCTTAAGGTGTGAGCTTGGAAGAGTGAACAGTTTCCTGCCTGGGGATCTTAATCTAATCCTCAATCTTCATCTAAACTTAAACTCTCTGTTTATCATTAGGTTTCTCAAAGACAAATGAAAAACCCTCGACCTGGATCCAAATAGCAGCAACAACTTAAGTATCCATATATAGTAACATAAGCTAGATCCCCCCCCCACACATTTTTATGGCATGTCAAATATGTTCTAATGTGTGTCTGACATTGGACCAGCGTTGGCTTCCAAATAGAGTTTAGATCGGGCCCAAAAAATCATGCCCGACCCGACCCGAGCCCGTGCACGTTGTGTCCGAGCCCGGCCCGACCCGACACATTAACTGTAATTATGAGCCCGAACCCGATTTAAACCCGACATTTTTTTAATATGTGGGCTGTTATAACTGACGTTCTCAACTACAATTCCGAGTTGTTTGAACAGCAGAAATCTGTTTAGAATTATCTTAATGAATAATGCAACAAGTGCAGCACTTAATGCACTCACAAAAGCCGACACATGTTGTCACGGCCCACGATTTGTTAAAATGGGTCCATACCTCCGATCTTCCTCCAAACTTGCTCACAGTTAATTCTCCTGTTTTTCTTTTTTTCTTTACATCTTCAAGCTCCCTGTTGCTCTAAGCTACACAATCAGTGATGCCGGTAACGTGTCACTCTAATCTGACCACTTTTGCCAGTAACGAGTAATCTAACACGTTAATATTTCCAAACCAGTAATCAGATTAAAGTTACTTATTCAATTGACTGTGCATTACTATCATTTTTGTAATTTTCCTTAGTAAAATATATATGTTCTCTTTATTCTTGTGTCATGGGGAGTGATGTCACCTGCGCGAGAAGTCACGTTTTCAGCACGAGCAAAACTCACTCTTGTGTTAGACCATGCAGCGACACAAACAACGTGGAGGGAGGAGAGAGATGCGCGTTTTGTAGCTGGAAATTACAGTCATTATTTTGAGTTATTAAAAAATACAAAACACAAATGCTTGATCAAGGGCCCGACCCGGCCCGAGGATAGTGACGGGAAATGTCGGCCCGACCCGACCCGCGGGCCTGTTCGGGTCAGGGTCGGGCTCGGGTTCGGGCAGAGAATCTAAACTCTACTTCCAAACCATTTGTGATGTCACAAATCATGCTCGTAGGACTGCCTCTTAAAATCTTATCTCTTTCACTGATGAGCACTAACAAAATGTACACTTTCAGCCCTCTATTGTCATTCATGTCCACCTCTACCGAGCTACACATTCAATTTGTCTTTCATCTCAAATGAATTTGAGCAGAGAATGAGGCTTTTTCCATGCAGACTACACCTGAACAAATGAGCAACAATACATCTGTTTATTTCCATCACTGGCTCAAAGGTCTCAGAGTTGGCCTTCGAGGAGTTCAACGGCTTCCCGGGGAAGAACGGCTTTAATGCGTCCCCAAAGCTCTCCCAACGTATTGCTGCCCAGCTTGTCAAACCTTTCATGTTTGACTACACCAGCGGACACGTCGGTGACATCCACGCCCCTGCTGAGGTTTCTGACACTGTTGTCAACATTGTGAGAGGGATCCTGGGTTTCCTCCAGGTCACTGTCAAGACCACACAGAGGGTGTATGAGCTCGAGGAGGTTGGTGACGAATACATGAATCTCAGCACATCATCAGTGGCAACTTCATAATGAATGCAATAATTTAATTGTCTTTGTAGATTGGCATCCACGGCAAGTGTCAGAGTAACTACGCCATTGAGGAAAACACAGAAACAAAGGACATGACCATCACTCAGGTTGTTGATATCGGTGGCTGCAGGGAGAAAGCGGCGATGTACAGGGGAATGGCTACAGCTGTGCTCGATCAAGTCTCCAAACAGGTCTGTTTGTCCTACCCACATGCATCACGTTCTATAAGTATAAATTAAACAAAACCAAAGTCTGTGCTATTTCTGTGTGTCCTCCAATCTAGAGAGGCGAATCTATCATCTCAACAGTGAAATATGTTTACACCGTCAAACCAACAGCCGAGGGAGGTCTCATTACCAAGGCTCACGGCCTGGAGCGACAGCACTTCAGTCCCTTCAACGTGAAGGGCGGCAGTTTCAAGATGCAAGCGATGTAAGACAAGAAAATATCTGCACATTACGCCTGCTCATCCACAAGGCTTGTCTGCAGTACAAATCGGATGCTTTAAATAACTTCTCCCGCAGGAAGGAAATGGTGCTGCTTGGCGTGAGCGACACAGCCAGAGCCGTCACATACGGACCAATGGAAAGCAAGGGCAACCTTGTTTACAAGTTTGTGAATGCAGAAGCTAACGTCCCCATTATGATGCAGAACCTGGATGACCCAGTGCCAAAGGTAATAACAGTTACATTGTATATATACATATCACTGCCACAAATGATGACACATTTTTGATAAAGGAACAGGACGCAACTAAATGTAAATCAGTATAGAAAAGAGGTCAATGACAAAAAATATCTATGGCATTCTGACATGTTCTATCTTTTTGGAAATATCAAAGGATCATTTGTTGTTTTAAAAACTCTCTGTTCCTCTCTGCAGGCTATTGAGCTGGTCAAACACCTGGCTGAGGCTAATAAATACGACATTGACAGTGCTACCACTGAGGACACTATAAAGCTGTACCAACTTCTCAGAGTGATGCCTTATGAAGGATTAGACACTATGTGGAGGCAATTTGCAGGAAATGAAGAGTACAGGTGAGGACTTAGTTGTCACACCTGTTCCCATTTTCAGTGGCTAAGACAGACACCCTATAACAAGACACTGTGCCATCCACATCATTCTGAAGATGTTATCTTCGGGTGAAAAAGTTACATGATTTTGCTCAATTACAATTTTTGTCTCACATGTATTTTATTGAAGCATCTCCATTTTAAGTCATTTTATGCTTTTCTCACTACATTTCATAGGAAGTACTTTACATTTGACTCATCTACTTTCACCTAACAGCTTATATACTAGTTATATCAAATGTTCACATATAATTCTAATATTGTCAAGGGGTTTAGTTATGATAATAATTAAATAACGGTTTATGTTGCAGATCATTGAACTGACACCTTTCTGCTGCATAATGACCAGGCCACAAATATTCAGCAGACTAGTTTACACCTTCTTTTGTATTTTTTTTTTACACATATTAAACATATGCAATTGACTGTGGTAAAATAAGAAAATACATAGGATTGTTCATTCAGTTTCAGGTTTGAAGACAAAATATCATTTTTGGTCACATATCTGACCCAGGCACACCGCAAAGAGCAGAAACAGGACAAAGAACGAGCTATCGATGCATAGAATCATAACAAGTAATAAAACTTGTAAACCAGTAAAACAATGTTTATACACTTTATATATTGGGCCTGATGTGGTCCATTGCTGTCAGTTGAGTATAGCTGTTTTCTACTTTTACTTGAGCAAAAGTTTGAATGAAGGAGTTAAAGATCTGAATACACTGAGTCACTGCTCATTGTTGGATAATTATGAATAATCCGCGGGGGGGGGGGCTCCTCGGCTCCTCTGATGTGTTCTTTAAAATATGAAGACTATGACATGAAAATGTAAATTAAAATGTACATATGAAACATGTTGAGATATTGGTATATGTGAACTACATTGTAACAAATGCATATTACCAGCCACAACATCTTTTAAGGGGTCTTGAAACTGATTGTCTTGTAATGACCAAATGCCCTACAGATTATTTATTCATGTGAGACATTTTCATTTCAGGAAGTATAGTGAAGGTCAAACAGTACAGCAGAAAGTCAAGCTGTAAAGGCTGAGCTGTGCATAGGTATGTGACGAAGTGTAAAAGTTACCCGTCTCGAACGTTCTCAAACAGTTTCAGTGGATTAAATCTGACTATACCCAGAAATTCTAAATACAGTTCTTTGGCATGTAACAGTGCTGCATGGTCTGAATGTGAAAATCCACCGAAGATGTCGTTTAACAAGGCTTTTCATCATAGAATTGTATCATGAGCTGGTGAGCAAAAAGGTCCAAGGCCAATTTTCTGAAATCTGATACTGATCATCCGAACTGAATAGCTAATTGAGGAGTATCCTCCCACTTAGTCCTGGAAGGATGTAGCCTGGCATATCAGGGATGATGAAAGATTTATTGTCTCGTGAGGCCTGGTGACAGAGAGGTGATGACTGAAAGACTGCTTTCCTTGCTCATTAAGATTACAGCAGCCACTCACACCTTGTATTTCATCCTGTACAAGTGCAATTAAACGTGACATCTGAACCCGTCCCTCGCGCTGTTATCTTTTCATTTTTGCGCCCTTGATTTATTTGAAGGATAATCATGTTGCATTAATTCTCTCTTCGTCTTTCACTTCTTATCAGACATTGGTTTTTGGACATGATTGTTGAGGTCAGCGATGCCAGGATCCTGAAGTTCCTGGAAATGCGGTTCCAGGCTGGCGATGTGTCACCGTCAGAAGCTCTGCAAGTAGTTCTGCTCTCAATCAACCACCTTCAGCCAATTCCAGAGCTGGTTGAGATGGCTAAGGTGAGTTGATGCTACACACAGAGAAGTTGTTTGCCTATTTAAAAATGATCCACATCATGTCAAAATGTCTCTGTCTTTCTTCTGTAGATGTTCCTGAACATGCCCTTCAGTAAATCCAGCACCTATCTGTGGCACACTGTGGTGCTTAGCTACGGCTCTCTGGTGTACAAGCACTGTGCCTATTATTCACCTTGTCCAGCAAATGCTGTTCAGGTAATCTAACAGATGGATCAATTGCATTCCTTTTGAATTGAGCAAGGTTGCAAATTATGATGCAGTAGATCATTGCTTGTAAGAATTTGCCCTGTGTATTTGTTTTACATCCCTACTAGCCGCTGCTGGACATGGCATTGGAGAGTCTGAGGAATGGCAATGAGGCGGACATGGTCCTCGCTCTGAAGGCTCTGGGGAATGCGGGTCATCCAGGCAGCATTAAAACCATCATGCGCTTCCTCCCGGGTGTTGCTGCCACCCCTGTGGATCTTCCACCTAGTGTGCTCAGTGCCGCTGTACAGTCTATGAGACTCATAGCTGCGAGAGACCCTCACAGTGTAAGATCACTAATATGTAGGACGTACAGGAATACAACATGATTTTAGATCAGGGTTGGCAAGTGCCATTTTAAAATGTTCTGTTAACGATGTGAAATATCATTCTTAAGGTTAACATTAAGCCTAATCGTGACACCACGTTTTTCATGACATTTTTTCCCCATAATCAGGACACTGTAGTTGTATATGAGAGCACTGCAAAGGCTGCGATACACGTCAACTTAAAATCATTAACCCTACCAACCTTCCACCAGTCTTGTTCATCAGCAGTAATACTACTACTACTACTACTACTACTACAATAGTTTAACCTGCTTTAATGCTCAAAAAACACATCAGTTTCCTCATACTGTCCAGTGCCGCAGCTCTGCATTCCCCCTCTGTCTGAAACGCTCTGTTTTAGCTCCGGTCACTTTAAGAACCCGACTCCCCAATAACCAGTCTGCTCTGATTGCTCAGCTCACACACACCTGAGCCAGCACAGCTCACAACACCAGAGTAGCTGTGCTAAATCAATTATTACATGCCACTAGCTGCAAGGCATACATTATGCAAATATGTGACACGGTGGTGTACTGTGATGTCACAAAGTCACAGAATTTAAAGCGGGACTACTGAGGAGGTATTTCAGGAGCAGTGTATTCTGTGTGAGAGAGGAGCTTTGACATTTTTAACATTGACTTTTAGAAAAATCCATATAAAACACAGAAGGAAAGGAGAGAAAAAAACAAAAATGCATGAGAGGTCTCTTTTAACAACACAAAGAAAAAAGAGATGTTAATGTAACTTATGCTATAACATTTCCAAAAGAATATCTAGCAGACTTATTGACCATATTCACACAGTGGTCATTTAAGTCTGACATCACAATCACTGTGGGAAGTTCAAATGTCATACTGGTGTGTTCAAGTCATGTAAATCTGACAAATCAATGTCAGTCTGCTTTCCTATTGATCAGCTCCTGAAAAGACAATGGACAGTGAAAATCCGGAGACACAATGGGCTACATTTGAAGGGAAAACAGCATATTTGGTGACCTACTAGCTCTCGTTAGACGACAGCTAACATTGGCATTCAACCACCTCCTAGCTAACATTAGCACACGGTGCACACAGCTGTGACACATTTAATTTAAAGCTAAAGTTAGTGAAACACAGTAGATGTAATCAAATGTTAATGTTAGCTAGGAAATGGCCGAATGCTAATGTTAGCTAACGGGTTATCAAATGTGCTATGTTAACCTGACGTCTCTCCAGATTTTTAATATCTTTATCTCTTTATATATCTGTCTTTGTTCAGTTGCAGATTAATCTGGAAGTGCTAATAGGACAATTTGTCAGCTTTCCTGTGTTTATCTGACTTGGAACTTCAAATACAGCAACATAATGTTAACCCAGAATTCGAGCTTCCCACTCTGAGCTTGACTTCAGAGGAGAATGTCTGCCGCATGAATACGGTCTATAGGTTAAGTTAAGCTATTGAGTGCCGATGACCCCTGCTTGAGATACTTCTTTATCACAGCTATATGATGGGTTTTTATATAACTGATGTTTATGGTAATGTATCCTGTATGTTCTATAGTAAAGATGAACAATGCATTCATGCAAAGCAGTGGACTATTCCAGTGCTCAAAACTGTATTTCTTTTTTCTCCATGTGGCAGCTTATAATTTTCAACAATCATGTGAAAATGTCAAATCTGATTCATGCTTTTGTCAAGCTCTCTTTTAATTTTTGAAGGTATATCATCTTCTCTGTATTTATATCTGTAACATTATAATCTGCCTCTCAAAGTTCACTGTCGGTTGAGAAAAATAGGACAAGAACACAGCAGAATTTCCCTCAGTGGTGGGTGGTTGAATGTGCTACATTTCTGAACTCCTCTTCATTATAATGCTTCTGTTTCCAGGTCCAAGACATCACCATCAGTCTTTTCCTGCAGAAGAGCCTTCCCACCGAGCTACGCATGCTGTCCTTCATGATCCTGTTTGACACTAAGCCACCGATGGCTCTGGTGTCCACAGTGACTGCACATCTCCTGGAAGAGAAGGACCTCCATGTCGTTAGTTTCGCATACTCCTACTTGAGAAGCTTTGGCAGATCCAACACACCAGAGAATTTCTTCCTGTGAGCTAAACCAAGCAGTTATTATTTAGTTGGACGTTTTTTTCTATTTTCTGTTAATGTTGTCCAGCCTTCAACTTTCTTTTCCATGTGTTCTCTATGACAGCTCAACTGCCTGCAATGTAGCAGCGAAGATCCTGGCTCCTAAGTTCGGTCGTCTCAGCTATCACTTCAGCAAAGCAATGCGCATGGACTGGTTTAATGGTACGCTCAGTAACAGATTTTCACTTATTTCAGCTGTTACGCATGAAATCCAAGAATCCAAGAAGCTGTATTTATCCCCGATACAGAGGATTTCCTAATTGGAACGGCAGCAGAAGTCTTCATGCTCAGAAGTGCAACAAATGTCTTTCCCACTGAAATCATGATGAAATCAAAGTTTTTCTTCATTGGCAGAATTCTGCAGCTGCTCGAGGTACGAGGTGACACGTTTGCATTAAAAACTTCTCGTGAAGATAAACCAGTCTGAACAATCATGAGTCATAATGATCTTTTTTCCTTTTCAAGATTGGTATCCGTGCTGATGGACTTAAGGATCTGTTTGGCACTGATCTTAGTTTTAGTGACTTCCAGTCTCTCTTCAATGTTGTGAGTATACGGCTGTGAGACTAAACTCATGCAAAAATACCGTTGTTATCTACTCAACCACACACCAATGGAAAGTTAGGTGAAGTTTTGTAGTTATTAAAGCATTACAGGAATAAGACATATAATATATAACTGGTTATATTGATATTTTTTATGATTGTGAATCAGTAATTTTTTTTAATCGTGTCTGATCCAGTTCATTGTTTTGTGTATGTATGAGCTTGTGAACCCACTTCAGATGAGGTACACACTAGCACTTTCAGTTCAGCGGCTACAGTGAAAATTACAGCTTAACAAGAAATCACTTTGGGGCCTCGAGGCTTTTCAAGGACTTGAAAGCAGCTGTATGGAGCCATTTTGTGATTTAAAACAAGTCCCCATCTACTTCAGTTGTTTAAGAGAATGTTAAAAAGCTGTTTTGCTGCGGAGCTCAAGAAATGTTTTGTGCCCTATGAAACTTCACCTGACTTTCCATCAAAATGGGGTGGTCAGCAGACAATGGCTGAATTTTAGCTGTTTGGTTAAAATGATCCTTCACAGCAGCACCATACTGTAACTTGGATATGTTTTTTTTTTCCTCCGTATGTCTTTTGATACCTGTACCATTTTCAGCTTCAGAACTGGGAAACTATGCCAAACAACAAGCCCATCCTCTCTGCCTTTTCACGCGCCTCTGGACAAGAGTGGTTTTTTGCTGATATTGACAAAGAGTTCATTCAGAGCATCATCGGGGTGAGGGTATAATTAACAAAGCACTGAGAATAATCAATTTATGTTTGAACCAGCTCAGTCGAAATTGAATATATTTTCATGTAGCCTTTTGCGTGGTCTCTCCTCTGATCCCACTTGCAGGCTTTCAGCCTTTCCGCAGGCAAGGAAAGCCCTCTGTGGGCTGCGATTGAAAACTTACAGAGGGGAGTATCGTGGCACCGCATGAAGCCTTTCTTAACCTTTGAGGTTCGCTACTTCCAAGCTACCACCCTTGGTCTCCCTCTGGAGATTAGCAAATATTATGAATCCGTCAATGGGATCACTGTAAATGGTGAGGAGACAAATCCAGCAGCATGCAAACTCTTTACAAAATCAAATAATTGCCTAACATGTTTTATTTTACAAGTGATATAAACTCATTGAAAACATTTTTTCTTACGTAGCCAAATCTGCTGTGAACCCACCGCCGACTGAACGTCTTGGACAACTGTTGAATTCTGAAATTTCACTGGAGTCTGATGGTTTTATTGGGTAAAAGGATAAATGTTAATCTAATTAAAGGACTTCTATTACCAGTTGGTTAGGCAAATCTAGTCAGACACAAAGCATGCTATTTTGGCAGGACAGCACATGTATACTTTGTCATTCTACATTCATTCAAACTGTTGCGTTACAGTGTTAACACTGAAATAACACCTTTCTTTAAGCTGCACAAAGGATTTTTGGGTTTTCTATGGTATCAACACGGAGCTGTTCCAGGTTGGCTCTGAGTTGAAAAGCAAAATGCCTTTCGCCTTACCGTGGAAGTTTACGGCAAAGATCAACGTCAGAGAGAAGAAGTTTGAACTTGACTTCGTTCCGAGCAAGAAAGGGTTTACTCTCTTTGGAGTCAGGTACGTTTGAAGGTTGTGTGAATTAATGACTTTACATAACAAGCATAATCTTAATCTTCTACACTTCTGAATGAGTTTAGAATAAAAACATCAATTCTGAATCACATCCTGACACTGAAAATTGAAATCCGGAGATTCCAAAAGATTTCAACACCTATTGGGAATAGTACTTATGCTATACAAGTGTGCTTTAAGTTAAATACATGCACACAATGCTGCCAATGCAGAGTCTAGAATTCTTATTTTGCCTTCCAACCAACAGTTCCAATGTGTACGCAGTCACCAGGAACATCGAAGAGCTGGCTTCAGCTAAAATGACTCCAATAATACCCATTGCTGAGGACTCCAATCAGGAAGTCGTTAGCAGGGGTCCCACAGTTGTGAGTCCTGAGTCAGATGAGGTACAACCACAGTCTTTCAGAGATTGGTGTTGGAGAGAAACTGATTGAGAGTCTAATGTCTTTGTGGTTTTCCAATGCAACAGTTCCTGACACCGAACACCTGGCATCCGAGAGCCAAAATTTGCACAGAGAGTAAGATTTATGGAGCCGGTATCTGCGTGGAGTCTGAGTTGCAGAGAGAGTATTACCATGAGGAATACCCCCTGTACTACTTCCTGGGGTACACCACTGTGGCAGTGAACGTAGTCCCAGGTATGTGCAACAAGTCTAAATCGATAGAAGAGGTTTGGTTTCCCAGTCTAAGCATCACAAGGTATTTTTTACTTTATTTTGAGCTTTCGGTCGATAAGAGCGTATTGACTCAAAGCACGCATGATTCAGTAATGGAGAGGCCAACAGGTCCTTTCACATCTCACTCTACAGCACTGGTTCTCAAAGTGGGGTTGGGTCAAGTTAAAGTTGTTTTGCTGGCTTGGTTTATTATCTATATGAACTCACGATTTGATTAAACTGCAACAAAATAAGAAAACACAACACAGTTTTATATCATCAAAGATATGGTGCTCTTTTATTCCTCTGAGAAACGTAAAGATATGATATGTATCATTTCATTGAAATAACTAAAAATGACTAGACTTATAAATGTTGTAAATTTGTATCTATACAAAATGCAAAATATTCCCAACAATGTTCAAACCCAGGTTCACTCAAGGTGAGGATGCCTTGAATTTGGTTTACCTATCGCTAAAATATCAGATGATACATCTGTGAAAAAAGTCACAGAACAAGATTAAACATAACTTGATTAAAGCTGCAGCAAGTTAAACCACTGATTTCAGCAAAACACAAGATTTTTGGTGGCACTTAAAGGTGCACTATGTAGTTTTGGAGAAGACATTTTAATCAGTAGAGAAAGATCTTCATTGGTTGATTTTGTTATGTCTAAACAAATTAAATAAACAAACTATCTTCCTTTTCATGACTGACTAAACTGACTTAACAAACTGGCCTTAAAAGACAACAAAGTTTTATACAGTTTTACTTTGTTTTTATGTGGCGGACCCTGCCACTTCTCTAGCATCAAACAGTGTTCTAGGGACCTTATTTTCCTCTGAGAACAGTTTGTTTATTCAGTTATGGAAAAGATAAATATTTCTTAGTTTGTATTATTACCCCATAATAATTGTAGATATCAAAAATTACAATTCAAAAGATTGTACATTTCTTCTCCAAAAGTACACAGTGCCCCTTTAATCATCACAATCATTTATTAATGGTAAAGTTAGAGTTAATTAAACTTTAGTTAATAGTTATTTGAACTAGCAATGACATGCCTCATAAACTTGCTTGATAAATGGTTTATAAAGTATAAAGTTTGATGAAATATACATTTATCATCCGTTAGACAGTGTTATCAGATTATCAAAGTAAAACAAGTTTATGATAGACTAGCAGGGATTGTATTGCATCCGATGGTACAGATGTTAATGTTGCGTCTGTCTGCCTAAATACATTTCTTTCTGAGATATTTGCTAACATAGAAAGTGATTTTTTATCAGCCCAGGCAGTCAGGGCTGTTGACAAAATCCACTTGGAGGTAAATGCCGGACCAAGCAGACACCCAATGAGCACACGCCAACTGCTTGAGACTTTGAGGAGGCTTTCCAAGGTATTTGGCTACCTTTGCAATGCTGTTTTCTCTGCACCTGCTCTGCTGTCCAATCCATTCAAGTTCTCCCATTGTTTAATCGTGTCTAAAGGAAGCCGTCCAGGGAGTACGTCTGTCCTCTGATTCAGCCTCAAGCGCCGAAAGATCTCACAGCAGCCAACGTGACATTGTGATGGAGGTATGTTGAACATCCTCTAAAGGGAGTGTCCTCAGACATGTTTAATAGCATTTTAAAAAGGCAGTTCATACCGAGCAATGTCATCACGTGAAATGTTTTAGCTGTACTTGTGATTCTTAATCCCATCATCACAACGAAACACTGGACCATGTCAAGACCTTAGATATTTTTTTTGTTATAAACACATTATATAAATAGATGTTCAGCAAAGTGCATTTTTTGCCCACAGCACCACTATCCTCTGGATTTGACCCACAAACACACTGCAGCCCAATAACAAGAGTCCACACATGACATACGATCATTACATGATGCACACGAGCCCGTTAATATGTTCCATGCTGCTTTCTGTCTCGTTCAATAGAGCTCGAATTCAACACCTGAAGCTGTGTTCAGTTTTAAAGCTTTCGCCCTGAGTGGCAACCAGAAGCCTGAGGGATACGATGCAGCCGTCTACTACACACCGGAGGCAAACGTTCAGAACGCACAGCTGATTGTGTCTCAGGTTGGAGAGGACACCAACTGGAAGATGTGCGTCGACACCATTGTGAATGCACGCACCCAGGCAAAGGTAGATATAAACACACAGGGTTAACATATATATATATATAAATATATATATATATATATATATATATATACATATATATATATATATATATATATATATATATACACAAACACATATTTAATTTAAACTTAAAAAGAAAAAGGAGGGTATTTTCCTCAGGAGTTGGAGACCAAAAGCAGAGCTAAAAAAAGAGTTAACACCACACAAACATGACTCCAGATTATATCTTAGCAGCTTATCAATATTAGCATCAAAGACATCAATATGTCCTTTATTGTAAAGGAATTCAAAAAGTGAAATTGGCACTAAAGTAGATTTGCTCATCAACAATGTTAAAGTTGATACACAGCCCTCCAAACCAGTTCAAAGACAGTGGCTACAAATATACAGTAAGATGCTTAAACGTCTACATTAAAACCTCATTGTTATGGTGTGTCTGAAGCATCGTGTTATATTGCACATTGCACATTGCACACTCTTGTTTGCAGAGATCCCACTCTTGATTGATCTCCTGTGTTTGTTCTAGGCACACATTAGATGGGGAGCTGAATGTCAGTCCTATGAAATGTCAATGAGAGGTGCAACTGCACATCTGCCTGGATCCAAGCCAACGCTCAAGGCTAAAGTAGAGTGGATCAGGATCCCTGAACCAATGGCAGAGATCGGCAGAAGGTGAGCCTAGGCGGAATAAAGATGCAATCATAATCAAGGAGGGTAAAAATGTGAGGAGGAGGAAGCGGAGGGCGATCTGAAGAGGTCTCGAAGCAACTTACTCTGCCTTACAGAGCATGGCGGAAACATTTTGTGTTTACGGTTGTGACACACACTCGCAGGTGTTGTTAAAGGAGCCTTTTTCTACCTTTCCCAGAATTGGAAGCTACATCCCAGGCATGGCTTTCCTCCTCGGCTTCTCCGAGCAACATGAGAGAAATGCCAAGCAGGAGGTTTCTGCATCAGTCGTTGTTGCCTCGGCAGACAGCGTCAATGTGAAAATTAGATTCCCTGAGGTACTGGAGGGAACAGTCACAACTTCAAAACCATTGTGTCGTATTTAACCTCGTCTTGACGGCTGTATTTACATTGGATGTGTCATTTTCATCTGTCGTGTCATTAGTATACAGTCTACCGCCAGGCTATTCCAGTTCCGCTGCCACCTGCCGGTTTTCTGGAGACTCAACCCGACAACAGAAACACAACAACAGACAGCTTTGGCCAGGCATGAAAACAAGTGAGCTACATAAGACCTTTTGATTTAGCTTAATTGAATGTTCATCCTAATTCTCAGCATCTTTTTGGATGTAGTTCTGTGCGTGCGTGCGTGTGTGTGTGTGTGTGTGTGGATTGTTTTGACAGACTTCTTTTCTGTAAAGCAGATGAGCAAAAAAAAAAAAGAAAAAACAAGCAAAGAGCTGTGCCATTTTTTGCTTGCTTTATAAAATATGTTTTGTGCTGCAGAGAGACAACAAAGCCCAGATGGGAGCCAGATGCCTCTTTTCAAAGTGAACGCCGCAACCGAAAAAAAATCTCACCACCGTGATGAAAGTGGGGATCATAAAAGATGCATCAGTAATCCGTCAGATGTCACCAGTTTGGAAATAACCTGTAAACTTCCTGATTCACTCATTTGATGGCACGTAAATATTTGATCACCCCCTGTTGATGAAACATTGTGTAAATTCATGCTTTATGTTCTAAAAATATTATAACTTCATAAAACAACATTTGGCACCAAAAAAAACAGGTAAAGCCGTTTTTTTTTGTTTGTTTGATTATTTCAATATAAATCCTTTGTTCATCCAAACACTGTGTTGAATCTGTGTATCTTTGATTATAATGCAGAGCGACCTGTTCGGTTTTTGACAGGAACAACATTTAATAAAGCTCAGTTTCACTTCCTCAGTGTGGCATTGCAATAACTAAGGAATAATCTGAGCTCATTATTACAAAATCACACAATATCGTTCAGTTAGACAATGATCAGCAGCACTGACGAAATCCTTGGAAATCCCTGGAAAAAAAAGCTGATGCAGATCATGCCATAAAATCTTCCCTGGTGCAAACTTTTTCTTCGATTTATCTTCTTCTTTTTAAAAAAAATCGATTTACATAACAATACATTTGCCAAATCTAATTTTCACACAATATGTAGGAAACTGCAAAAAAATGAAAAAA
>CAEMYA010000103.1:3905116-3954186 GCA_903131615.1 Diplodus sargus | reverse complement strand
AAAAAAAAAAAAAAAAAAAAAAAGATTGGCAGGTTTTTGTTACTCGAACAGCCAATTTGGCAAATGAATTTGTCTTTGTCAACATGTCCCGTTGTACCCCATTTCGTTGTCAAAAGACTGAATGCTGTGGGCGAGTTTTGGATTCACTAAGCTGGATCAGAAATGGCCCCTGTTTTTGGAGGCTTTCTGAAAAGAGACGGATGTTTACAAGGTCTGTGTGACCTGCTGTGTTTGTTTGGTCAACTGACCCAACAGAACTGTTTGCAGATGTCAGTACACAATGTCACCGTGCATAACCTTAAAGTTCACACAGAAGCTCTCTGTGCCTGTCAGTAAAACATGGACTGCATTTTTTAATATTCAGAGATTTGGAAGGAGAGGTTTCACTGAGGGATTGATTGAACGATGTTGGTTTTCAGGGCTGATGCCATTACTGATAATTAGTAATCAAGGAGAGCAATTACTGATATTCTGAGCTGATACATACACTTGTTAAAAAAAAATTAAATCTTAGTGTAAAAAGAGATAGATTAACCAGTTATAGAATGTAACAACACTGTACACAAGTACTGTAATTAAGTGTAATGTTGATTTACTTTACTCAAGCAATTCCATTATCTGCTAGTTTATACTTCCACTCCTTTATATGTATCTGATAAATTCAGATACCTGGGACTTTGCAAAAAAACTAAACACAAAAATACAGATAATCTGAAAAAGGCTGAATACATCGCGATAAACAGCCAAGCCAGTAATCTCTCTGTCCCTCGTGCCCCTGTGTGAGTGGATGAAAGATTTTAGCAAACATTAGTTGCTTCCTGAACTATATCTCAACTTCAAGTCCCAACAAATGGGACGAGTCACCAGCCAAAGACAATGATTGCGTCCTAACCAAAGACCGCTTGTCTTAAACACTCCTGGCTCTGCTTCTCCTGCCTGCGCTGATTTAGCCAGATGGTGTTGAATTGCAAAGAAAAGGCATCGCCATCAAAGGCTGAGCGCAATGAGCACAATTATAATGGCGCCATTATGTTCCATTTACATCTCTAATATCCTGCGGGCTTTCAAGTGCCAGTTGACAGGCTGATTGCGAATCTGTTGCGCTTACGTCAAGATGCACATCACCCGCCGCCATCCACGAGATCGGGACACTCTGACCTTGTGTTGATAGGTGAGATCAGCTGGTGAGAAGCATTAGTCAGTGATTGATCAGGTCATTTGGAGGAGGAGGGATCGGCCATCCCCTCCTTTTTATTGCTGCTCTCTCTCTGATGGGGACTTGCCTCGTTAGGCAGACTATACCAGCCATCTGAGGGTAGCTGATAATAAAACCATGGCTACAGACATTTTGGTCCAATCGTAGCTATTACTCCATGATTTGGGCACAGAGCATCGCCGGAGGCACGAAAAGTCAATGCTGCTGATGAGTTTCACCACTTCAACAAGTGACACTTCATTATGGAAAATGATTGGGGGCAGCTTTTGAACAAAAAAACATATGTTAAGAAGAGTTAAAATCATTTATTATGAGAGAAATGACTTTCGGGGAAATCTCCCTTAAGTCTGGCATGTTTTTAAATGATGAAACAATAAGCTGTAAAATCTCACCCCTATCCTTCAAAAGTCCACATTTCTGGCTCTGACATCAGGAAGCATAATCCTGTGGCAAGCATGTGTGTGTGTGTGTGTGTGTGTGTGTGTGTGTGTGTGTGTGTGTGTGTGTGTGTGTGTGTGTGTGTGTGTGTGTGTGTGTGTGTGTGTGTGTGTTGGAGTGTGTGAGCACTAGAGGACAGTGTTTACCCGACATTAAAATATGCCTGGCACAGTGCTTAAAGCCAGTATTTGCGCAGTTCACAGCGAGGGCTATGCAGTGGATGTTGACATTTTGAGGATAGGCAAACATATGTCTTGGCACGGTCAAGCGCTCCCACAGCTCTTTGGCTTGCAAAGAGAGGACACATTTTATTCTGATATAAAAATTAGAAATGAAACCCACTGTTGATACTCTTTGCATGCTTATGAGAGCAACAGCAGTGTCTAAAGGAGGGTTTTTCATGCAGGAAAAAAGATAAACAGGGATGTTGGAAGTCATTCTAAGTCGGTGACGCTGAGAGGTCAGCCCATATAATGATGCTATAGGAAAATGTGTGCAACATTCATGTTTTTCAATATATGTGAATGGTCAGAATACAACCTATAGGCCAAAGCAGTCAGAGGAAGAGAGAAATTCCCCAGACCCTCTTATAAAATCTCTCAGTTCTGTAAATTGTTTAGTTAGGAGGAACTTTGTGAAACACTGTTTCTGAGAAATCTTCATGGTTTTGCCCTTCTTGTAAATTTAACAAATGTTACACATGAAGTTGTTCCTTTTTCTTGTGTGTCTGATACCAACGTTTCATGGAGAAGAAGGGCATCGTGGATCTGCCTTTTCGTTACTGTTGTCACAACATAGTTCATTCACTTGATTCATAAACCAGAGGATTGTCCAGGAACATTAGGCTTGGTGATCAAAGGTTAATACAGTTTGTACACTTATTAAGGGAACAGCAGTATCTAAAAGGTGCTTGAAAAGATCACCAGGGACACTGTGATTATATGTATATCTGATAATTATTTACTAGAATGTTCAGCAATTTGGAAATGTTTTGCATCATAGTAGACAGAAAACATGAACACTAACATGCTGAAGCAGCCACAGTGAGTTGGAGTCAACAAGAGTAGGGAGATGAAAAGAGATATAAAATCGCTCAATTTTGTGAATTGTTGAGTAAGGAGAAACTTTGTAAGATTTTGAAGTGTAATCTCTGAAAAAATCTTAATTATTTGTCCCTTCTTGTTAATTTGGCAAATGTAATACATAAAACTAGTTCTTTCTTTCTTTCTTTCTTTCTTTCTTTCTTTCTTTACTTCATCCAACTTAAGCACTTACTGTAGCAGGGATATGTTCATATCTGTCAAAATTTAGCTGTGGCCTGTTGCACCTTATCAAGGGGAGCTGGTTTGTATGTCAGGTGAAGAAGAGCATTAGGCAAAATGATCAATCGGGTAATTTGGAGGAGCCATAAACTGGATTGCTTTTCCACCAGCACACATGAACTGATACAAACTGCCCCCCCTTCTAATTTAAGTCTCACAGAAAGAAGGGGGGGGGGAAGCGACTGACGTTATCACTGACATTATCAGGAGGTCACACCTTGTCGTGGGACACTTCACGACACCTCCAGAGGGCTCAGGATATATCAGGTTATAAACCACCGCTGGGCTCAACATCCACCCAGCCAATAATTTCACCTTCACTCTCACAATGAGCCTGTTGCCACGTTTGCTGAGCGTTATTAAAAATCATAAAAATAAAAATTGTTTTGAGACCTTACTCCCTTACAACCCTTCATTTGAACCACTACTGTCATCTTAAGGGGACGTCCATCATCCTGATAATTACACAGTTTTCGGCTGTTGTGTCAATATTCTGAAAATATGTCATTACCATGCTGTGTTATTGTTATTATTTCACACAGCAGCGGCGGTGGGCGACAGCCTCTGTAGGGCTTTTTGTATAAACAGAAGTGCCGACTGAGGTCAGATGGCTGAAGTGAGATCTTTCATGACACCACAGGCTGTAAGAGCCCGTCTTAAAAACAGGCTTGTGTTAGCAGCCTGAGTAAATGTTCAGCCATAAAACTCATGCTCAATGCAAGACTAGATAGATAGACAGATAGATAGATAGATAGATAGATAGATAGATAGATAGATAGATAGATAGATAGATACCTTAAGTAGCCATAAAATAAAATAAAATAAAATACTGAGGTAGAAGAGAAAGGTCAATGGGAATGTTTTTGTTTTTGCCTCCATTTTGCAAAAAAGTATCTCTACAGAAATTAAAGGCTTATTCACATGTTTTACTTGACACATACTAAACGTAATTACTTCCTGAAAATTAAAATGGACTAACTCTAATTGTTTCTCGGTAGAGTTTTTATTTATCTTTACTTTTACCACTTGGGTTATGAGAAATGAGAGCACACAGTGCAGTTCTGTAACAACTTTTGAAGAGAGTTGTCCTGTTCGAAGTCTCTTTGTTTCCTGCTAATTAAGCTCAGTGGTTGACTCTTAAGTAAAAAATTAGGAGTGTTCCTCAGAGCCTGTGTGAAATCAGCGATTTTTTTCCTTGTGGTTTGCCACAAGCTGTCAGAGATGCAACAGCTGCAGTGATTTTGAAGTGGTTTTTTTTCTAATTGCTGGCTGGAATACGCTTCGGCCCTGTGCGACCCTAATCAGGACAAGCGGTACAGAAAGTGCACAGATTAGTGGATTCTATATTGACATGCTGACGGATGGTGGTGAGATTGTTGCTTTTTAAAAACCGTGTGCTGGTGGATCCATCAAATAATAGACTATGTTTGGTTATCCCAAAAGTAATTAGAAATGTCTGATGCGTGCAGAATTTCACAAGATCTGTTTTGTTTTGTTTTCTGCAGGGCTGTGAATCTTATTTTGTTTTGTTTTTTTTGTGTTTTTTTTGCCATTATAATGGAGTCGCAGGAATTTAATTAGTTAGAGGGGGGCTGGGGTTTGGAGCAGCGAAGACACGGTCGATTCTGAGGAGAGCTGTCATTTTCATAGTCTCCATTCTGCCATTGAGAGGCAACAGAAGGGGCATTGACAGCAGGTCCGTTGTTTTGAGTGGTGAGTTAAATAGACCACAACAGAGCAGCTTTCCAGGGAAGTTGATGTTTGTCAGTGGGCAAAGAAAGTGATAGGTATCGGACAACTGAATTCTACATACATAGTGAAGTATTAAACACCTCATGTGCTGCAATAACCTCTCGTATTAAAGTTCCCATATTGTACTGTTTTTCATCAATTTCACACAGAGGTCCAACAACAACACTGTATTTGATATGCACTGCCCCAAACCCATCCGTGGTCCTGAATTTCAGCTGTCTAAAAGTCGCTCAAGTGAGCTGAGAGCAGGCTGTTTCTGTGCCTGCACCTTTAAATGCTAATGAGCGCTGTCTGTCAACGCCTACCTTGCTTGCTACACGCCCCTCTCAGGAAGACGATGCCTCTTATGCTAGCAGTAGCATGCGCTAATGTTTTACAATGGATGTATTGCTTTGGCTCGCGGAAATGCTGCCATTCAATTAGTGATGGGAACGGCAGTTCTTTTTACTGTACTGAATCTCTAGAATTAGTTCATTAAAATTAGCAGTTCAAAAGATTCGTTCACCGAATCGTTCAGTGCTCTCCAACTCCCTGAACTGATAGACAGCCAAACGATCCGTCATTCAGTTCGTGATTGAGCCCTGAGGTTCACGTTCACTTACTGAGGGACGGTGCGTTCACGGACTATAGTACACAATCATTCGCGGGAGACGCAGCGCTGCTTTGAGTGGTATACATGCACTAAAATTATTACACGGTGAAAGTGTCCTCTGTGCACAGTAAAATCACTTAACATGATGCTACACGGACATTAGCAACACAGTGCTAATTTTAGCAGTACAGTTACTGAACGAGAATCACCTCCTCTGCCCTGAGTGAGTGAGTGAGTGAGTGACACAGCGCCACTTCCAGCACAGTACGTGAACGAGATTCACGTCCTCACCGACGCGAATCATGAGTGAATCAGTCCTTCGCGAACGACCTGCTGAGGACGTGAATCACGTTCGCGAACGACAAGCTGAGGACGTGAATTACGTTCGCGAACATGAGTAACTTTTACTGTTTTACTGTGTAAAATCACTTAACATGATGCTACTGATGTTAGCAACACATCGCTAGTTTTAGCAGTATGATTACTGAAGGTGAATCTCTCTCCTCTCCTACCCCTCTGCCCTGAGTGAGTGACTGACTGACACACCGCCACTCTCAGCACAGTAGGTGAACGAGATTCGCGTCCTCAGCGAGTGATTCACGTTCACGTCCTGCTGAGAATCACGTTCGGCAGTTCCACTCCCGGCCGGCATGCTCGCTGCTGAGCTCAACTGAACTGAGAAAGGAACGAATCAGTTCCTCAAGTGATTCCGTTCACTTCGTTCACTCAAACGATTCGTTCTTTTGAACGACACGTTCGCGACCGACACAACACTACATTCAATCGAACCAGTTTGACCCAGAATTGGACCCAGCGGCTGCAGCAGGACGATTCAGAATGGTTAGTGTGTCTGAATAATGTTAGTTTGTTCGTATGTGTTGTTACAGTTACTACCATGTAGCTAACAGATAGCGATAGCTGTGTTTGTCTCCAACACAGTCTCCAAACTCTTGGACACTGTTCACATCGTCTCTGTCTCCAGTCTGCACATGTTTCCAGACTTTTTACCAAGCTCCATCATAATATTATTAACATTAAACTCGCTTCAAACACCATTGCATAGTGGACCAAAGCGGAGCTAACTAGTTAGCCAGTTTCCAGCTGACTTCACCATACTCGTAGGCAACTGTAAATACTATCAAACCACGGCGACACTTACTTGTGGCTCGGGTGCAGATGCTGGGTCCGGTATGGTTGGGACTGATCCTTTTACGAGGGTCATTGTCGAGGCAAAGCCAGCTTTGTACTGACCCTCATTACTCAAGCAGTCTGATGTGAAATGTTTAGCACACACATAGAAGCTAACACGAAGTGCTGACGGGGGGGGGGAACTTAGAGGAGGTGCCACTTTCAAATCTTGTTAGCTCTCTTGCTAGCTCTCCAGGATTGTAGACCCTAGCTTTAAAGTGAGCCATTGAAGTCGGTGAACAATCATCCAAATCCAAATCTCTACCGACTTCATCAGATACGTTCTGTAACAGAGGTGGGTAACAGGTATCTGTGCTTCAGCACTTTTTGCTTTTACTCCCTACATTTTCATACAAATGTCTGTACTTTCTGCTGCTTACATTTTCAAAAGGAATTATCGATTATTTCTATTTTGGGTCATCACACGCCGCCTTCCCAACAACACACGACTGATTTCAGTGCACATCACGCACTGGCAGATGTAGTGAAACAAAATGAAGCGAAAGAGGGGAACAAACAGAGATGGGAGCCTCGCATGGCCCTGCCCTCCCTGCCTTCTGCCTGTATCTTCTGATTTTCTTTTCCAACCCAAAATGTCGGCATATGACATCCTGAGAACGAGACTCAACAATCAACTGTCTTTCTGGTGCATTTAAGAAATGCAAATCCTACTGTTTCTACCTTTGCATTTAATAGTCTTTGAATTATATCATCATGATGTGAGGTTCAGTCAGCTTCACACAGAAATAGAATATGTCTATCAGAGGGATACGTTCTACGTTTATACTTTGAGTACATTTCAGAGCCTGTACTTTATTACTTTTACTCGACTACAGACTAAAGTTTCTGCACTACCCGAGTAAAGGATATCTGGACTGTTGCCACCTCTGCCCTGTAAGAGTGTTTCTGTGACTGCTTGTGTTTGAACCTGTGCTGCGAAATTGAATTATCTGTGTGTATTACAGCGTGAATGTTTTCTGAATCCTATCCAAGAAGCACCCAATACCAAGGCGGTCTTACTGAGGGGGCTTTTTTGCGTCTGTAATATTTCTAGGATTATTCTCAGCTATCCAGAAAGTGGATCACTAATCCATAAAAAACCCTGCCACTGGCCCCTGGTTGCACCAAGGCTCCCTGCAACCAATCAGAATAAGCTGACCCAAAGCCAAACCCTTACAATAATGATCTATAAAGGGTATGCTCCCCCCTGAGGGAGAGTGGGTGAGGTAGGCAGCTCGATGCGTCAAAACACTGGATTACTGACCCTTACCAAGTGGTGTCTGCGCCTAAAGCTGACCAGGCCTCAAGCACAGCGTTGTCACAACATGGAATAGAAAATTAAACCTAAAGAAACATAAAGAGTTACAACATACCTGTGGTTTGCATACACAGTGTCACATGTGTGACAGAAACAGTCAACTTAAAATTGGAGCCTCTGGGTGTTTTAATGTTAACAATGGATTATGACTACCTGTATCGTAAAGTGGTCACATGTAGAGAATTATAACCTGACTCTTCATTTTCCCATCGTCTTTCAGCTCAGTGTTTTAGTTTTCCAGCCTACAGCTACACTGGTATGGTTCACTCTCACACACACACACACACACACACGCACACACATCGATCTCATCAACTTTGTTCCCGGTTTCAACAGGCAGCTGTTTCCCATTAAAAAACAAAAGCTCTAAAAACTCACCAAACAGAGAGTATGCGTCAAGCTGGTGGAACATTTAGCAGCTAAAAAACAATATTTTTTCGTGTTCTGAGTTTTTTGCAGAACAAAACAGAGCCGAAAGGCAAGTAAACACTGTACTCACTTTAAGTAAGTTGAAGGAACATGGCGCCAAATGAGTGCTTGTAGTATGTAGCTTGTAGTTTTTGTCGTTACTGTTGTGTTTACAGCTTGTTTCCACTGCTGTCAAACTCAGTTAGTGATGCATGTATAATTGATGCATTTAAGTCACTATGCATCAATTATACATATACATATATATGCATCACTAACTGAGTTTCTAAAAAAGACTAGAATAAGATCATCAATAACTCTATCCAGCTAAACAAGCTTGACAGGTCAAGAGTTTGATATTCTTTTTTGTTCCTTCCAGTCTCTCACAAAAAGCCTCAGGCCTCAGATCCTGCACTGACTGCAGACTCAGGAAGTCTCTGGCGTAGCGAGAAAAGAATAAAGGAAATGTTAAAATCACTGACTACAGTATCCCTGAGGTGTTACATTTTTTGCCTGTATTGCATAGCCAGGGCTAAGACACAGACAAGAAAAATGTTGGGGGGGAAATGGAGGATGAAAAGTATCAAGTACATCTAACGTTTACACACACATCTCACACACATCAGGTAACTACGCTATTGTCTTCTAAATGTTCGTGTGAGTAACTAAAGACTGAAGAGGTTGGCCGCTTTTTAATGGCAGCGTGCTGTGAAACAGCTTTCGCCGGAGTATAATTGGAGGCTGATTGGATGAACGTTAACTTGAATATACGCCGTCTTTTGATCCTCCAGCACTGTAATCGGGTGTGACAGCATCAGCAGGAAAACACACAGCTCTAAATGTCCGCCACTTTGGTGGGGATCAGGATTGTCTGATCCCTAACCTTTTAAGATGCAAGTTGTTTTTCACACATGTGATCAAACAGCCAGAAGGGGGCACTGTTGATCTGACCAGTGACGTAAGGGGGCCGTTCACTCGTGGAGCCTGCCATTTCTATTTTTACTTCATGTGAAATTTTTATGTCTTCCTGTACAGATCAGTGCTATTCTCCTGTTCCACCCGTTTGACCCAGAAATTCAGATACACGCAACAAAACGAGTGTCATGTTACTGAATAACGTGGATGTTGTATCATACTTTAAAGTGCACAGCGCATGGATACAAATCCAGAAGCAGCCCTCACATGCAAACATCTGTCTTTTCGTGTATAAATCCGACAAAGAAAAGCCTGTCGGAGAGGGAGGGAGAGCAAACACTTTCTCTCTGACTGAAGATTTGTTTCGTGAACTTTATACAAAGGGAAAAAAAGACAGTGGTGTGAAAACTGCCAGAGCAGCTAACCCAATCCCTCTTTTCTCTTCTGTGACCCTGCCAAGAGATTCTTGATAACTGAGCGACAGGAATGGCGCTGTGAAAGAGCAGCAGTGAAGCGGCTTTAAACATTCAGCAGCTGACAACACAGCCATCCTTCATGTGCGGTCTTATGGGCTCTGTATGTATCCCAGAAAGAAGGCCACTGATCCTCCCCGCCCGTGAGGAGTGGTCGCCATGGCAACCCCACAGTTTATCAAGGGCAGTGAGGAGAGGGGAGGGTCTGCTCGTGTCACACACACACACACACACACACGCGTGATTTACAATAACATGCAGGCACACGTACACAGAGGCACTGATAGAAAAACACGCAAGCACATTACGAGGTGTGATGACTCGACTTGTTATGATCTCAAGGTATCAGATGTCAAGTGAAAACGTGTCCATGAGCTCGAGCGGCGTGAATAAATCCAGCGTGGAGCTTATACTGTGGTTTGTAAACATATAAATACTGAAGCGAGCATATGGTAGGGCGACAGGGTGATTAGAGATTAGCTGCATGACTGGAGGCTCGCAGGTTTGATCCCTTCAAAAACACCAGAATTGACTCTGTGTAACGCAGAGACGCTGTGGCTCACTCAACCAAACCATAACAAGCCGTAATGAAGAGGTCCAATACAGCAGGAATGGTTAACCCAACACAACTAAACGCTTTCCGTGCAGAGGGATACGACTTGATCGGCCGTCTGGGCTCAGACTTGCGAATGTTCCCACAAAATATCATAATCGTACAAAAAAAGGGAAAGGTTGCACTTGGGTCTGTCAAGATAACGACTTCTCTCGTGCCATATATCATCTCAGAAATAATTCAGATAAACAATATTGTATTATTTACAGTGTTATTTATATTTTACAAACATTTTACGCCACTGATATGATAATATAATAGTGTGATAACTCAAGTTTAGAACAATGCACTTTGAATTATCGAGGACATTCACGCATTGGAGTAGGAATGAAAAGAAATGTGAAAATATTCTAAATAAATACATAAAATATAAATAGAACTGCACAGCCGAAATGATAGAAAATGTACCCTTGGGCTCCGTTAGGAAAAACTGTACTTGGCACACGGTTATAGTTATTCAGTCCTTAACAGGCAGTATAGTTCCAATCCACTTTTTTGGTGTCTTTGGTAGATTGATGTCCAATAATTTGTTATATTTTTAACAGAGGGGAAATGTGATAATTCTCAGTTATGGGTCTTGGTCCAGATAGGATGGTGTCTGGGTCTGCACTGCTTTCTGCTTATTCCTGATCTTGTTCAATTTGCTGCCAGTGGGAAAGGCAGCCCACTGGTCTCTTCTCAACTCATCAAATAGCGATAAGATGGAGCGGAAAAGATATTTAAGTAAATAGAGTAACAGGCTAAGCTGCCGTGCAATTAGGCTTATAGTATTAATATGCTTCTTCACCTACTTACTCCTTGCAGGGAACAAGATGGGAAGATGACACCGCTTTACTGTCTGTGTGTTAGGTATGGAGCTGGAGCCAAGATGCCATTAGTTTTTTTTTAGCATGAAGGCTGGATACAGTGGGAACTACCTTTGCTCCTTTCAAAATAAAATTAAACACTTCCACCAACACATCTAATGCTAATTAACACCTTGTTTTTTTTCTTTATTAGTGTTAATTAGTGAGCCTTCAAAAAGACTAAAGACTCTGGCTACATAGACTACTTAAAGTCAACTTGAAATCTGAAAATCTGATTTATTGTAAATTTTCTGGAGCTATTGTGGATACATGTACATTTACACAATACCTCAATATTTTGTTTTACAGTGTCCAACCCTCAGGTCAATGTGTGGATGTTTCCCATGATACTAGACCGCCACCTATTTCTATAGGGAGTCATTATCTGGTGCATGTCATTGTCCTGTATGGCCGTCAAACATGGATTGATTAATAGGACAAGCACATATAGTGTTGGTTATGTGAGAATTTAAGATTGAGTTAGCGCCTATTCGCTCTTCGCTGCACAGATTTTCACCAGACTTAACTTTTCATTCATGTCATTTGCAGTATTTTCTTTGTTCAAGGAGCACACATATTAATCATGTAGCCAGTTAAGATAAAGTTAGCAAGGCTAACTTGCTCCTTTTTAATAAAGTGAAAGCTACCCTACTTAGCTTTGCTTGCTAATCTTTGCTAGATCTTCCCACCAGACCTTCCTTCCATTCAGGTTATTTCTCCTGAGTGAACACACACACACACACACACACACACACACACACACACACACACACACACACACACACACACACACATGCACACTAATTCACACATACCTAGTTATTCTAGATTCTAAGTTATACTTCTCACAAACTGTATGGGAAAGTCTCTAAGATAACTTCAACTAGAACAAATTAACTTGCAGTCCATGTCTAAAATAAGGAATAATCTCAAAGAAGCAAACAGCCAAAGCAGGTACACTCTCTGTCTGTGTTACAACTGAGTTCATCCTGAAGTAATTGAGCGGCTCAGGTCAGTAATGCAGTGAAATTTTAGCTCCGAAAACACACTTGGAAAATGTATTTTGAAACCTGTGTGAAGTAGTTACCTTCATTCCTAAAAGGTTTTCAGACCAAATGGCATTTTTTCCTTTCTTGTTACTCCGTCTTGCATCAATTACCCGTAATAGGAAACTGAGCTAAAGGGGTCTTTGTTGAAGGACTGCACTCTTGCTTTTGATCTCGCCAAATCCATAGCATGGCATGTTCAATTTGAGATAATGGCCAGAAATTACAGTGTTTTTCCCGGTCCATTAGAGGAGCTAAAAAATGCTTAAAACTTGTTTTGTTGCTGTCTCTTTGCTAATATGAGCTGCTATATTCTTGGTCAGAAATAAGAGTCACCAATGGGTAACACCCTCTTTCCGCATGCATGCACTATTCCTCAATCAGGGACTCGAGTCGACTGGCTACAGGTTGCATCACATTAATACTTCCTGAAAATATTTCACATGCAAATTGATAGAGCAGGCATAAAACAATATGTTGGCCACTTCTCACATAGAGTGACAAGTTGGACACAATATAGTGATACGATGAAGCTACAAATGGGCTCCACCAGTCATCTTCATTTGACACACGGTTGATGAGAAGTAGCATAATAAATTATTGTGTCAGCCGGTAAAATAAATGAGGGAATTTCAATTTTGCAAGTACCAAACATTTTTAGACACCCTGAAAGATGAGACTAATCTGCACTGTGCTTGCCATTTTTTTTTTTCTTCTTTTTTACTGCAGGTCTACTGCCATGCCGGCTCTCAGTGAAGCAGAATGATTAAAGTAGCAGCGAAGTAACACTTAACAACTTGACAAGTTGACTGTGGCTGCTCTGCCTTCCGACATAAATAGGTTTTAATCTGAAGAGCAAACGCCGTGGTATCTGTCGGAAAAACAAGACGCACACATAAGCACTCTGTCACAAATATAACTACCATAATCTGCTACAGTTACCTTGACAAACTTTACAATGAAACACGTAAAATGTGTCAATATCAGGTGCCAGAGACAATTTAGCATGGAGCAGCGGGCTCTTGTTTATTGGTTCCTGCCGACAGCCTGCTTTCCTCGCCTTAGACACATCACACCGAGGCTCTCCATTCCTGGAGTGACAAAGTGGAGCAGGCTGCATCCATGTGTTGAAAACCTGTTTAACATGACTGTCATGGATTCAAAGAGCACGTATCATCTGTCGGCAACACCTGTGGAGAATAATCTTTATATGTGCACTGCTGCATTATAGAAGACATATTATTCTTTCTTTCCCTGACACACTCAACTTTTCATTGCTGTGCACATATATTTGGTTTTCTGGAGTGCCCACCAACCCACAAACTGGTAAATATGACACCCCTGTCAGTTTTTTGTGGGCTACCTAAACCAACAAACATGGGATTGAGCAAGCCATTCAGAATGTGGCCTCCGTTTTACATACTGTAAAGTGGTTGCACATCAGAATAACTAGTGCAGTCCACGTTCAAAACATGCTGTTTGTCACAGATTATCTGGCAATGTGAGGGGTTTACAGATCTTAAGCCTCCTGAACTGTTCAAAGACTCATCAAACATGTTTGATATTTACGATTCAAAACCTGAATGATTACATGAGTGCTTTCTGAGCCAGAGCACAACAACCAATGAGAGAGACAGTAGTGGATGTCAGCATGTTGCTCAGCTAATGTGGATACTCCCAGCCTGAAGTGATCTTGGACTAATGTTGTAATATTAAGAGAAAGTCACTACAAATTGTATAACTGTAGAGCCCCATTTTCAGCCAACTAAATAACAAGTAGCGCTGCGAGCCAAACTGTTCATTTGTGGTTGCTTTCTGTGTTTGCACTGTTAGCATTAGCTGTGTTGCGACAAGATCCTCACTGGTGTGTGCATGTGTGTTGCTTCTGTGTGTAAATATACTTGATAGACACGCCCTGAAGATAACAAAATGGTCCGATTGCAGGGATTTTTATTTGCTTTGCAGCTGTGTGTAACTATGATTAGCACCTCACAGTTAGCTTGCTAACATCATACAAAGCTGTAACAGTAGGGGCCTGGCGGGCAGTGAGGCTGAGGCCAATACGGATCACATTACTTCTCTAGCATAAGCAATGGTGAAGTTTTTGGTTTAGAAAGTGCCACTGATTAAAAACTAAAAATACCAGCTGAGCAAGCTGCAGACACTGTGAGTGGTGTGGCTCAGGCCTTTGTGAGCTGACCAATCAGAGCAGATGGGGCTTTATGGGAGTTTATGGCCTTAAAGAGACAGGATCATAAACTCCTGACACGTCAGACAGAGGGTGAATACAGTGCTGCACTGGACAATATGCGACAAGTGGTGTGTTTTTTTTTTAACATTAGAGCAACCCAACCAACCCAAATGATGTATGAACCTCAAAATGGGCATAATACATATGAAATGCACCCTCAGAGGAAGACTTTCCTTGATATTGGTGATCCTGTTTCCTCTAGCACACCCATTAAAGTGTTTTCCTTATCTACTGAACATGTATCTACTCTCAACATCTGCTTGATAGATTTGCACAAATTGTCTGTAAACATTCATTGTCTGACTTTGCATCTTGCGCCACCACGAACGTGACATTTGCGAAGCGTCTCTGCAGTTATTAGATTGATTGCTATAACACCTACATTTTTATTCAAACATTCATATTCCCCAAAAGATTAACCGTATAAATGTTGGTGAACCCCAGACTACAAGCCTCGCCATCATGTCAATTGTCACTGTATACTTTGATTAATAACCAAATAACCCCAAACAAAGCCTTAACTGCGTTTTGTTTTCCCCTACTTTAGCTTGTTAGCAGCTAAACTAAGAGGACAATGTTGACAGGAATTATATGTGCTGAACATCAGCATGTTAGCGTTCTCACATTAGCATTAGCTGAGTGCAGGCCCTCAAGTACCGCCTCACAGAGCCACTATCATTGCATCATTTCAGCTTAAAAACACTTAATGCAAACAGTGACCTTTGGTTGAATTACTGTGGATTCATTTGTTGGCAGAGAGACACACTGAACAAACCAATTCTCAGTAAAAGAGCTGAGGTCTCACCTGACGGGTCTTGAACCACCAGATACCACAGCTGAAACCCACGGTATTGCATGTATCATAAACATAAACAGCACACCAGCAAAGTGAAGACATAAAAGTCAATAAATGGCTATAATTATGCTGTGTATTCATGTTCGGGATTAATGGGCTTGTTGCTAATAGACTTGGTGGAGAAGCACCCTCTCCGCTTGTCTTCATTCATAACGCCTTAAGGCAAAAAATAAGATGCATGCTCTGAATCCTGTACGATCTTACAAGGACTGTGTGTATGCAAGCCCCTAAGTGAATAATTGAGTGTTTACCTTCTAATCCACTAAACTAATCCAAACACTTCATGAAATACATCTATTGTGTGTTTTGGTTTCAAGCTTTTAGCAGTGTTACTGTCATTGTAATTTAAGGCAAATGCTCTCGAGGCGGCGTGTAGACGGATCTGTTGTGTTTGCACAATCATCAGTACACTTTTTCAGTGAAAGGATGACAAAAGCGTGCATACAGTTATGTCAGATGAGCGGAAATCATCTCAGTGTCAGTCACTTTGCTTTAGCGTCTCCTTCAAGAAACTCGTTGGCCCAGTGGTTTGAAGCCACGCCGCATGAGTCGAGGGATGGCGACGTCAGTCAGTTGGCTAATTAGTTCACCACTTCGGTCCAGATCGAAATATCTCATTAACTATTGGAGCGACCGCCATAAAAAATTGCATAGACAGTCATGGTCCCAGGTGGATGAATCTAAAAGGATAAGTTCACCCAGTTATACAAATCCAGTCGCATTCTGCTCACCCTCGTGCAGATTTAAAGTCAGGTGAAGTTTCATAGTCCCCAAAACCTTTCCAGAGATTCACAGCAGCAACAACTGAAGCTCAGCTGGTTATCTCAGTTAACCATTCTGCTAGCTGACTGTGCCCGGGAGCTTGGAGCACCGGGGGAGTGCTGGCGTTTTCCTTCAGTAGCACAGGAGCTGTGGACCGTTTGGAGAAGGAGGTTTTCGAAATGGGCAGTCGGCCGTGCAGGCAACAAAACCCAGCTCAGAAGCCAATGGACGGCAGAGGTGGAGAGATCAAAAGAGGAAGCTGACAGAAGAAAAGACATACTGATCAAGAGGTCGGACAAAATGAATCTGTGTTTTAGTCTTAGTCTCAGCTGGTTTGTGTTGTTGTACTTGGCTGTGTTAGCAAAGCTGTCAGATACTAACTCTTGCATAGTGTTGCTTTGCTTCTAGTGCCACAGGCAAGTCACAGTTTTCTCTCGTCCTTAGAAGCAAACTTCGACTTGGAGGACTCTAACTAAATGATGTAAAAGCATTCATGGTTCACAGAGGATGAATCCCAATTTCGTCAATCTCCTGACTTTTCCTCAGGTGCTGCCCTTTGGGTTCATACTTGCGGTTTTTGAGCCAAATATCTCAACAACCATCAAATAAAAAAGGCACAGAGGTGATCCTTTAATGAAGCTATCACAGTGCATTTTGCATTAGTTCATTGCTGTAATCAGTTAGGCAAATTCCGTTGCTCTTAATCAATAGCTAAAATCAAACAACCTTTATATCCCTGCAGATGCAGAGGAATGGGAACTGTGTGATTGTGAGTGTTCAGCAGAATACGCATAATTCTTGGGATTAGTTACGCAATATTTAAAGTACATATGAATTAACAGCAATCAGTCAAAAGTATACATATTCGGAAACAAGTAAGTAGCCCCAGCACTCAGAACATCGAGCATTTTTTTCTCTTTTCAGGCGATATACGGCTCATTCTTCATCTTCTGTGAGAATTATTCAGCCTGATGTTAAATATCGTGTGTTATACTCCACATTAGACCGCGCGGATCTGCTTCCACATGCACTGAAAAGCGAACAATCCAATTTAGATAGGACCCACGCATGTGAAAGTTCAACTGATTTATTGCCTCTGTATGTTGGCATAATTTAACACAGCACCCTAATGTCACAGCTGCACGTACAGCGTGCGACAAAGCCAGCATGTCAGTAGGCAGGTAGACTGACATTCACTGAATTCACTCAGATAATTATTTCTGCCTATTTTTGGATCTTTTCAGAGGTTTTTATACCATTGATCACACTTCTCTCTGACAGAGATTACTTGGCACCGAGTCCCCAGCCCGAGCTGCGGTTTGTAAACGATGACAGACTCAGTGTGATGTTTTTTTTGCTTCATAGATTTCTATCTGCCATCAAAGCAGCTCTCAGGCTCTGTGCTCACATCTCTTCTTTGAACAATTTATATTGTTTATCTATGTCAAAATGTGTCAAATGTTAATCTTTGACACACTAGTTATGATGAAGTTATGATGCAGGTTTTGTGGTCTTGCTAAAGATGGAAAATGTTTTTAAAAGAATCTGAGCAGCTTTTAATGGCCTGTAAGTTGAACGCCTCCGGTTCAACTTGTTTTCAGGGAGCTAACGTAACCTTTGATTTGTAGTCAACTACGGACGGTATTCCAGGGATTGGTTTACATTTAACGCTTCATATTGAGCTCACTTTAATTTATTTACTTAGTGTTTTTCCTTTACCCTCCGTGCTTCTGACCTGTTACCATTCCTTGAAAATGTAAAATGATCCTCGAACACCGATCCCACTCGAGCTCAAAGTAAATCCGAAGCTGTTGTTGAACCATTGGGAGTACAGGCATGGTTTGGGGCTCTTTTGTAAGGTTCACTCTGATTTTTCTTTTTTTTTTCCTTCTCCAAAACAGTCAGACGCTCTGTAAGCGCTTCTATCGTCGATCGATAGAAAATAAATAATTCAATGATTGCTGAATTATTTATTTGTTTATAAACTGCCCCTAGCTATCTATCTATCATCTCTCTATTAAAAGTTTCCGTCAGAGTGTGTACCGGGACTGTTTTGTTTTCTTTCCCTACCTGTTTCCTCAGGTAGATTCTCATCAACGGCCTCGACACACTGCAACTCTGGTCTTCGCCTCTCTTCGGTGCTAGATTGTTCCGTCTCTCCAGCTCATTCAAGTACAGTATCTCGTGCTTTTTGAACTCTAGTGGAATTCTCCTTTGTTTTTGTAACACAATGCTTTTGCTTGGCTCACGTGCAGATACCTCGGCTGTCTTTCTGCTCCGCAATCGGCGATCCCTGCTTCACCCTGGAAAAACCAAGTGAGATCACTCCGCTCTGTCTCCCATCCCAGCCTGTTCACCTGCCTGCCCTCGTCCTCGTCAAGTCCTTTTGTGACAATGAACCTTTTACCTCAACTCTGCTCTTCGTGTTTCTGCTTCTGGGTCGGCCAGCGACAAAACATAACACTTTCAAGAACCTTGCACCTTGTAGAGGGACTTTCCTGCCCACAAGTTATCTGAGTTGATCATGGTATTTCTGTGTCTGTAACATTGCGGCCATTACTGTTAATTACTACAAATTCAACATTGAAAAGGTTACTAAAAGTTTAAAGAGTTAAAAAAAAAAAAAGGCTTCAAAACACTGTTAAGTTGGTTTGAGAGATGTATTTATTTATTTATTTAGTTTGGATCGAGTGGATTTTGACTTCAAAGTCGAGGATAAGAAGCTTTTTTTTTTTTTTTTAAATGATTTTGATTTCATACATTATTTAATTATGCTGCTACTGAGCTCCATGGTAACCCGTGGCCATGTTGTCATTTTATCATTCTGTAAAAGCTGCGCCTTGTTTTGATGTTGCTTTCTTTGAAGAGCCTCCTGTACAAAGAGATTTGTTATCTCCAAAGAGCTGACGTGGATAGATAAAGCTTCAGATTCCCACAAGGAATGATGGAATTGTGTACAAAAATCAGTTCAATCGATTAATAAATTATGTATAAAATTATGCATAGATATGGTCAAAATATAATGGTCATAAATACCTGGATCTAAAATGATTGAATTAAAGCTGCACCATGTAATTTGGGGAGAAATATTTTAATCAGAAGAGAAAGATTTATTTTTTTTATGCCTAAACAAACTAAATAAACTCGCTCCGTTTTCATGACTGAATTAAATGAATAAACAAACTGACCTTAAAGGACAATAAACTGTCATACTGTTTTTACTCTGTTTATATGTATCGGACTCTGCCACCTTTCTAGCTTCAAACACTGTTCTGAAAACCTTTTTCTAATACTACACAGTGACCCGAGAATCCACTGGTTGTCATTGTGATTTTTATTGGAGCAATTTGGCACAAGAATGTCCTTTGGAATTTTAAAGTTCTCTATTCTCTTCTCTTCTCTTCTCTTCTCTTAAATTAATTATGCACACCTTTATATATCAGTAACCAAAAGGTGGTTGCTCTTATTGTAGAAATAAGCTTCTGGTAGTACATTCAGTTGGTCATCCTTGATTGGTTTTTCGCTCTCTCGCTGTATAAAGTTTATAAATATTCTTCAGTCTAAAGGAACGCTTTTCGAAATACCCTCATAAAATGTGTTTTCCACTTGAGCTAACCTCTAATCTCAGGGGAACGTGATAAGACGCATTCTTGATAAAAAAGACACTTCAGTTCGTTTTCACATTGGGGTCAACTTATTCATAAGGCAATAAAAAGATAAACCTTGAGTTAAAAGAGAAAATCCATCTGTTTTAGTAAAATATTCACAGTCGACCCCGCTGGGCATCTCTTGTTTACTGTCTCAACCTTTGCTCTGTTGGCCCCTGTTGACCAGAGGTCACCTCCCTTCCAGGGATGATAACACTGATCAAGGCCAAGCACTGAATCACATTTGCTTCTTACTTGACTGCTGCAGAAAATTGAAATAATTACATTTTATTTTCCCAGCGTATGCACCTGGCCTTCCACATGCTTAATTCTGGGTCTTGCAGACGCTTGTAAAGCGCATCACCCCCCCCCTTTATTCTCTGCGAATTAATACTTGCTCTTATAATGCTAATCTATAGAGACAGATTTTAAAGAGTTCCTTCCTTTGATCTGATGTTTTCATTATGATGCAACATGGAAATTTCCCTGCAACCTCTGAGATCTGAACAGATTTCATAAGGGGGAATCGCCAGGAGGGGGATAAAAAATGTGATTATTTCGACCAATTTCTGGGTTTCTCTGTGATGGTGTGTAGAACAGCTCGTGGGTACTAAGAATGAGGATGTTGAGCTGTAACTGTGGGCTGCAAACTTGATTTGCACATTTCAACTGCACGACAGTTAATGCAACAAAAAAAAAAAAAGCTGAAGCCTAGTTGAAGACTTGGGCCACATCCATCAAATACATTCAATATTCAAACACTTTCTCTAAGAAGATTATCCTTCCCAGTCTCTTGGAATCCTTTGTGCGTTACAGATTTACTTGATTGATACATAAAGAACATCTACATAAAGACGAGCCATGCATTAATATGTTTGGATTCCTCTCAGTTTATTCCACTGGAGCGTTGCTACCGTGACCTCCATTTAACATGGCCCTGTTCACCACACACATCACCTTCCAGTCTCACTGCCTCCTCCTCCCTCCCCACCACTTCGATAGAGTAAAGGGGAAAAAAAAGACTAAAATGAAATTTGCTGTACTTGTGTCCTTCAGTGAACACTCTCCCCGTGAGGCTCAATATTCAGAGGTTAAAAAAAGCTGGTGAAAATGGATTAATTACTGCGGTCACTTTCCACTTGCAGCCCGGGGGACTCGCCGTAGGACTGAAAGATTCACCTAGTCTCCCACCGCTCCTTCCATCTGCCATGTCACACCTACGGTTCACAGCCAGCACACTGCAGCTCCTCCTGCCCACGGGGCACAGGGGCAAATTAGAAATACCTGGCTTGGCACAGGATGCGTGGAAGCTCGAGGAGCAAAACAAAGGTGACAGTCAAGGGTTACGTGCGGTTCGGGTGAGGTTAAAGTGGCTTGACAAGAGCTTTGAAGCCTACCAGTGTGTGTGTGTGTGGTGATTGTGTGTGTGTGTGTGTGTGTGTGTGTGTGTGTGTGTGTGTGTGTGTGTGTGTGTGTGTTGACTGCTCCCTGTGAAAGCACCGCAGGGTTTGCCATATCTTTGGCAGTAAGCTCCCTACCAGAGAGTGAATGTCAGCGTGGCAGTGCAGTGTCCTCCTGCCTTGTCATTCACACAGTGGACTTTTTTCTTTATGTCTTTTTTTTTCTTTCTCCGCGATAACACACTTCATTCTCCCTCTTTCTCTGGTTCTACAGGGGTTTTTCCAACACGTCTCTCAAGCGAGTGTAGCATACTGATGGACGTTCGAGTGTTCTCGCACCAATGCTTCCACAGAGTCCAACGTTGGCACTGACCTGAATTGAGAGAAGAGCACCTGGCAATGTGACCAATGCTGTCACAATGCAGCACATCATGGCCTCGTCATGCTCTACAGCTACATGAAATCCCCATAGGAACCCAATCACTACTTTGTCAGTTATTACATTCAACAGTACAACAGTGGAAGGGACATTATGCAACCTGTGACTTGGCCAACCCTGTTTCCTATATGCTTCCTTTAATGTTTGCCTAATGTGTTTTGTTGGAAATTATTGTTCCACATGTGCATGATTGGATTCACGTAGGGGGGCCTTATTGCGAAAAGCAACTACTGCTGGGCCCCCATTGTGCAATGTGTGCTGGAGAATAAGAGGAATACTGGAAAGTAAAATGGACTTTTTTAATGTTCAAACAAGACGACAATCTGTGCTTTGACTTGCCACAACAAAACCATGACAACATTGAAAGTCCCATATTTTAGAATGTGAGACTCCCATTTCTTTCTTTTTTTTTAATTACAGGCCTCAAGGCCACCAGGACTTTCAGAGGGATGTGATGTCACAACTAAACAGTCACTGGCCTCAACAATGCTTACAGCACAGCTGCAAAAACAACAGCTGAGCTGATGCTGAGGCCATCAGTAGGAACTTTGTTTGCATTTCCAGATATGTTCAAATTATGTAAAATATATATTTTTGAATGTATTGTTTATTCTGTATTCAGTTCAAGGAGAAAGGGCAAACTCTGGGCCAAGAAATTGTAGAATCATCGACATACATCTGGAACAGACTGTGCTGGGGTGTAAATAGCACATAAAAAAAAGGTGATGGGGAGTTAAGCAGCTAATTAAAACAGTGTCATGCATTAAGAGAACATTTTTCAAAATACTTTGTTCTGAATTAGGACTGCCTTCTCTCATCCATGAAAAAGAGCACAAGGTCATAATGTAAGTTTTTAAAGGCAGAATGCTCAGTGATGAATCACAGCACCAATAAATCCCGACACACGCACTGCTTATTATTGTCATTTTATGCCGTGGGATTGTAAAAAATGTACTTAATGTACTTTTAACAGCTGCATACGTGCAACTATTATATATATATATATATATATATATATATATATATATATATATATATATATATATATGGGTTGGAAAATGGAGGAAATAGATTTCTTTGTTTCGGACTCCAAGGGTGAGAAAAGATGACTTTTGTAGCCGATCAATATTAACTCAGACTTGAATTTCATGGTGTTTTAGCCGCTGCAAAGGTATTTTCTCCATCATGTCCTCACTGTGAGATGAAGTCCTCCCCTTTTGGGGAATGTCTTAAAATGGAGCCTCGAGGCAGACTTTGTCCATCGAGCGGTTTGAGTGTTTCCCTCACTGCAGGCAGAATTCAACTCTGACACTGACACTGCTCTGCTCCCCACCAATGTTGGTGGCAGAAGGCAAAAGCTTTTGGATCACTGGGCCATCATATTACAGAAAAAGACACAGCAGGTTGGTCTGTAGCAGCAAGGCGATGGTTTAACTACAGTGGCACAGTATGTAGTGTTGCAATTGCAGGCCTGGGAACAACTATTGATAAATTGATAACTACTGGTATCTTTTAAACAGCACAATAACACTGATATCATTCTGCACGGTTGTCAGACATAGTAGGTTTAATTGAAAGAATATGTCAAAGTGACAAACAAACTTAATTGTAGCATTAAGCTCCCTTTAACATGACATTGATTAGAGTTATTTCCTTTGGTTTGTTTAAACAAAAACTTAATAAAACTGCTAGCCTGCAGTCGTACACCAGCATTTTTTTTTATTTACCTGAAGCCAGTAGACATTCAGTCTGTGAGCTGGCCATCGGAGGAGATAGAACATTTTTTGTTTGGTAAATGTTAACTCGTTGAGCCGTCACTGATGTGGTATATTAATCTGTAGCCCTCAAACCAGTCTGCTACTGTAGTCCACAGCATGAAATCAGAGATGTGTCTGTAGCTGGGTTAGCAGAGGTTGAAATCTCTCAATTAAACTCTTATCCAAACACATAACGAGATTTTTCACTTGTCGTCTCAAGAAATCTGTATCCGTGGAGCTTTCAGGGTGAGGTCAACAGTTTGATTTTTAGTGTTAAACCAAATATTTCAGCTCAGCAGCTAGAATGATGACAGCACTGTTGACTTAAGTTGTAAGGGATTGACACCTTCCATCAGTACACAACTGATACATATCAGCATTTCGCTATAATACGGAGGCCTTATAACATTTATTGCCCCCTGTTGGCACAGTAACACACTGCAAGGCGTGAGCTGAATGAACAGAATACATGCGCTATTTTACATAAAAAAAATCATTGTTATTCTAAAATGTATATTGTAAATAATTTTTGCACCAATACAACCACTTTGAACGGAAAAAGATACAACTTCTAGTTTACCAACATAATAATAATTTCCAAACTACAGTGATTTCTTAAATGTGTAAATCCCAATTACAGTTGAAGCAATTCTGCCAGGTACAGGAGTTCTTACAATCTTGGTTTAATTCACTTAACAACATATTTTAACAGATAACTATCTGTAGATTTATACAGCACTCTGAGTTTTGCTCAGATGATTGTTACTGGTGCAAAACACACTCACATTGTGTACATGTGACGTGAAGATGGAAGAGACTGGCGGAAGGGAGAGAAAATACAAAGGGCAAAGAGGAGAGGACGCCGAAAAAAAAACTGTCCACTTCACTTGCAGTCAAGAAGAATGTAGTAACAATGTTTCAATCAGGTTATATGAAGGTTAGGTTGTGTTTCGGTATTTGTGGTACCATACCTTACTGCAAGTGAAGTGGACATTGTGCAGGAGTTTTTTTTCTTCCGATGCTGACACAAAATAAAAAAATCTGTACTGTGCACTCGATTGTAGATCCAAATTGAACTGAGCCGTCAGGAGAGCATGACATCATGGTACATGATCTCATTAGAAATGGAACGTGACGCAGGCTAATGTTAACACTTATCACACCGGTAAATCAATGCAATCATTTCAACTGGTCGAAAATGAAGCCTAGTGAAGACCGTACGTTGATTATGGCTATATGTGATGGCTGGATGGTTAGACATGATGTCCATCAGTTAGCTAAGTTTTCCACAAGAAAGAGAAAAAAAAACAACTACAATTACAAGTCGCTGCAGTCAAGGAGTTCCACTCCTGTTATTAGTGTGTTATGATCTGCTTCACTCACAGTGATGGATACCTAGCAAATCACCAGGTTGTGTAAGTAGCAGTAAGAGCCTAAAATGCACCCATCCAACAGCAGGTTTAGTTTGACTGCAGTGAGAGGAGTCAGCAGGTACATAAATGTGCATTAGCCAGTCTTCTTAACTTAACATATATTTACTGTCATGACGGATTGACCTACACCTGCTAACCCTGCTCTCTGTGATCACTTAACAGCTAAAGAGACCTGTATTTCTTCTTGAAAAATCATCAGAATACTAAAATTCTGAAATGACAATCGCTGCAGCCCTAATCCCCAATTTCTAAATGATACAACAACAAAATGTGTGACTGTGTGGCTGCAGAAGGGTAGATGGATGACTAACTGGATTATGAGGCTGGCAGCACTTTGTCTTAAAATGCAAATACATGCTCCCTGCATGTAAGTGAGAGGAATAAATTTCCCCCCGCCATGAAAGGATTACCTGTAGGAGACATGATTCGAAACAGGCCACAGTTTGTCATTTAAATACAGAGTGGAGTGAAATTATGACATTGTGATTCAGGCGGTGAACGGTCAGGTACGTCTTTAGCTTTGTATGAATTGATTTTTTTTAAAAACATTTTTAGTGGAGTGAGTTTCAAAGTTTAGCCAGGCTCCGTGAGGTCAACCAATGTTGTAAAGCGCAAAAAATACTGTGCTTTAGTGTGATGGGAGAATTATGTTAAAGCACACAAAACTCTCCCCTAAGCCAGTCACGTACTAATATGTGGCTCGCTGTCGGATATATAGCTGTGGAAATGCAGCGAGCTATCTCACCAGGCGACTTGTTTTGTGGAGGGATTTTGTAAAAAGGCTCTCTTTTGGGACGGCGAACATAAACAGCATCAATATCCTTGAAAATTTGGGATATTGAAATGTTAATGTGAGGATGTACCTTCGCGGCTTTGGAAATGTTGTTGAAAATAAGCCTCTGAGGACCCAAAAGACACTTTGAGTGATCATAGGGTGATACAGATAATGCTGTCTCAGCTATCATAAAAGTGCGTTGGGCTTGTTGTTTGGGGAAAAAATATGGGTGTCGGAGTGCACCGCGGTGTTCGTATCAGAGCTCAATAATGGGAAGTATTTTTCAGCCCAATATGAGTATGAAGATGTCTCCGCGTTGAATACATTCATCGAAAAGTACTACACTAAGGGACGCTCTACTCTGGGCTGAATTACACGTTACGTATTCCATCTGCGTTGGCAAACACTCCTTACATTTAAGTGCTTCCACTGTGCTGCAGGGGTGACATGTTGGGCAAAAAAAAATGCTCTATAGTGACAGCAAATGCAAACACTTGAGCTAAAAATATCACAAAACACTCTGTGACATATGAAGAGGTACGAGGGAGAGAGAGAGGGAGGGAGGGAGAAAAGAGAGCGAGGGGGCCGACAGGGAGATAAAAAAAAAAAGAAAAGAAAAACGTCTATGGCATAATAACTGTACCTACCCTGTAAACATCCATATCATCCGTACAGTGAACCCAAAGTGATAAAATTCCATTACAGTAGAAATGTGTTCTGCATAAATATTCGGATGCCAAAATGTGCTGCTGTAGCTGTTTTTCCCGGGCAGGAAACAGTTGGGTTGAGCACTCGCGCCCTCCTCAAAAGCCGCCGCGCGCGTGTTGATTTCAGGGAGCAGTCACCTCTTTATGCTGCAGCTGCAAGAAAGCAACTGAACCTGTATTTTTCCCATCTGTGCACCCCGTGGCAGTGTTAAATTCGATGTTTCCACTCTTACACCCTGTCTGGCAGGAGCACAGTTTGTTTTGAAAGATTGGGTCAAGACGGGAGCGGCTTAAGATCCCCTCCGCTTAAACAAGGGGGCCGGGGCGTCCTTCAGACGGATCCAAAAGAACCCCGGGTAAATGATCTGTACCAGCGCCGTTGTGCTCTCTGCATAAACACGGAGCCCCTGTCAGCCATTTTTTTACAGTCCCAATCTTGCGCTTGTCAAGCTTGACACAGTTTGATTAAACTTGTCAACACTTCCCTTCTCCTCAGCTTCTGACTGGTTCTGAGCGCAATCACCCCAGGATGCACCGCCGGCTGCCGATCCCTGCCTCTCACCTCGGGTCACTCTCACAGCCCTGTGCTTTGTTCCTCCCGTGCCATACAGCCAACCTCAGCAGCACTGGAAATACAGTATTATCATATTATTTATGAGGGCTGGCCTTCTGGGATGCAACTCAAGCAGGAATACCAATTGAGCTCTCCTGCCGTCCTGCTCGCGGGCCTGCCTCTCGGGCTAAGCGCTAGCTCCTCTGCTCCCCCGGTAGAGCGTTATCTTCAAGTCCAGCTTCAGTGGGTGTTATTTATTCACCATTTAAACAGACACCGTGCATACACTGTAGGTTATTTTGTCCTATATTTGCAACTCTGAGGGGAGCAGACTCTAAACCTCACTCTCGCGTTTGAGGCTGACGATTCCCTGTTAGTTTACGTTAAATATGAGGGTTTAGTTAATACGCCTGAGCTCTGCGGTAGCTCCCCGGTGGCGACGCGGGGATATGATCTACTGTCTGTCCTGGCAGCAGACAATCCGCCAATCTGTTCACCGAGATGTGAAACACAGGGCTCCTCGCAGTGTTTGGACTGACAGATTAGATTGTTAGCAGAAAGTCATTATTTCCGGAAAGCACACTAATCTGCGGTGGCTGTCCGAAAAAAAAAACAAGACCTCTGTTTCCCCTCTAGCTACACGATACTGTTGCAGAATGTTCACATTATGAAAGGAACGAACACATGTGATTAAAATGACATATCTGAATCACAGGAAGGAGCGCGTGACGCAGGTAGCTCCATTAGTCATTAATACCTCCTGGCTTTTAATTGGAGCGCCGGATGACTCATGCGCCAGATTGCTTTAAGGTTTATACAACTGATGGTCAGGCTGCATGATGATAAATGCTTCAATACCAAAATGCTTTTGTGTTTTTTTCAAATCCAACTGTAATTAAAAAAAATGCAGCCTTTATTTATCTTGGACGTGAAAACATAATGAATTCATTCCCTTTCGCATTTTCCTCAGTCTCTGCAAGATAAGCTGTCTGAAACTCAACACCGACCCTCAGTGTTGAACAGCAAATCAGAGGAAAATATCCCGAGTTTGAAAATATGCAGCGTTCCTTCTGTTTTTCTTTCATAAGAAGTCATTTTGGCTCAGCTTGTTTCCTTAAATAACTCGTCTGAATTGAATTTCACCTAATAAATCTGCTTGGCATACTCCACCGGTATCTCTCAGAGTGACTGCACATGCTCCTCGAGAAAAAGGCTTTGAGCGTGTTCCTTTTCTGCATGACAAAGAATTGGCCAAATCGGAGACATTTACATGGCTGAATGGTTAAAGTGAAAGGGGACTCTTTTGTTTCCTGCCGTTATTCGCCAAGTTCATTGTGGGAAGAGTTAAGTTGGATGAACAAGGCTTCTTTTGGGGAGAGGACTGTAAGGCACAAGCAGCAACTCAAACTGGCTGAACTTCCACAATGAGGCACGTATCGAATGAAGGCAAAGATATTATAAATCTTAACTCCCCAACGATCCTCGCTCCTGTTCTATGGCACAACTGTAACAGGCATATATCATACGCAGCCTGCGTGCATGCCACCCAGGACTGATAAATATGTTGCAGACACATTGCAGAAATTGCCTCATCCTCCTGTGAGCTTTTTCCTCCTACTGTCCTCAAACCGCAGTAATAAAGAGAGGCAAAAGGTTGCGGGGTGGGGAGCGGCATCTTGGGAACACACCGGCCTCAGCAGCATGTCTCCTTTCATGGCTCATTCATTCACTTTATCACCTCATTAGACGAATGTGAAGGTGTGGGGGAGAAGCCTTGTCACCCTGAGACAGAAAGGGAGGAGCCGTACTCCATCTTCTCCTCCCCTGGCCCGGCGCTTCCCCCCCGCTTTGCTCGCTGCATGTGCGGATAACGTTGCTCCGAGGGTGGGGAGCTGTGTTCGTGTGTGTGTGTGTGTGTGTGTGTGTGTGTGTGTGTGTGTGTGGCGGGTGCAGGCTGCCATACGAGCGCACTTCATCAGGTGACACACAGCGCATACAGTTTACCAAGAGAGGTTCACAGATGTCGGGGAAAAAAATGAGGGAGCAATGTGAAAATGCAATTCTTATTATTACCCATAAGCTTATAGCTGCTGGCAAATGTCCCCCACTTCTGACATGGTAACCTATCTATCTAATGTCATGTGATTATTTTTGATTTCTGTCTATTCTATAGACACCTGTCCTACATTGCATGTCTGCGCGTCTTCGAAGAGTTTCTCCGTTGCTCCTTGAGGTGAAATTGTCGTTTGTGATCTCTGCGCTCTATCAGTAAAAATGACTTCTCGTGACATCTAAAACCTGTAATTAGGTTTTATTTCCTCTGCACGCCTCATTATTGTAATTTGATCGATGCATTTGTTTGAGCTAAATTATAATTTGCTTCATTTTATTTCCTCTGCATATTATATGCATTGATTTTAACTCATTAATTCAGTCGTTTAATTAAAAGGCACAGTATAACGTAGCCTCTTGGTCACATTTATAGAACTACTTTCGGTAAAAAAACATTAAGCTCATATTGGTCAAATCGAGTGTTGTGAAAACTACCCCAAAGTCATGCTTGAGTAAAAGTAAAGCAATTTTGTTAAAATGTCACTTTGGTAAAAGTTTAGTATCCAATACAAGTATTACTTGAGTCAAAGTCTTAAAATATCTGATATCAAAGCAACACTATGTAACCTTTTGACCCCAGAACCATGTTGATGGTGCAGTGTGGTGCATGGTACAATTTCTCCATGATATTTGTTGCACCGCCGGCTCGAGATTTGATTGTGCTCGAGTACAGTGCTTTAATTCATTTCACTTTGTTACATTCCTTCACTCGTCAAATCACAGTTAGTACTGACATATAAGTAGGTTTGCACTGTATGTGTGTCTATCTGCGTGAACACAGCGAGTTCCCCCTGCTGCACCGCGGATAGAAAAAGTAGCAGTTGTGAGGCTCATACAGAGGGGATAAATTGTACCTACTCCTGGTTTACAAGAGAACATCGGTCAAAGCTGCCCTGGATACATAACCCAGATGAAACCATGCATACACACACACACACACACACGCACAAACACACACACACTCATGCGCATACATCAAAACAGAAAAACCAGCAATTTGTCATTTTTTGGGAGGTAGAACTAAAATAGGCATGTTGTGACCGGATGTGACATTAATCACGAGTCTGCACTTATTTGGAAAAGGTGAGGGGACAAACCACCGTCTTCGCTGTATCTCTGCATCGCCGGGCAGAATACAAATGGAGCATTTCATTTCATGTGTCAGGGTCTCGCACCAGTCAGGAGAGACGGCGGTGTAACGTAAGAGTTTTTAGGAGCTCTATCATTATGCTCTGCCTTTTTTATTGATTTCCTCTGGCCTCAAGTTGTCTTGAATCCCTCTACTACAAATTGCCTTCATATTATTGGGACACGGCCCCAGCACAGGCCACTACACAATTATTTATTAGATGTGTACTTGGTTCAAATTGCTTTTTTGCAGAGAATAAACAATAAGTAGCTCTGATCCTCTTTGATGTTTTGAGCCTTTTCGGACCTCGGGGGTTTATTTACAATACATTTAAATCAAGTGTTCTGAGGTAAGATGCCCTGTGTGAGTACATTATGTGACAGAGCTATCTCCTGGATTATATAAATATATCAAGATCAGGTGCTGATATTTCTGAAGCTATCTTGAAGATCTTTAAAGGGAACCGATTGTGTTTTTTGACTGTCCTTCTGTTTTTCTAGGCTCTTGTGCATGTACAGTTAAAGGTCTTGAAAGATAAAAAGGTTAAAGTCTGCACCAAGTGAAGCTCCCACAGAAAACACTGCTCCTGAAACGCCTCATCAGCAGTCCCACCATCAATTCTCTGATTTAGCAAGTTTTGGCAAGTTTTTATAATTCATGCGTCATGGCTACTTTGGCTCCTAAGATTAGATTTAGCAAAGCTGCTCTGTTGTTGTTAGCAGTGCTGGGTCAGGCATGTGTGAGCTGACCAATCAGAGCAAACTGGACGTTCAGCAGGAGGGCCCAAAGAGACAGGAGCTACAACAGAGCTTTTCAGACAGAGAGGAATACAGAGCTGCTGCATGAGAAAACATACGCTGTTGAGATTTTTAAGGCATGTAAACCTATTCCAGTGACCCAAAATAAAATCATATACCGGGTCATGAGCATAATGTCTCATTTAACACCGTTACAATCTACAATTTGAGTGTCATGAGGTCACCATGTCACATTCATTTTCCTGCAAATACTTAGACGGCGACTTTCTTAGAATCTAAAATCTCAGCATACGCTTCCCTCTGTCACACAAGATAAGCTGCCTAACACTTGTGGTTTGACGGTGACTGGATGTGAATAGATTTTTGGGGGTTTCGCTTTCGGAGTTGTGCAGGATGTATTTCAATGTAAAAGTCAGTCTGTCTGTCAGTGCGCACCATATGGATTTGAAGTGTTTATTGATGTGACACCCATTAAAAACTTAACCTTGTGAACTGCCAAATCGGAATAGAGATGTGGAAATATGATGACAGACTATTTCAAATTCATAAACTGTCAAGGCTAGAGCATGGCTCAGTGAAAGCTTTTCCTTTCAAAGCAATTACACTGGAGCATAACTTGATCTGGAGGAAGACTTCTTTGAATAATTCATTGTGGGCAATCATGTTTGGCTCGTATAGAGCGGATTAATATCTAGTTTTTATACAGTTCATAGATTTCCAGTTTGGAACATGAATACAACGTGTTACAGGTTGACCAAAAGGTGAAAGTGACATGTATATACTGTAAGCTATTCTTGCAGCTGCAGTGTACAATCATCACCGTCTTTGGCAATCTATTTTTTTTTCAGTTATTATGTTTTCTTTTTTCTGTTTTATTTAATCTCTGTAATTTAATGCTCATTGATTTTTACTGACAATCGCATTAAGGTGTTTTCTTTTGCTTGAAAGAAAGCTGCCCTGTTTCGCTTTGATCATAAAAACAAATGAACTTTAAAGCTAATCCAGTTACATTGCTGTAGCTAATGAAAAGAATATTATTTACTTATAGGCTCCCAAACATTTCTGGCTTGAACGGATCACATTTTTTTCGGTTATTGCAATAACAGCCAGCACATGAATGTAGTCACAAAGCTGTGGATATGTTTCACTTTCTTTGTGAAAGGAAAGATCTTTTAGCTTTTTATGTCCTTTATCGATAGCTCATGAAAGAAATAAACAGAGAGAGAAGATAAAGAGAGGTGATACTTGACGAAAGGTGGAAGTGGGATTTAGAACTCGTAATTTTAGTGATACATGGCACATACCTCGGGTCAGCAGGGGGCTGTGGTGAGGGTCAAAAGCTCCATGTTTAAGATTTAAATACCTACCAGCTCCATATTCTGTAGTTCAGCTGACCTCAGACCTTTTTTTTGAAGACTAATCGTGAAAAAAACTTCAAACATTTTGTAGGAGAAAGAATAATCTGTTGCCTCTGATATGATACTTTTTGTTTCTGAATGGAGCAGTCTGTTGTAAAGTTGTTAAATGTATTTCTAGATGTTAGCCAAGCTCTTTAAAACTTCAAATGAGTGCTTCTTTAGTAGAAAGACCTCGCACCAATTGATGGGAGAAGAAATAGCACAACTTTAGAATATGTCCCCGGTAAAAGTAACAACAACAGGTGCTTCCTCAAAACTATTTTTCATTCTCTTTGAAACCGGTCAGAACAGCGATGATTACGCTCCGGCCACTTTTTTTGCCAGCCGTTCTTGTGATTTTGAGGCTGTTTTTATGTGCCCAGAGAGAAAGAGCAGAGAAATATTTATTAAATTGGGAATAATGTTATGTGATGAGGAAGAGGCGCTCAATTAAACACTGACCATCACCAATTAAAGATATAATTGCCTTATAGGCAACAAAAAAGGCTGACAAGAAGGAGAGAAAGACTTGAAATAATGGTACAAAAAAGCAGTGAGAGCCTTCAGATAGGGAGGCTCATCATTTCAGCAGTAACGCGTGTGGTCAGACTGCAAAATCAGGAGCGTCCAGTTGAGGATGAAAACTGAAGCTCTTGACTTCTCAAAATAAAGAGTGCTGAAACTATGACACACCAAATGAAGAGTTAGTGTATAAACGTGGTATCTACTCTTACGGATTATTGATAGCACCACTTGAAAGCATTGTTAATTGAAGGTAATTACTAACCAAGTTAGAAAAATGTGTTCTAATGGAGGTGTTGTATTTCAGTTTGACTAAAAGGTTAATTTCAGGTAATGACTGAAAAAAAAAAACTTAAATCCACGACTTTGGAAATGTGTATGCAATGGCTAAATGTGTGCCTCCACTGTGAAAGCTGTGCATGTGAATACTGATGGCCTCTAAGCTGAGTGTGATTAAATAATTAGCATGGCATTCACAAAATATCATAATCATCACCACTTGGGAGGTCTTTTTATGATTACAAATTAGGAAATGACTCAGACTTTGGTTATTTGGTTGATGCTTTCATCCCAAACAAGAGAAAGCTAAATCATATTTCAAAAAAAATTTTTTTTTTAAAAATAAAACTCAGCATGCAACTTTTTGATGTTACAACATGCTGAATTGTTGTCAGTGGGTTTCATTTTAAAAATGCTCAATATTAGACTTTTATGTGTTTTCTATCCAAAACCAAAAGCAGAAGATCCAAAGTGTTCTGGACTGGATCAAATGGTGTCTTCATCACCTCTGAGTAAGCATCATTATTAGCATGTCGGGCTAATAGGTCACATGACGTAGCTGACGAGACAGAATGTAGTTGTTTTTTGACCCAAAGTATGATCTTTCCTAAATGCAACTAAATAGCATTAGAGCCTAAACCTAACCAAATAGTGTTAGATGGTAAACCTAGCTGAGTAGTGTTAGAGCCTTAACCTAACCAATAAGTGTTAGAGCTTAAACCTACCCATGTAGTTTAGGGATAAAAGCATCAACCTAATCGAGTTTTTTTGAGGGCTAAACCAAACTAAACCGCAACTGTTTTTCACAACAATAATAACAGTCCAAAAAGCACAATATGTCATCATATGTCAACTGTTTGTCAGAGGGATACTCACTTTAACCAGGCAGCTTTGACTGCCCAGTCACCTACAGTTTATTATTTTCCAATTTCATAATTAACATACCTAATAACCTTGCTGTCCTGCCTAAATTTTGGCCCTAGCCCTGCCCTGGGAGACACTGACAGTTGACCTATTCAGTTATTTAGGTATGAAGAAGCGTTGCGCATTTTGGTTTAGTTTGGGCTCTAAAACTACTTGGTTAGGTTTAGGAAAAGATGGCGGTTAAAATAAATATTTTACTTATCCTGCCCAGCTTCTTCGCAGACTTTGTCGCTATTTTAAACACATCAGCTGATTTACTTGTTAGCTGGCACAACAACAACTATGTCCACTGGAGGTTGCCATCTAGAAAAATGTGTTGCTGCTTTCACAGTCAGCCTTTATGGTTGTTTTTCGGATGAGGATGGGCTGCCATGACGGTGTTGCACACACTGAGCTACAGGTCGATTTTTGAAGGATCTTTGATTCAGTGAATACAAATATTTTGAAGCTGTATCAATAAAAGCTTCAGTATCTGATGCAAAAGAAACTCATTTAAGTTTACTTCACCAGGAGTGATGATTTCAATCATCTGACAACCACATTAAATCTCACCGTCTCCTCTCATGGAGCTTGACATTCATTTTAGGAGCCTGTCAAGCATTGTATCCAGGAAATATGCTCACACAGGATGCCTCAATCAAATTCCTCATGGATTAGGCCTCATCTACTATCTGTGATCAGGGATTAGCCAATCTAATCTGCTGTTCAATCACACACAAAGACAGATGGGGACGATTAGTTGACTACACTTGAACAGGTTTTCCGCAATCTTTTCCCAGCAGCGCAGACTTGATATCACTTCACAGTCAAATGTCTTTTTTTTTACACAGGTTGCCTCACAAATCCGTGTACACCACAATGTTGTTTCTCCTTGAGTGGCGGGCCACATAGAGCACGGGCCTCTCTCAGGAGATAGAGAGCATTTCATTTCACACTGACACGTTCACCTCTATCCTCACCATCCCGCTGAGGGTTGCTGGGGGTTGTCATCCGTGGGGAAATGAAAAAGGAACTCAAGCTCAAGCCGGAGTCAAAACAACGTGAAAACTACATTTGCGACCACAGAGCAAAGCTGGTAACAAAATCGCTTGGATCTCTCCAGTTGGGAAAGTTATTCATGTTGTTGTATTTCATCGTCCCTGTCTATCTCTCTCTGTTTCGCTCCAAAACAGCCAGAGGACCTATAGCACCCTCACGTAAAGGGTAAACACGGGACACAAAAAGACACGTTTTGCTGTATAGGAGGCATAAAACTGTAATGACTTGTTTCATTCCCCTTCGTATTCAGATGCAAGAGGTGAACAATGCACCGTAGCTTTGTTTGTCTTTGGTCAAGTCTGGGTCAGTCTCCCAATAAGGCACACATGGGGGCTGGTAGCAGTCAAATAAATTGGATTTTATATGCTTGCCATGAATATAAGCCTCATCCAATCTGGAGACTAGTCGCCGCTTTTTAGAGCATTCATGATACCCTCAGGCTTTTCATCTCAGGCAAGGCTTTGGCATATCACTTCTCATTATTTCTTGCTGAATCTTCCAATCTAGCCAATTCGAGGTTCAATAAGACACATCCGTTGTTCTCCTGAGGTTGAATTTGCGAGGTACACTGGGCAGGAGGAAAAGAACAGTCAAAGCATCAGTTGCCTTTTCCTGAGCTATTTATTCACATCATTTGTTCTCTTGGTATTCCTCTCAACATTCATTCATCTGTTAACGAGCAGGAAGCTCACAGTCCTTTGTCATTCTGGGTGCACAAGGTGATAGCTTTTTCATTCAATTATAGTCTTTTTTTAATTTCACATTAGACGGCATATTTGGTTGTTCAGTCCCATCTCTTTTAAGGAGATGTTAGTTGCACAGTTATCCTCTGAGATATTATTTGGTGCCTGTAAAGACAGTACCTGGAAGTTTTTTTTGTATGTATGTCCACTGAATTTTTTTGTGGAAAGCTTTCTTTTCTGTTGATGAAATCAGCAGGAGATAACCCACTCAGAGAACAACTCTGTGCATGTGTAGTCATTAAGGGCACATCTAGGAGGTCATGTTCATTTAACTATGAAGCAAGAAACCTCTGTTTGTCTGTCGGGATGTTGTTCGCATATCTGCAAACAACCATGTTGGAACCATTCATCCGATCGACCTCATGCTTAGCATGCGTGCTGCTGTGGACCCAAGGAAGTGCTGCACTGAATCTGGTGCAGTTTGGCCACATTTCCAAGATTCACAATCACAATTCACAATCACAATTTTGGATATACAGTGAACGTCCATCTGTGCAGAGGCTATTGCTAAGGCGCTCAGGCTGCATAGCTCTGCAGACTGAAGCTAAGTTTAGGTTGATGTGATCCCTTTCACTTGATCTCATGGGGAAGCAGACATAAACAAAGAAGAGATTAACCTGATGAAACAACTTGCTTGAAACAAGAAAAAGCAGTGGAAAAAACAAAGGTTAATCGAGACTGGATGAGTGAGGAGACGCCATCCTTGTAAAATGTTATTGTAAAATGTCCTCCAGTTCTTTAGTAACAACTGGAGGTGACATCTAACATTTCTGTCAACATGCTAGTATGGAAGTTACGTCTGCATTGTGTTCAGTTGTGGCACGGAGGGAAGACACAGGATGCCGTACACAGTCCCTGGTTGTCATTAATTCAGCAGCTGTTACAATACAATAATGCAGCATGACTTGTGTGTGTGTCTGTTAGGTTGTGACCACTGATTAAAAGAGCAGAATGGACACTGTTTACCAGGGACCAAGAAGCGTTTCTGAGAGGGCTAAGTAAACATGCTAGTGCTGGCTTGTCAACTTAAAAATGAGACTAATTAAAAACTCCAATGCCTGTTTCATTGGTTGCTGTGGGTCCAGCTCTGAAAGTACCAATGTTATCATCCAGATTTTAAATTATTAAAAAAATATTTAAAAATAGCAAATGTGTGTGTCACGATGAGACTGAGCAGTTCAGAAGGTTTAAGAATGGATCTGCAAACCCCTCACATTACCACATGATCTGTGCCAAACAGCCGGTTTTAAATGGGCACTGCACTAGTTTTGATATGATTAGCAATTGTTTAGATGCACATCGGCTCATCCAATAATCAAATGGTCTTGTTTTTGAAGAAAAACAGATGGACGTTATTGTTTAAAATACAAAATACTTCTAACGACGCACACAAAGCTACTAATGAGCAGCCGGTGTGATGTCCTCTTGGTATGCATAAGGCGACGCAGGTAGTTAGAGCAGAGGCACTGGAGGTGTGGTAGGTAATCTATTTCTCTGTGCCAGAAGGTCAGACAGATTAAAGCCTGCTATGAAGATCCCAGTTTTCTATGACAGCTGTCTGCAGGAAAAGCGGCACAGCTCTAAAACTCAACTCTCAATGAGATGTAAAATTAACTTCCTGTCTTCTGGTGTGAAGGTCATGCTTTTGTACCAAAAAGAACAGCCGCTCGACGCGCCCTCATTGTAACAGATGCTTTTTTTTTCTCTTTTTTTTGTCCATACTCAAAGACTGACACCAGAAGGCTGAGTGAATTTTGAAACCAGTCACTTATTTTCATGAGGCGCACATTTATTAGCATGCCACAATCACCAGGGACTGGATAGAGTTCAAACTAATGCAAAATGTAGTGTTTTGGTAATCATTACACTCAATACACAATTCATGCCCTCATTTCACTCACCCACACATGCTGTATTTAAACTTAGTTTCTCTACTATTGAAATTGGAATAATCACATATATATTGAGAATACTATGTATTATTATTATTATTATTATTATTATTATTATTATTACCAGATGGTTTGAAAGTATAGCTTTGGTCCCTCTTTAAGTAACAATATCATCTGTATAATGATATTCAAAAGCTTTAGACAACAGATTCAACCTCAGCTAGTCACCTTAAGCTTTATACAACCTTTAAAAAAGGGCTCAATATTAAGTGATTATCTTTAATGACATTGGCTGTTATTTGGAATACCTTAAAAGGTCACACCTATCTCGGTCTTAGAGCGAATTAATTCGTGACAAATTAAATTTGTTGGTGGCATTTAAGCTGTTTGATTGCGCAGGACATGTTTTTGCAATGTTTAAATAAAATAACAAAACTGCATGATATTTTTTTATCAGTATTCATGCCATTGCTATGATTTGCAAATAAGTTTCTTCAGAGTAAATTTCTATATTTATTTGAATGATGCCTATGTTTATTTCAAAAGACATCTGAAACATTTTTCCTTCAAAAGCAGCCCTGTCACTGAAAAAATACTATAGGCCAATTCACTGTTTGTGGCGTATTAAGCATCTGATTCTCATATGACTTAAAGGTCCAGTGTGTATGATTTTGTTGCATATAGTGATGTGACTGGAGATCACAACCAACTGAATACGCCTTGTCTTACCCTTCCCTAGGTGCTTGCAAAAGACGAGGAAAACGCAAACGGCCCTCTCTAGGGCCAGTGTTTGATTTTCTTCTGGCTCATATTGAAACATGGCAGTGCAATGACTCCATGGAAGAGGACCTTCTCCATCTGAATAAAAGATCCATTCTATGGTCACGATAACACAACAATCCTTAGTTTCAGGTGATAATGAAAATAACCCTAACTACAAACATTCCATTCCATGTCTGCATCTCAATCCTAAACACCGGACCTTTAAAGGGACAGTGTGTAATATATCGAGTATTTAGCACCATCTAGCTGTGAGGCTCTACATTGCAACGCTATTTTGCTCACCCCTCCCGTCCTGAAGACGTTCCAGAAGCTACGGTGGCCCTGACGGACAAAAAACTCATTTTCAAAATATGGACTCTTTCCCAACAGCGTCGAGTATTTCTACTGATTCAAGTAATGAGGTAAAGATGTAGTTAGTTAGATGTTAGTTAGTGACGAGCTCTTTCGCTGAGCTCCCTCTCAGTTCCGCAGTCAAGCTAGCTCTGAGCTAAATCACGTTTAGCCTTACTACCTAGTGCTTTGTGTCCCTCTCGGCAGTCCATAGTTTTTTTTACACCCGGAAAGACATGGCGGATTCCGTAGAGCTTACCCGTGCTATGTATATTCAGATAGGTAATTCTTCGCTCAGGAGGATATGTCAGATTGTTGGCAGAGGTAATGGTACAACAATGCGGACTTACTTATGAACGAAGACGTTGATTTGAGTTAATAAATTACTTAAATAGTTACACAATGTCCGTTTAAGGTTCATATTTTTTGTCACTGCACCACAAACTCTCAGTGAAGTCAGACAAATAAAACAGAACCATCAAGGTAGCAATGAAGGCAGGAAACCTGCTTTGATAGAAACTTTTTCAAGTTTCTTGCTACATGCAATATTAACACCGCCTCGAGGCTCAGCAGGCCCGAGTCAAAGAAACCTTTGCCAGAGCTGCGAGTATCAATGAAGATGATTGTGATGTTCTGTTATGCTCACAGACAAGTGAAGGGATGTGTTAGAAATAAAGATGACAATGAAGAATGAAGATGAAGACCCGGTGAGTGACAATCCAATCAGCTCCAGTTTCTCAGCTGCAGCTTAAAAGGTCCCATGTTTGAAAATGTCAAGAGTGAATTTTATTATGACATATTAAAATTTTTTAATGGCCACATGTATGTGAGTTGTAACGTGACGCGGAAAATGCAGTCCACTCTCCAGGATACTAGGTTAGCAGTTAACATTTCTGTAAACCACAGTAACGTCCAAAGTCAGTCTGTGTGCCAAACGTGGCATATCAAGTTCACATTATATGCTTATTAACTACCTGTCACAGCACAATGTGGAGGGCAAGGTGGTGCTGTTATTACAAGCAAACAAGGCTGCTACACAGGCAACTGGAGTTTAAGTCACACCACTGGATATTTTTAAGGACACTTGAAGACAATTTACATCAGATTTTTTTTTTTGGCATCAAATGCAGGTGTTTTTGAAAGGAGACCCGCGGACATTTCCAGCCTTGTCTTAGCAGCATCAAAACAGCGTGTTTTTAAGGAGTTCTGTGTACATTTGCAGCATCCATCAGTGAGCGTGGTAACATAAAAACAGGCAAAACCATGATCGAGTGTAAGCACAGTGCTGTGACAAGAGAGAAATAGAAAATTTGACCTAAACAAACAGAAAGTTGCAAGATGAAAATACTTCCAGTTTTGACTTATCAGTGGTTGGATTTGACTGCCCCCACCCCCACCCCATCTCTCTCTTGCCTATACAAGCCTTTGGGAGATTGATTTAGTCGTTTAATGCCGGGCTGTGAACTTCTTTGTGAAGGACTCGGGTCAGATTATCCACCACAGTCAAATGGGCGATTACCTCCACTCAGAGCGATAGTAGCCAACGTTTGAGAACGCCAACATAAATTAACCACTGCCTTACACAACACAGACGTTCCACAGAGCTTCTTATAATGTGCACAGACAATCTACAGCAAGTGCAAAATCTTGTATTCAATGTTATGGTCATCATTGTTAAGTGTTTAGTTGATACTCAAGATCTAGCTCGCCATCATAAAAACAACTTTTTGCAAGAGCTTGCCTAGTTTAATCTCTGCTTCAAAGTACAACACTTAAAGATTATATAAGAATATCCCCTGATTATTCATCGGATGAACCATGCTTCGAGCCTGGAGGCTTAATATAGTGATAGTGCCTGAAAGGGACCTTCTCTCCTGTGATTATGACTAAGATGGTAGCACAAAAGGCTACAAGGGAGGGCTGAGTACCCTGCCAGCACTGGCAACATAATAACAGTAAAGGATATTCTTTAAGTTTCATACCTTTTATATAACAGTCATTAACACGTGTTTTGTCTGAGAGGAGCTCTCCAACGTTCAACATCCATTCAGAGATACTGCAGAACAGCAGCCAACTGAAGAGCACGTTCGAGGTGACTGCTCAGCTAAAACTTCCTTGTGTCTGAGCGCCTTTTCTGTCTCCTCATTCTGCATGGAGAAGCTTGATAAAATGACTGAAAGTTGTATTTTACAAAGAGGAAAATAAATCAGAACAGGTTTTTTTTTACATTGTAGCCCTTAAGCATCACTTTAAGTATTTGTGATTCCTAACCGACCTTGTACCAACCTTGCATCGAGCACCTTGTACTCTACTTCATATTGGAACAGATTTTATTATGACATGTCTCTTGTGAAGATTTTTTTTTTCCCCACGAAATGGTGATTCAAAGCTTCTAATCTTGGCAAACACTAAACATTTACTAGGTGTGACAAAAACGCTGTGTTATGTACAGAGGGGGGCTTTGCTATGCTAGCTCACACAATCAAAGAAAGCAAACGGGAGCTGCTGCTTTGCCTGTGGCTGGTGTTTGAGCAGAGCACAGAAAGAGAAAACCCAGGGAGCAGGAAGGCAGTGTTACACTTCTTACCCGCACAGTCAGGTGCTTAGATGGTTTACACTGCTATGCAAACAAAGACTCTGTTCATCACAATAAATACAGTAAGACAGAATGAATAAAACAACAATAATACGTGTATACTAAAGAGAACAGGCGACACAGTTATGTTGAAAACATTTTTTTTTTAGTTAAAAAATAATGATTTAGGAAGGTCAGTCATCACGTCAGAGTCGTACGCCCAATTTTAAAGCTGCACTAATCAACAATGGATACATTTACCACAGTATGTGCAGAGTGAAAGGGGTTTGCTAGCATTGACCAACCTTCACAGAATTACCATCCAATTTTGCAGCGCACCCCAGCTCTATGAAGGCTTTCAGTCTATTTTGGATCTGAATCCACTCTCAACAACCTTGTTTACAGCTGTAACTGGCATTTTTTTGCACCCAAAAAGCTCTGACAAACCCATCACACAACCAACTCAGCACCAAAGGGCAGGTTGACAAAGTTGGAGGCAAGCCGATTAACATAGAGGTGGAGGAGACCAAAAACAGAGCTAATGAAAGAGCATCCCAATCACCAGAATCAATGTTGCAATAAAATGCTGCAAACCATGGATATGTTAAAACTTTTTATTTCTTTATGTTGCAACTTAATGTTTCTTTGTGTTCTGTTTTCATTTGTATCTTCTGGCAACACTGTGGTGACGGTCTAGTTTAGACACGAAAACCACTTGTTAGAGTTAGGAAAGATTATGTTTTGCTTGTTTTTGTCATCACAAATTGGTGCAATCCCCTTCCTCCTCTCTACGTCACCACACTTGCATGACTACTTTCTTTCTTCAATGCAGCTCTATTTTTCTGTCGTTTCTTGAAGTGTTGTTCATCACTTGGCCGGTATAGGTACCAGAACAGGAGGATCCTGCTCTCTGCCTGTTCACTGAGAAGACAGGACAGCTTCTTTATCGAGTTCTCTGTCCTGACTGGATAAGGTGTGCGGGGATACCAGAAAATGTAGTTTCTCTTTTACTGGACGAGCAGGCGGAGGAGAGACAAGGCTTACTGACCAAACACTGGACTATAGAGCTATTTTACACAGGTGACCAAAAGACTTCAAATCAGTGCTACTGTATTTTCGCGTCATGTTCACTGGGTGTGTTACTAGACAAGGGTTTGCATTTGTCAAATATATAACTGATGCATTTTGTGTTTTCAGATTTTTTAACTGCCCCCTGCAAGTGGCCACATGATAATAAAAAATAAAATGATTACAGCTCGAAACAAACAAAGCTCCTGACTAACCCAATTGCAAGTGTTGGTTTCACATTCTGTCTATCTGACTTGATGGCTCTGGTCTAAATCTCTAGAACAATCAATCATCATGGTTGACCCTGCCTCCTCAAGGATGCTTGACAAGCAAGTGTCATCTTGGAATTAATAAACGTCAGAGCCCTTTGGCAAAGTTTCACACATGGGGGCATGTTTTGACACATTAATTTTAATGACTATTCATCTGGTCGGGGTGTTCCATATCTGTCTGCCTTACAGTTTGATATCATAGAGTATTTAAAAAAAAAAAAATCTATTTAGGACTAATGCAAATACAAGTGTAAATGCAAGTTGTCGCGCTGTATTCTTAGAAATAAAACACTTGGCTGCTTATGATCAGAAAATGATCAGTTTAGTGTTGTGGTGGTTTCATATGTGGCTTCATCCACTGTTGGTTCCCAGAGTCTCATTATTATGTAGCCTAAAGCATATTTGATACTCCACGGACCACTCTCCATCCAGCCAACTGGGCACTCAACTGTTTCAGACAGCTGCTCCACATTTAAGCGAGGAGAATTAACAAGAAACTACACCATGTCCTATAAAGATGTCAGTAATGTCTCGATGCTGCCTATTCTCCACATATTTTGTGACAAGATGAACTTTTCACTGCCTCCCTCTTTTAATTTTACTTGTCTGGCTGTGCTGCACATTCTGGAGAGAGTCCGTAGTAAACGCCAATCTTGGGGCCAAAAGATCAGTTTCTTGCAATATTTAATGACTCAGGAGAGCTTTTTCAACCGTCCGCCATATATGAAATGTGGTAGGTGCTGTCTGAAAGAACAAATCAGTTATGACTCATGAGTGTTATAGGTTTTGTCCCACATGGGCAGTGCAGGGAAAGCAAAGGGGAAAGGAAAGGCTCAAAATAAATCACTGCTGCGGGGCTACATATATCAAACTCTATAGTTCATTCAAAATGTGTTTTGTCCACTCTATCTATGTTGTGCATTTGGACTTTGACAGTGAGGTACAGTTTGAGGAATGCAATACATTACTCTCTGCTCAAACAAGTGGCAGTTGTTGAATTAGACCATAATGGAATTTCTTATGTGAAGAACTCAGGGCAAAAGCAAAGGCATTAGGGTTTTGCACTTCGAAGTCAGATCAACCTTTTTTGAAAGCTGAATGTTGGTGTAGTTTACGAAATTTGAGGTTTTGGAATCACATGACTAGGGTTGGGTACCTAAACCCATATTTTTTAGGGGTACCAACCAAAGTGCATAGGTAGAACCAATAATAATTAACAACAAATCAAGCAGAGCAAAGTTCTGGTGGCTCGTAGCGTATCTATAAGAGTATAGAAAGGCAGAGAAAGAGTGAGGCGTCACCCCTGCAGTAAGTCATGGTGAGTCAGGGCACCCCTCACTGCAGTATTTATAATGTGAAAGACAAAGCTGGCCAAGGCAACACATCTAACCTGAAGAAACACCTGGTCAAAGACAAAACAAAAAAGTTGAAACGGGTGCTCTGTATGACAGCCTGAACGACAGCTTCCCAGCAGCGCCCCTTGCTGATGTTAGCATTAATGCAGCCAGGACTGGGCACATTTATGGAGAGTTTGACCCTTTTATTAACTTTGAAACGTTACGTGAGGCATGGACTACTTTATCGGCATCTTCCGGTAATTAATTATCTAGTTATATAGACTGTTGGAGACATCTTCCGTGAGCCAAAAAGAGGTTGCTGACTGTGTCCGAAATTCCTTACCAACAAGATGTTCAGTGAGCTAAGATAGTATGTGAGATGTTTTTCTTTTACTATGTATGAAACCAACTGTACATGAATTGCATAGTACACTGTAAGATCTGACATTTACTGACAAGTACCAAGTAAAATAAACTTAATTTTAAGTTACAACCTTTACAAACAACTTAAATCTAATAAGCTACTTTACTTGGTCATTTTGAAGTAAATCAACTTTTAAAATTTACAGTGTATTTACTGGAAAAACTATAGTATACAAGCACTGTAATAGTAATGACAACAAAAATATAACAATACCGGTGACGCCTTCCCATGTTATACTATATGTTCCTTTTGGCTGTTGAGTATATTTTTACATATAGTCCAATGACATGCAGATATTCGACGTTGTGATAGTCCAGTGCCTGATATATAGATTTATGTTTTTACGATTTCGTACAGGTGAGAGAAGTGCTCCCAGTAAAAACTGTTTGTCCAACTACTTTCAGGTCTTTGAACAGCTTCCTCTTGAGCTTCCCTTATACGGAAATAAAGTACAGTTGGGCACCGGTACTGAATCTCTGTTCCCAGTTTCTGTACTGCAAGCATCAATGGCACCCAACCCTACATAAGACCGTTAACAGGTGTAACAGCTATCAGAAAGTTTAAAATCCATCACAAACCATGTCAAAGGTCTGTCAAACCACCATCTTAATCCCGGTAAATTATTGCACTTTGACATAATTCATTCTCTTTAATAGAAATGTCAGTAAAACATAATTAATTCCTCCTCTGTGCATGACATTGTATAGTGGTTTTAATTTTTCTTTTTAAATGAATGTGGTCCCGCTGGAGTCTTATCGTCTTTATTTTCCGAGGCATCAGTGCAGGAAAGGGAATCACAGCTGGAACCTCGTGATCAGGGGCAGCTGCTGATAAGAAGTTGTGGAAGAGTTTCGATGCCCTCTGTTTCACTTCTGTGGAGAAAACGCTGATATAAATCGCTGCATATGTTTGTTTGAAGTCTGGGAAAAGTTGTCCGCCTAAAAAAAAAGCTGATTTGCTGTCTTAAACCGGAGGATGTCAAAGAAAATCTGAAAGAATAATGCATGCGGTTTGTGAGTTTACTTAGAGTACTGTGTAAAAATAAATACGCTGATTTTAATTTCAGAAAGTAGAGATGGGGAGGCTGTTCAACATCAATTTTCATAATCATTTTATTGATTCAAATATAGTGTTTGTATATTTATATTAAAACAAGGATCCTTTGAACAGGAGATCAATTATACTAACATTCCTCCTCATGGATCTTTCTTATGTCCCGTAAATCCAGGCTGCGGGGATTCGTTTAATACACCTCCTCAGTATTCGTTTTTTGGTGTGCCTCGTGATCGATTGGCACACTTCCCTGCAGGATGCCATCCATTATCATAATGGCCAAGCAAATCACTATTATAGAAAAATGACCATGTACTTACCCACTTCAGCAAACAATAGCTTTCAATATGCTGCATTACTCATGTTGAATTAATCCAATAAGCTGAGGTTGGTATTGTGTGTAGAGCCTGGACCAAAACCCTGTGACAACATGCAATAAGAGCGAAGAAAAGAAAGAAAGGGTTGGTTTTTTTTTTGGTTCAAGTTCATCATTCATTCAGAACAGTCCAAATAAGGCAGCATATGCTTTAGTGGTTCCCGCCATGTCGTTAGCATACTATTAAGACAACAATGGCAGTTTTAATGCCGCAGATAGTCTCCATAACCACTAAACCACACACATAAACAAAGCCATTTTTCTTGGGTTTATGCGTCACTTTTAAAGATGCTGACATCACTGTGAGGTATTGTATATTTAAAACCTTCCAGGGACACATGTCTTCCTAAGATAAAATGGTCGATTTTTTTAATGCGTCACTTCATTCACCCCTTATTAAAGCAAATTGCATGCATTGATTGCTTTGAGAAAAAAAAATGTCTGGTTATGAAAACTCTGAAGAAAATGTTGAAGGTATCCATTACTCATAAAAAAAAAGAAGCCCGGCTCCGACGTTGTGATAGTCCAGTGCCTGATCTCTTTCATCTTGTTCGTAATTCCTGAGGTTATTATGAGCCGAATATTAGAGGCTGCCACTCTTCTACCCCCTCTGCACAGTGCACTAACACTAAATGGAGTCACTGTAATTATAGTTTTCATGCATGGGAAGGTTCATTTTCTGAGGTATCTTGAAGGGCTCAGAGAAAAAAGAAAAAAGAAAAAAAAAACAAGGTTGTGAATGACACGAGAGGGATGGAAAATATCTTACTGTTTCAGGCCAAAACACCTCTGTCACAGAACCAGAGTATAAGTATTGGTATTAATGTTATTATGACAGCTATTAACAGTAGAGGGAGCTTGAGTTATGCAAATTAGAATGGTGAATGTGACAAGATGAACTTTTCCCTCCCCCTCTTTTAATGCTGCTTGTCATGGTACATTGGTTGTTGACTCATTTCCAACGCACTGTCCATTGTAACCTCTGGAGAAGAAGCTTCCTGGCTCTCTGTTGCAGCCAGACCTGCAAACAGAAATGTGTCCCAACGCCGACTCTCTCATACCATAGCAATAAACAATTTATCTCCACGGATAAAGAATAACCAAAGATGGACAGGCAACTCCCACAGCACCCAGAATGAATTTATAGAGGATCGAGGCTCCTTTTTTGGTTTCAAACCAAAGGCGAGGCAATAGTCTAAATCTTGTATGGGTGTGAAACTCAGGCAAACCGTTCAGGAGTTCACAGCCACTCGCCCCCTTTAGTTTTAATAGAGCAGCCCCAGACAGTGCATCTTGATAACACAGACTGCAATCTTGGCTCTGTGGCAGGTGAGATAAGATTTTAAGATAAGATATCATGTAACCGTATTGATCGTCCTGGGGAAATTAATCATAAAAAAGAAGGTATAGGGAAGGAACGCTTGATATAGAATTCGGAGGAAAAGAATAGGATGCCTTTTATATAGGTTGAAAGCGGAAAAATAAAATCTGCAATAAAACGACACGTAAAACCAATTAAACAACAACATGAAAAAGAAAAAAATAGCAATAGGGATATGTTACAACACAGCTGTAGCTTGAGTGCTTCACCTCCATACTAGTCGCAAGTTAGAATATCTCCAAGGTAAAATCTTCAAGTGAGGCACTTTTAAGCACAGGCTCCTTAAAATACTGTCACAAGGTTGATTTAGTGCTTTCTGTGGCTATTCTTTGGAATTTCTGCGACTGTTATGCTCATGATACATCATGTGTCACCTGCAACAATCCAGGGGCAGCGTGCCAACATGACACCTCAGAGTTATGTATGTCATTTCCATGGTTACAGCTGTGCAGTCTGTTAAGTTTAATGTAGGCTTAGTCAAAAGGCTTAGAGTAGCACAAAGAAGAGGGCTACTGCTCTAAAACAAACTCTGTAAGCCCCCCCCCCCCGTCTGTGTGTGTGAGAGAGCTGTCATATGCGTGTGTCCTGGCTTAATGAAATATCACTGTAATATTCCAAAGATTTCCCAAAAGGGACTTATAACGTCATTTCAAAGCAACATTATGCAAGAATTGGTGTCATTTTTCACCCCCCCTACTGTCTTTGAGCAATTCACTTATTGACCAATATGGTAAACTGTACATGTATATTCTGTGATTACATTACTTATGATCAAAAACAAAACAGGGTCGGCAACTTTTTCTAGCACAGCCAAGCATCAACCAAGTGCACAAGACATATCTTAGCAGGCCAGCTAATATTGCTTGGCATTAGGTCAGGGTCTCACTTAAAGGTCCAGTGTGTAAGATTTAGGGAGGATTTAGGTGAAACGATTGGCACAAATGAGACCTTTAAAGGGGCCCTATATGACAGTTTGTGGTAATTTACATGTATAAGTAACTTATGTGGACAATTTGTTTAAGTTGTTAAATGGTGCTGGACTGTGGATTTCTTTGTGAAGGACTCTGGTTGGATTTTCCAAGTATGTGACTTGATCCGCGTTCTCGAGTGCCTCGTCTCAGTGCCCCTCTCCGCTTGGCTAACAGAGTGCAACCGTAGCTCATGTTAGTATAGAAATGGAGTCTGTTAACACAGCAAATGAACGGCTTCTACCACAACAAAGAAATTCCACAGAGCCTCATTAAACAGTCTCAGTAGCAACTAAAAGCCAGTCTCAGATGCAGGCTAATTCTCTCTTTTCCCCTTTTAAGCTTCCCATATTGTCTGATGCACACAGTCCAAAGTAAGCTAACATCCGTAAAGCGACTGTAAAATGCTCAGCACAATTTTTGGAGTGTCACAACCAGCTAGCTCCAGACTGTCTCGTCACATATTGCCACTCTGAGATCCTTGTTGAGACCAAGGATGTTACATTAAAATCTGGACACAGAGTTGGAGGTGGAGACCCGTTCATCCCTATGAAAGCTGCTCAGTGGCACATGAAGCTAAAATGTCTTGATTTACTGGCTATAAAGTGACAAAAAAACCCCAAGTTTTTTACTGGACCAAGTGGCTTAAAGTGAAACTCTCGCCACCTGCAACCTAGGCTTTTTTTTGTGAACGTATATGAGTCAAACATTTGTATAGAAGCATAATTACGACGAAAGAGGCACTTTTACGATTGACCATATTTTTGTTTTCAGCTCAAGCTAATTTTCTATGGGAGTGCATGGGCCACTTTTACGCTAGCATCAAATTCGCTTTTTTTAAAAACACTAAGAAGGCTCGACACAGTAGAATCACCAGTAGGGCTGCAGCTATCGATTCTTTTTGTAATCGATTAATTGAGCACTTTATCGATCGATTAATCGAGTAATCGGATATTATTATTTTTTTGCATTTTTAAACAACCAAAACAAATAATGCATAACG
>CAEMYA010000103.1:3892096-3903100 GCA_903131615.1 Diplodus sargus | reverse complement strand
TTTTTTTTTTTTTTTTACAAATAGGTCCTTTAAGCTTATAGTTACATAATGCATTTAGTTACATTTTGCGGATTTTTATTTTTTATTTTTTTTATTGTATGTCAAATTACAGATTCATCATCCATTCTAAATGAAAAAAATGACGCCACTTTTATGGTCGTTATAGTATCACTCTAAAATCTTTCCCAGAGTTTTCCTAGGGGAAACACCTGCGTCACCATCAGTATGCTCCATTTCCAAACGCTCAGACTGTTCCTTGTGGGCAATAAAAGGGGGGTGGGGGGTTCTCCAGTCGATATCCTTAATTGATCCCGGGCTGTACCAATATCTAATCAATACCTACCGGTTTCATTGCTCCATCACGAGCCACTGGGAACGGGTTGCCCGGGAAACGGCCGCATGGCAACAGGATCAGAGCCTGGGGGTTGTCTGCTTCTAGGTCTGCTCCCATTTTACATCGCATTTCCTCACTAGATGGTGTGCAAGCCACTGGAGAGTACACGTCCCCGCACTCTACATCCAGCAAAACAAACCTGGGAAACTATACGACGGACCATCTCTGTGCGGGGCTCCGAGGAGGAAAAGTGTGGACATAAAGCGTCGTTCGCGTCAAAGGCTTTACTGTGGTTTTTTTTTTTGTAAGCCACGCTGCTTGTGTTTTTTTGGGGGGAGCCAACAAGAAGACTTGGGTAAAAAGCGGCAACAACACACAGCTGTGATGGACATAATGATCGCGGTGCAGGATGCTTGTGTCTCTGGTCAGTGGCTTACAGCGATAATTCTCAGCCTGTGCTGCTTCCTGCCGTCCTGTTTGCCCGCCGGTCAAACTGTGGACTATTCCTCGGTGGAGAGTGTGGTCAGCAGACAGGGCGACACGGCGATACTGAGGTAAAAAGAACAACACGACACAACACAACAAGCTAACACAACTTCACTTTCTCCCTCACTCTCTGTCGGAGTTCTCGCCTCCTCGCCGCACACACACTCTCTCCACGCCACTTCCATCGTTTTAAAACATGTTGGTGAACTACTTTTAACGGGGTTATCACGCAGCGCCTGCGATAAATACACAATAGGCCATTTTCCCTCCATCCCGTTCTTGTTTTTCGCCTGACAGGAGGGGGGCGGCCGGAGCCGCTACGCAGGGGGGCTGCTTCTCTTGCGACAAGTGCACAAGCCACAAGCAAAGTTTCCGAGATACTTTACACCCCTTTGTGGACACCGGGATGATGTCTCGGCTTCTGTGCCTTGTTTTGACTGCATACCTGCTCCTCGGTTGGGACGATATCGCCCCGAGTTTTTAACCAAATCAGCCCGCCGTCGTCTGTCGCTTATGTGACATGATCGCACGGTGCTTTCAAGTAATACGGGGGGCGTCAGGAGAGGAGGCAAACACCGCTGTGGACGTGTTATTATCAGTGCTGGTTTTGCCAGTTTAGGGTAGATGTGGCGGTACAGTGTGATGTCGCAGTTTCGAGAAAAAGAAAAAAAAGGAAAAAAAAGACGAGGCTGAAGTGTGTAGTTGTGGTCGCTGTTATTCAGAATCTCGTTGATGAGCAGTGACGCGCCATCTCCCTCCATCCTCCCTCCGTCACGTACGCTACGGTGCACAGGTAGCTGCCCATTAAGTGACTGGATGGACTGGCATGGGTGTGGTTTGAAGTTCTTTAATTTCAGCATACACTCCTAAAAAATCAATTTAAAAAGTCGAGTAACAGTGCTCCAAGGAGATCATTCTAATGCACAAGTTTCAACATCCAGCTCAGCTCTTGCACTTTTACCCCCCAGGCTGTAATTAAAAATCTCTGTGTAGACTATTTCGTTTCTTCACGCAAACTCTTTGGTTTGCACAAAAGACAGAAAAAGGGAAAAGATGCCGGATCTTTTTTGGAGGGCTGCGATAACATCTTGTTCTACCAATATCAAATATCCGCTTTGATGGCTCTGAGGAAAAAGGGGGGTGAGGGGGCAGACCTGCTCCATTTCAATATGAATCCTCTGGATGTTGACTCTGAGAGATGCTAAGTGTGGACCTGCATACAGAGCAGCTGACAGTCTAAAAGTTCCCACTCTGGTTGGCTTTTTAGTCGTCGTTGTCTCATCCTCGATTGCCGGAGAGCTGAGCTGTTTCTCATATGGAGATGAGTGTCTTTCTATGGAGGATGAGAATTACCTTGGCAACAGCTAAGGGGGCACTTACTGTTTTTACTATCTTCCCTCCATGCCCAAGGGCCGTCCCGTCAAAGAGACTTACACCCTCGACTGTCTCTTCGGAGAGGGCGTCTAATTCCCTGGTGTCAATCTGGGTTGGCTGTGATCGGTGGCAGCAGCTTTGCCTGAATCCTGATTGTTTATTGGACCAGAGATTATCCCCGTGCTATGAATCAGCTCGATAAACAAGTCGCCTGCCACCCCCAGAATAAGGCGACACTCTCCACAAGCGGGTCATCGCCTCAGTAAATGCCATCTAGAAATCTAGGAAATGGATAGGATAAACATTTTTCAAGATGCATTCACTGCCATGTTCTTATGGCTAATTATTGGGCTTTTCAACACTTGCTGAAACCATTCATCAGGCTTTTTCTATTTTATTTTTTTCACTCATGTAAATGCCGCCACTGTGAAGTTATCTCTTTGCTGTGCTCGCACCTGTTGACCTAATAGAGATTGTGAACCTCTTGAACCACTCTACTCGCCTCTCTGGATTGCATCTCATTGCAAAATTGTATTTGTCACCCAGAAGCGATTATGAAGGCCTGCTCTGTCATTTGCTGTGGCTCTGTCTTTTTTCCTCTTTTCTTTTCTTTTCACACATCTTGAGAGCAAGGCATCAAAGCATGAACTATTTCTTTTAAGAACTCGGCGCCGAAGACAGTGCCTGTTTGTTGAGTCTCCCTATCTTGAAGACGCCGAGACTATTAGAGGGCAATTTCCCCGTGCCCCAAAGCTGATTGCTGGACTAAAAAATGTGAGCATTCTCAAATACTGACAAACCCAGAAGCACGCAATTAGTCACTGCCTCTGGATTATGGAGTAGCTCCCGAGAGGTGGGTCTGCTGTCACGTGTTCATTTCCCCCACCTCTTCAATTCTTAGCGCTGCATTAACGCTGCCCTGATTCACATTGGACAGTGGGCCCACATCAATTAAATGATTTGAGCCTCTTGAAGATGAGGAATGGTCCACATGTGTATCATCACCCTTTTAATCTTTTCTGATTACCCAAAAGCGCAGCCATTTTCAGCTTCTAACAAAGGCCCCTGTGTTTGAGGGGAGCTGCTGTGTCTTACATGAATGCATTCAAGTTATGCACATATGCTGCATTTTTTTCACATGCTGGCAGTCTATGATCTTCCATGGGGAACATATTGTTTAGAGAAGCCACCCATCCCTTTCTTCCCCATCCTTTTTCAGGTTTCATGTCATTTGGATTCAGTTGAATAAACCTTGACTCTTCCCGGCAAATGACTCATCTGGCTATGAATTTGAGGGGGACAGCCAGATGAAAAGACAGTTCCCATGCTGTCAGGACACACAAGATATCAGTGGCAGCCTCTTCCACACGGATAAGCAGCTGTAATCAACAGCAAAATAGCGACTGTCTGCAAATTTAGTCCAAGCAGACTGAAATCTTAAGCACAGGCTGCTACCATACAGTTACAATTTGCAGTACTATTCTCAAAGTATTTCTGTCTCTCTGTTTAGCTGCTCCATGCTTTATCCAATAGCTGTATTTAAATTTTACCAGTAAAATATATATGATTTTGCAAGACTGAGACAAAAGGTACAATGATCATGCTTTAAAAGCTACATTGTACATTTTACAAAGGCACAAAAAAAGAGACAAACGAATAAATCAGACTGAGGCTGTACACACCAAGAATAAGACAATGAACTACGCTTATTTTTTTGTTATTTAGTTTGACAGCTGGCCCTCAGCCACGAAATAGGGCCTGCACCACAGGCCTTACTCTCTATAATGGTGCAAAATTGACCTGTCACCAGTTTGAAAGTCTGGTATTCCTATAAATCTAAAATCATTGCCTCGTGTCAACACACCCTTTGATGAAAATCTTTTCTGTGCGTACACGGCTGACACTGGAGCTGTGTTTTCTCGCCTCATCCATGCCAAAAAGACGATGTATCATTTTCCTCAACTGTGTCATTATTATGGCTCTGAAAGGTCTTGACATTTACTATAAGCACTCGTGCCAGAGACAACATCTAGTTTTAAATTGCTAGGTGTCCCCACACCAGTGGACATGCCGGGGAGATAGGACAGAGGAATATTAAGTGACTGTTGAAACTCCACGGGACGCAATTTAAAGGAGGAATTGTTGACTGTGTGCTTAATGCAGACCCTTATCATGGCTGAGAAGCACTCTCTCCATTTTCTGCATTTCATCACTTTTTTAATTAGGCCACAGTCAGTTCTGTTAAAAAGCATAAGCATCATTTCAGCAGCTTGGTTGGAGACTTAGTGGGACCGAACGCATCAGTCACCTGCCACATGTCTGCAGTTTCATGCGCTCATTTGGGGGGAAAACCTGTTTTACCTTTTATGACACATCTGTGGGCACACCTGAGTCTGTCACCGTTAATTAAACGGCATAATCCTCTGGCCTGTTTGCTGCACCACACGTTTAATGCGATCAGTGTTGCTGTCAGCACAACGTTGCTCTCCTTATGCTCACCATGGTCCCCACATCTCAGGGATCAAGTGTTAGGAAAGTCATTTGACCTCATTTTTTGAGGAGCGACTCGACGCTATCGTGGTGCGAAACAATGGGTGTGGGGGAGGGGCTTTTGTTTTGGAGCAGACATTAGAAAGCAGCATATTGCGAGTCTTGGGGTCTGTCTCCTGTTCACCAAGAGACACTGGCTACACTAAAGTATTCATAGGATTCTTTACTCTGGCATCCATTTGTGACAGTTCTACTCAAGTACAACATGGTGACCTGCTTAATCAGTGTCTAAGAAGGCTTTCAATGCAGGTGTCTCCTTTAAGACCTCCAGTTAACCTGCTCACAGCATCCACTTGAAACTCAAAGCCTGTCATAATGTGCTTTAAATTGTAATTTAGCTAGTGCAGAAATCAGCATAATCTCTTTTAGATGCGATTTCATAAAGTTGCAATGCTATCTGTGAAAATAAGAGCACTATCCAAAACAACCCTGTATCAAATTATAATGTCAAGGCTTTTTACAATAAACCATCACCTGAAAGTGTTACTTATTCATCACCCAGTGATGAGAAATTATCTCAATGTACCTCTGACACCTTTTTATGTTAAGTTATTTATATTCAATCAGTGTGGAAGGACACTAATCAGATGCTCTTTATGGATTTGAAATTTAGCCTAGGTTAGCCATTTAGATGCATATATTGCATTCTCATCAAGCGCACTTGAATCACTTTTAAAAAGTCCAATCCAACCTAGTGTTGTTAGGGAAACAAATAAATTAAGGATGCATAACATGCTGATATATTTTCCACCTAATTGCGGAAAACTGCAAGTCTCTCCTGTTGTGCAACTAACAAAATATTATGGCTACTCTTATCGTGATGGCCCACTGACAGAAGCAGATCCTCTATGACACTGCCAGAGCTTTTTAGTTACATGCCATGATTGATAGCCTCATGTTATAACTAGGGATAGGGCCGATCCGATCAAGTATTGGTATAGGCTCTGATACCAACGTAATTCACGGATCGGAAATTTCCAATCCAACCTGCGGAGATTTCCGATCCATTAGCCATATGTGTGCTTTAACTTTGTCTGCTGAAATGACTCCAAAAGTGTTTCCTGCCGGCTAGTCTGCTAGCTGGCTGCAAACTGTGGAATGGACTACCTGATTGGAGGCGTGGCTCAATGAGACAAAGAGTTATGAGACAGGAAATCCACTCCACAGTTTGCAGCCGATCAGCTGTTAGCCTAGCAATGCTAACTTTCCTCTGAGTCACTTCTGATGGAGTGGAGAGGGTCCCAAGCAGACAGATGTAAGAAATCAACTTGTATGAACAACACGATGAAAAAAATGAAGTATAGCAAGAAGAAAGAGACCGCTGTTAAGCTGATAAGAGTGGTCTCTATCAGGTCAAAGTAGCAAACAAACAATGTCACAGATGACCTGGTGAACATAGTGTAGCATTTAGCAGCTAAAAAGTTAGATATTTCACTCAGGAATTGGAAGAAACGAATAAAAGTTAAAAGGAGAGTAAATGTCCTGACTTTATAAGTTGATGATATAGACAGCGTTGTGTTCACGTACTCAATACTCTTTGGACTGTCCATCATTGCTCTGTCGGTCCTCCCTCCACCACAATCTCAGAGTTATTCACTGCCTGGCTCCTTTGTCGTTCTCCTCTGCTGCTGTGGTCTCCACCGGCTCACGGCGATGTTGGATGGTCGCTGCTCCGCTGTTGCTGGCGGTGTCTTCAGGTGTTCAGCCCAGGAGCTAGTGGACCTTTGCTGTCACTTCACCCCATGCTCCATTGCTGGGATTGGATCTCTGGGTCTCCTGCGTCACCTCCGCTGTGTGCATGGGGCCTCCAGATGCAAGTTTGTTTAGATGGAAGGTGCTATTCCCTCCGTGCTGACTGACAGGCGCTCCATTTATTCTTTGTTTTGTTTGTTCCTCTTTGTTAAGTGTCTTTGGGTAACCTGAAAGGCGCTATATAAATTACATTTATTATCATTATTATTTTTATTATTATTAAAAAAGCACCATGTGAAAGAGCACGAGGAATTTTTAGCCAGAGGGCAGAAAGATGAAAGGAGCCTTCAGGAATCACTTCTGGAGCCATTCCAAAAGCAAGGTAAACTCCCAGCAGACAATGTGAAAGCTAAAGGGATTACCAAGAAGTTGCTTAACTTGACCAACTTTTATTAGTGGTGGAAAACACGGGATTTCGCAGCCTGATTGAACACTTGTAGCCACGGTATAGTTTACCATCCAGGAGATACTTATCAGAGACTGCGCTACCTGAACTATACAACTGAGTGTCAACCAAGTTAGCTGAGAAGTTAAAAGGAGTTCCAGCCCTGAGCTTTACTAGAGGTATTTGGACTTCAGATGTCTGCCCGATGTCATACTTTATTTCAGCCTCATATAAAATAAAATCAACAATAATGATAATAATAATATTAAAGCAAACAGAACTCTGGTATCGGAATAGAATCAGTCTTGGCAGCTATCCAAATTCAGGTATCGGATCGGATCGGAAGTGAAAAAATGTGGATCGGTGCATCCCTAGTTATAACTCTGTAGTGGGGCTAACATACATTAAAAGGTGCATTTGGACACTGTAAACCATTTCCAATGGGTTATATTTATAGTCATAATTTACCAGGCAAGTCAATCCATTGTGCTGTCTAGAAATTAAGCTTTTCTATTCCTAATATATTTCAATTAGCACTAAAGTGATTGAGTGCCCTGGTGAATTAAAGCCCAAATGGAAATGCTTTCTCAAGGTAAATCTTTCGAGGGAAATAGATGCTATGTTAGGTTTTAAAGCATCTTTCTAATATTCTTATAATCACTACAATTACAAGGGATATGGAAAATGATTTGGGGTGGAAAATGGAGCTTTTACCCATTGCCAGCTGTGAGCATTCACATAATTGCCATAATTCTACAAGAAAAATCTCAGAGGAGGGTTTTTCTGTTGTGAGAAAGCTATAAGCCTCAAAATTAAACTTGACAGAGAGTGACTGGAGAGGCAATAACAGGTTTACTGTTAGACAATTTTAAAGAGAAAACTGAATTTTTTTAGAGGAATATGTCCACCGTGTTGGGAGACTTGTCTCTCTTTTTTAAATGTTTCATTTTCTTTCTTTTTTTTTTTTTTAACTTTCTATGGGAGAGATTCTACAGTTTCAACTAAGCATGGGACTGTGATTTGTTCACTTGCTAGTTGCAAGTGTATTCATTATGTGAGTGTGAATATTTTTAATCAAGTTTTGGGAAATTTTACAAAGTGAATATTCATTTAGCTGCATCAGAAACAACAATGTTTCTGTGCATTTTTTTATGGTTATGTACAGTATAGTCTTTTTGTTGAAGGTTAAGCTGTTCCAGAGTAAATGTCTTTTTAACAGCTCTTTTGATGAACAGTGTACAGTCTTTTCTGCTCCAAAATAATATGCAGACACTTCCAGTCTTTCATCGCAGAGCTGAAATGATTCCTCAGAGCCCCTTCAATTAAAATCCTTAATCAATCAGTTAGCATCTCCTTGTGTTCCATGATAATTAGTTGTGCTACTCTGACAACATTGCATAATCTCATCTGAGCCTCCTCAGTTGAGCCTAGTTATGTATCAGCAAGTCTGTTTGCCTCTCATGTCAGCAGGTTATAGACAAAACTCGCTGACACGAAGAGTTTGAAGCTTGAGCGATGGTGAAGCTTTGAAACAAAGAGTGCAGGCGGAGGGTTGGTACTCTCTGCTTGGTATGCTGAGCATAGAAAACACCTCAACCTTTAGTAAGCTTCTGGGAAACGGGAATTTTAAAGCTCAGAAATCTCTGCAGGAGGCATAATCATATATCCTTGAACTCAGCTCTCTTTAGTCCAAGTCAGGTTGGGTGATCGTTTCTATTTTGATATTGTCCAATTGTGGTTATTCGCCCCAAGAGTAGGGGGAGTTACATCACAGAACGCCAGAGAAAAGAAAAGCATCACATCTTGTATAAAGGGATATTAAGTATGTGTGTCTGTGCTATGTGTGACAACATCAGCATCAGTTCTCATTTAATGTCACAATCAAAATCATATTCATCCATATCCATATCTATCTTGTTAAAGAAAACAGTTCTTGTGTCCACTTTAAAGTTTCAGTAGTCAGAAATCCTTACTCTTAATTTTTTAAACAAGGTTTTAATTGTGAAGCATTTGCTGGAACATGTTGTTGACAGGTCAATGACTTGCAATAATCCCCTATTAACTTGAAATGTAACTTTGGCATCTTTTCGGAAATTGCATTAGGCCAAAGTCTTATTATTTAATGTTTACATTTAATTAATTTAAATGAGTAACAAAATCACAATTTGCCACACTCGTCCTGATGGACTGTGGTGCCTCTACTCTCTCATTCATGAGCTTATGTTATGTTCCACTTGTGTGGTTGAGTCATGTGCGTCACGTAATGGTAAAATTTGGTATTAGTGGCCTGGTCCAGCATTTGGCTTAGTATGAAACCGGTTTGAAACGATTTTGTCAAACCCTATTTGTAATAAAGGATTTTAATTTTGCTTGTCACGAGTGCTGATCTGTGAGCAGACATGCTGCTCAACCAGAAACATCACTGAAGTGCAAAGTAGAAGATTCTAGACATTATTTTAGCCTCTTAGTTCTGGTGATTATTGGGTTAAAATTGCCTCAACGTTGGCAGAAAAATTACAATCGTCAATCATATGATTGATCACCATTTGGCAGAAGCCTTTTAAGGTCTTCTGCAATGACATGCTTAACTAACCAATATCTGTTGCTGAAAGTTTTAAGCCTATTTCCAATGAGAGTCAGTTGCATAAGGGAGACTGAATCATCATCATGGGAGATACTCCCTTAGGATGGAGTGGTTGATGTCATTATCTTCAGTGTAAGATCTGTATGTTTGAGCATTGGTTTGAGGCTGGAGGGACTACAGGTAAACATTCCTTTGATCCCATGGGAATTACAAATCAGAAGTGGTAAAACAGTTATCTTAGCGATGCCCTTCATTGAACAAAAACAATCAAGAGGGATTTCAGCTCTTGTAGAACATATTTTCTTGTCTTTAAAAGGTTTGAGATTTTGATCATTAATATGTAGTGGAATACTGGTTTCCTGTGCAGAGAATGAAGTGTGTGGTGCATTCCGAGCTGCTCTGTTCTTTGTTTTGGTTGGATGGCCTCGGTGCGTGTACATGTTAGTGCTCATGAGTGAAGCTGTGAACCCCAACCTCACCCCTTGAAAGACTTGAAAGACCCCACAGCTAGCTTATTGGTATCCTGTGGCTGCACTTCCAGACACTTAAACTGTATTTACAAGATGATCAACTGATACTGGAAATGATACTGGTACTGGAGACTCTGACATCGTTGGAGATGTTGGGTTAACTTTTTTTTTCAGAGATCCTTTGATTTCTTTAAGCAGAGGGTTTACTCGTGAGGGAAGAACAGAACTGAACAGAACTGATAGCATTGCCAGAAATCCTTTATTGATTTGTTTGGGAAGAGGGTTTACTTGGGGAGGATTTGAGAAACTTTGTAATAAGCTGAATTTCTATCTTTTGTTTTCTATTGTTGAATCCCTGAAGGATGGGATTTCTTGTTCTTATATTATTTGAACTGAAGTTTGTTTTATGAGAATCTTGTTTCTGGTTAGGGGGGAGGTGATGCCCATGGGCCCATTTGTTTTATTCTGATGCTCTATGTTCTACATTTTTCACTACTCCATTTTTCTGAGGAATGTTCTTAATAACCTTGTCAGTAGAGTTGTTCCGATTCCGATACCAGTATCGGAAATGCCTCCAATACTGCCGAAAATTCTGGCATCAGTATTGGCGAGTACTGGAGTCCAGGCACCGATCCGATACCACGTAATTTATTAGAAATAGGAATCTATTTATCGGCTGTGAGTGTTGGCATCCACCAGAGGGCACTCTGCAACAGGTCGAGTCTATGCCACCTGACTGACGTACAGGACAGCCAGTCTGAGATCTCGTCTTGTGCGCGTCGCGGGTCGGAGGTCAAAGGTCACGGGTCATCATACATGCGCAAACGCTCTAGTTATTCAAAACACAAGCGAGCTAAGTGATGTGTATAAATGGGATGCTGGACGAGAAGTATATGCACGCAACTGTTTACTTACGATCAAAACTTAAACTTTTTATTTCAGACAAAAACAGCTGCATACTGAACATTCAGCGAGGCGTTACCAAACGACCACAGATTAATTCCATGGACATTTGGAGCTCCGACGTGTGCCCCATGTCTTTGCTAGGTTTTTTTTTTTTTTTATATTT
>CAEMYA010000103.1:3877426-3892066 GCA_903131615.1 Diplodus sargus | reverse complement strand
TTTTTTTTTTAATATTTTTTTGGGCCTTTTTTATAGAACAGCTGAAGATATGACAGGAAACATGTAGATAGAGAGGGGGAGTGACACGCAGCAAAGGGACCCAGACCGGGAGTCGAACCTAGGGCCCCATCCAGACGACAACGTCGTTTTGTGAAAACGCACACATATTGCATTGTTTTGGCCGACCGTCCATACGGCTCCTGAAAACACAGCGCCTGAAAATGCACTTTTTTGAAAACGGGTCTCAGGGTGGAGAAATCCGAAAACGCAGCCCTCCCGTTTTCATGTGGACGGCGAATCCGCAAACTTTCCAAAACGATGACGCCATCGCCCAGCGACGTCTCATAACAACAACAACAACAACAATGGCGGACTACATGCTCGTGTTTGTGCCGCAAAAGATATTGAGCCGTTCTTGCAACTTACATGCCTTGTAGTTGAGTGTGAGTCGCAGCAGCAGTTTGACCTCATTACCGGTCCTCACAAACGATTCGGGTTTCATGGGACTAGCCATTTTCATCTTCTTCTTGTTGTGTTAGGTTTCTCCGTCTACTGTCTGTTTGTTTACAGCGCGCAAGCTTAATGCGCATGCTCCGTGTCTTCTTAGTCTTGGTGACTGTCAAGCGCCAACTATTGGCCTGGAATATGAACTACAGCGTTTTCGGTCGTTGTCAGTGGAGCTGTGTGGACGCAAATATTCTTAAAACGATGACGAGGAAGAGGGAGGAAAAAAAAGATAGTTTTCGCCCTTCTGGATGGGGCCTAGGTCTGCTGCAGAGCCTCAGCACATGGGGTGCGCGCTCTACCCAATGAGCTAAACAGCACCCCGTCTTTGCTAGGTTTAACGGGTGATTTCGAAGTAATTTAAAAGGCTTTTTTATTTTACAATATTGTGGCTACACTTTAATTTGAAAAAATATTTATTTAGTTAAGTTGCTGTTGCACTACTGTTTTATACTGTTCTATTTAAAATTAATTTAAAAATAAATGGCTTCCATTTGCTGTATTCATTCAGTGTGAGAAAGGGTTTAACCTGAACCAGGCCTTACCACAATGATAATCATATCACAGTCATGTAGGCATAGTATGATGTTTTTTTTTTCATATCACACTGGTATCGGTATTGGTACTCGATATCGGCCGATACCCACGGCACAAGTATCGGGATCGGTATTGGGAGGGAAAAAATGGTATCGGAACATCTCTAATTGTCAGTGTTTTCAGCCGTCACTCAATGAAATTTTCCAAATGAAGAAAGACATGTTGACTGTAATCTCTGTTTTAGCACTTCAGTTAGCTCACTCATATGTTCATGATGGCTGGTCTACACAATTGATTGGAAACTCCAGCAGCTAAAGGAGATAGGCTACGTATTGTCATAATTAATTTGGCTCTATGTTGGCATGGCGAAAGAATTTTAATTGGAGTTGCTCTGAGCAGGTTTTGGGTTTTGTTTTTCTCTCTCTCTCTCTCTTTCTGTCATCTGCATAATGAGTGTGTGGATTTCATACTGCTGTAAATGTTTGTTGGAGCCAAGTAATTGGAGAGTCTGCATTGGTAATTATTAGTAAATGGAGAAAGAAGCAGTGGAGCAAATCAATATCACTCAGAATAATGCTACCTTTTGTTTGCAGTGGGGTCAGGAGTTAAGGTAACAGAAGTACCATCCAGCACAGAGATGAATAAAAGTCTAATTTGTGAGACTGATGCATTAATATTACTTAATGCACAGGAAGTGTATGCCTTATATTCTATATAATGCTGCAGTACCTATGAAACGCTGAAGCATATTTTACTTTTTAATTTTGTGGTTGATGAAAGGCAGCCATGACAAATGCTCCTACTGGATACTTGCTGCCTAATTGCAAATTCATGACAGTATATTAACTCTTTGCACAGATGGCACAACCAGTTTGTTACTGTAGAGTGATCCAATTAAAACAGAACAAAATCTGGTGTTGCTCAAGTGTAATTTAAAATAGTCCCCTCAGTGCTTGACTTATGATGAGAACACAGAACACTTTCATCAGTCACAAAGGTTGGTACGGAGAAGGCCCCCAAACTTGTTGTTATGTAGCATATTTATTAATGTAACAAATACATATTATCACCAGTGTTATCATAAGATGTTATATGAATTATTTTGACAATAACAAGATATTTGCTGTTATCACAAAGAATCAGAATATGATTTGATTTGACAGCGGAGTTGCCATTTTACAGTCAAGTTACAGAAGCAGCGTCCATCCCATTTACTCTCTTGGTCAGGAAAAAAAAAACTGCACATATATTATTTTGAATCATTTTCACTTAATTGACTTCACTATGACACATAAAACATGGCTTGATAACAACAACATTTGATTAAAGTATACAATTCAGCTCAATAATAACTGTCAAGGAGACAAAACATTTGTTTTTTAGCTTAAATTTAAGGCATTTTACATTGCATAAATTTGCCTAGAGGCTAGCTGACTTTTCCTCTACCCATAGCTTAATAAATGCTAGTAAATGTTAATAAACATATATCATTTAAACGTTTTCTCATACAACATTGGTTTATTCACTAGCCATGTTTCCATAAAATGTCAAGCAGATTTCAAGCGAGCTTTTCAAAGTCTGCAAAAAAAATCAGAAAAATCTATATGCGAATCTGGTGCGCTTCCATAAACTATTATCAGCGAATGAACTAGGCTATGGAAAGTGTAATTTCATCAGAGGATGACGCGATGTAGGCAAAGTCACACGTGGATGTGGAAGTAAACCGAAGATATTAGAAAACAAACCAGGAGACAAAATGGAGAGAGGTCTTCAGGAATTACACCCGATAGGGTGAGTTGTAATTGTTCTTGCATGTCAGCTAGCATTGGCCATGTTGCAAGCTGTCACGAAACGACGAAGAAGTGCAATGCAGGCAGTAGAGGGCGGAAACAGTTGATCAGTCATTTGAGTTGAATGTTTGCTATGTCAGAATTTATTTGGCAAATCTGTTTCTATCAAAGATTTTGCGCATTAACTCTGATTTGCAACTTTTTTGGTCAGGTTTTTCGTTCTCATTATCGTGAGTTGTTGTGACCTACATCCTCATTTATGGTCGGATTAAGTTTGATGAACACTTTGTAAGATACATGGTTTTGTGAGCTAAAATGTCAAGTGCTGAAGTGATCAGTGGATTAATCCATTAATGGATCAACAGAAATGTAATTAATTGATTAAATTAATTCATCTGCAACTATTAGGATAATCTATTAATCCTTTTCATCATTCTTCAAGGAAAACTGCCAATCATTCAATTGCTTCTACTCTTCCAATGTGATCATTTGCTGCTTTCCTCCATTAAATGAGCATCTTTGGGGATTTAACTGCTTGCCATCTTTAGAAATTGTTATTTGCATTTTCACACTTTTTTTGTAAGTTGAAACAATTCTTCGACAAAATAATTAGCAGAATAATTGATTGTGAAAATCGCCATGTAAATTATTGTTAAATTCAGCCCTAAAAATAACTGTGCACAGATATCCAATCAGTAATTTGAGGCTGTAGCCCAGTTTCTTAGCAGCAGAATGAACTACATTACTCTAATAATGGTGTGTCAAACCCACAGAGTATGTGCTTGGCAGCATTAACAGCTATGCCACTAATTCAGGATAAAGGACTGTATTTTTTCTCAGGAGATGTTTTAACTATCCTCTTTAACTCCATCAAACTTGCATGCAGGCTTTGTAGAAAAACATGGAATTAACCTCAGCTACGTTCTCTGTAGTGCAGTCAAGGTCTCTTTTTTCCTCTTTATTACATCCAGCTAGCCTTATGAAAAGGGGGATTACTGCTATGAGCTAATTAGCATCCAGCCCTAAGAGCTAAAAATGAAATATATTTGTAGATAATACAGTGTATGTAGCTACCATACCTCTGTCATTCTCAAATGTGCGTGCCAGTTGCAGGATTTAACCAATACTGTTTCATCTTACTGTATTTTGAGAGGCACAGTAAGGTGCCACAATAGAACTTGCCTGAGGCATGCAATCAGTTTCCAGCTTCTACATTACATTTTGCAATCTCTAAACCAGCTAGTTGTCTTCAGTGCAAGTGTGTGGGCCATGTCTTTCTTCCGAAAAACCTCAATCCAGGCTTCTTTGATTCCAACACAATGCCCCCGCTGGCTTCCATTCTGCACTGTGCGAGTGTCACTTGCATTTTAGAATATTCACCCTCGTTTTTGCCAGAGCAGTTGCTAATGGGTAGTCTTTTCAAAGCATGGCAGGGATAATCCTGTCATCTTTGTTTTTGTGGCCACCTCAGGGCCATTCAACAAGTTTAATAGAAAAAAAAATAGAATGATCTGCAGTGCAGTGTTCTTGAGGTTAGTTCTCGCTGGTGTGCTCCATATCTGGCATCACAGGTATAGCTGCATGTGGAAACAGGTGTTGTGCTGAAAGACTTCAGTGGCATGCGCTGGCTTACTTAGGGGAATATCTGAGCCAGATGCTTTATTATGTTGTGTTAATGCTGATGCTAGTGTACCCCAAAAATGCAGGGGTTTGGAGGTGGTTCTTGAAACATTTGAGCTTCTTGGAAATTACAGCTTTCAAAATGAATTTGGCTTGTTTTCCAATTTTTCCATCAGATGTGTTGACATGTAAAACAACTACCTGATAACTGCCATATTCTCCCTGACAGGCTGATGTGGCCATTCAGAGATGATGAAGTTTACAGTCGCTGTGGAGGCCAAGGATTCTTACTGATATCCACTCCAAAGTATTGGCAGGGTATTTCTTTCTTTGAAATGATATGATTCACCTTGAAGGAGGAGCGGTGTTTGATTTGGCTGTAAGGGAGGGAGAAGAGGATCTTATGCATTCCTGTTATGAGAAAATATATTTTCAGGTAGTGTAGTATGGATCATTGTAAGAAAGAAGCTCAAGAATCGGAAGTGTTGATGACGATCAAAACCAAGGCTTCCGACCTGAAGTGACTGAAGAAAGTCTGACCCAAGGTGATATCAAGTATTACAACACACATGAAGCTGTTCATATTTTAGCAAGTTTGCATCACTGTTACAATATAATATACAAGTGAGACAAGTGTTTTGCACGTAAATAATAAATTACAGGTATGCTGAAAACTTTGTAATGAGCACATTAAGTTCAAGGATTGGTAAAAATACAACCTGCAGAGGATCTGTACAAGAGTCAGGGATAGACAGTGTATCATAGTGAGTTGTAGTTTCATAGGTCACATAAAGAAAGCGTCTAAGGGATCTTAAACTTAAAAGAGCATCGACTGATCAGCAGAAGACTGTGTGCCTTTAAATATCAGCATGACATCAGGGTAGTTTATTTTTAGTGGTTCAACCTCAGGATGACGTTTCTGTGCAAGAGAAAGGAGTTTTCCTCTAACTCTTCTCAACGCTTTCAGTTATATTCTGCGTACTTAGCATAGTCCTCAATAAGTTTTATAGTCATCCAAATAAACACACCTTGTGTTTAGAATGATTCTGTTTTCATGACAACAGATGTGCCGTGTGTGGAGGAAGCTTGTTAATTACATATCCAGTCGAAGCCAATGCTCACCGAAGGACTTCACAACAACCAGGTGCACTTACAAGATTGCGTAAAAACTAGGAGAGGTGGCATTGCAGTAAGTGTGGTCACAAGTCAAAAGAGAGTGTCTCCCTCTCTGTGTGATTGACAGTAGAAGGGAGGGGGAGAGCAAGGGCAGAAAGCGTCGTTCTCGGATGGATTAAAAAAAAAAGAAAATCATAAAAATCTAAAATGGGTCGTTATTGGGTTATATGGGAATATTGACTGGCCAAGCCCAAGTAAGTGTGAGAAACACTGTATATGCATTTTTTGTGCTCAATATATCATCCAGATTTTTCCTACGTAGAGTGGGAAGTGTAAATTTGGGCAACAATATCCACTGAACTCAAAATAAGATAGCCTTCCACTTAGAAATATTGTGTTGACAGTCAAAATGCACCTGCCTTTGCCAAAAAGACAATTTAAGCACAGAATTTGTGTAGTCCTGCAAAAGGGTTACTCTTACATGTCTAAGAATTTGCTTGTCCTTTTTTTGTTTCAGACTATTTCACAATGTGTTGAGAGTAAGATGTCAGTTACATAAGTGCTCATGGTATAGTCAGTCAGGAAGCAATTTACTCTACTCAAGGGAAGTGTGAAGACCTTACCTAGGTAATACATATCAACGAGAAGCCTTGTTTGAGTTGTAGGAGTTTGTGGGAGTCCGATATCCTCTGATTTAGATTTCCTTCCAAAAGGATTGCTTTATTTAAATAGCAATCAATGTAGTGCAGCAGACATTTTAAAAAGATCTATATAAATTAAGTTTTCTTACTTACCTAAGGGGAGTGCAGCACAATAACTGATACAAGCCTCTTGCAATCCATAAGGTTTAATTTGGCCCTAAACCCTGACACTCGAAGAAAAATTCGAGTTGACAGGATGTGTGTTGGCTGCAGGAACGATTTATTTCTATGCCATGTCAGATTGGGTTTTTCGCCTGCCATGAAAATTAAAGCTTCTACGAAAATATAAAAAAAAATGAGAGCATTTTTTCAACAGCTTTGACTGACAAGTACTCTATGTTAGCCCTGAATACTGTAACTGTCTTGCTAAATATATCATGATATCCTGGTGCTTGTCTTTGTTCATACACTATTGTTGTAGTACTTTTCACAGTAGTGATATAGGTGAAGTAGATGTATCACTGTGCCACATCTTAAAGCAAGGAAACCATCACTGTGAGTGAATGTTCAGAGCACTTCATATGGACACTTGCCAGTGCCTCTGAATTGATTTTTCGTTTCCCGCAATGTGCTATTCTTGTGTGTCAACTCAGGGGCTGCTTTGCCAGTTTAATTATTCCAAAGATAGATATATTTTTTATCTCACAGTTAATAATAGGGGGGATACTGTACACAGCTGCATGAATAATTCATGCAGGCATTCCTTTGTAGAGATTAAAAACAGAATAAGAATAATTCACGCTGTAAGCTTACATAAATGGTTTTAGAAACAGCTAATCAACTAGCAAGGCTGTCTAAGGCAAGGCAGCTACCTAAAGTTCCGAGTTCATCGTCAGAAGTACCTACTTAGAAGCCAGCTACAAAGTAATTTCAAAAGGCTTCCATCCATATCATCTCATTCCACGTCCACAATATAAATTCTTGTGATTGTCTCCTGGACTTGAGACACTGAAGCCCTTCCTGGTTTACTCTGCCACTGAGGAAGTGACAGGTCCTAATTATACAGTCTGGGGGCCCAGAGACACTTAACCATGAACAATTACGTGGGGATAAAAGCAGCAGATAAAAGGAGGAGAGTATCGAAAAGGGGGAAAAAAGGCAAAAGAGAAAATTAAAGGATTTTAAAAAGAAGCATTTTGTAAGGTTTGCTGATAAAGCAGGCAAGAGATTGAGTTTGTGGCGAGCGAAATGACAGTAATGGGCCTTTCGACTTGTTTCGACATCGTAATCAGATTTAGAGGCACATCATGTATATTTATTCAGAAAGGTTTTTTTTACATAATGCTCTTTGTGCTCACCAATTGCACAGATCAGTCATGCCTCAGTGCACACCAACAATTTCTCAACCCGTAAGCTGAACCTTTGTCCTTCATTGAAACCCAGAGAACATACAGCAGACTGTTATTAGATGTCTTCCCAGCCATATGGTTTGCAAAGCTTAGTAATTGCCTGCGCCTGCATTACAGGACATTGTGGATGAATTCATGATCTGAACATGCTCAGCTGTTTAGCAAACCGTTCTAAAGGACACTGGCCTTCTGTTTACTCTGCTGTAACCCTCCGAGCCCTAAATGGATTAATGATCCTGAAGTTGTCAGTGCATACGCAGGCGCAGGGGATACTGCTGATGTGTCCTTGAGCGAGGCACTTAATCTAAATTGTGTCAGTTAATATCCATCTTCATAAATGCATTATACACATATCATAGGTTATGTAAGTCACCCTCGATGAAGTCAGGAGAAACAAACAATGCAAACCCCAGATAGCACCTTGGCCCGCAACACAGTCCAGGGGAATATCAAGTGGCTGTTGTCTGGATTGCATTGCTTTGTCATTGTTTGGAGTCCCTGTCATAATGCATTCTCTACGTGCTTAGATGCCCCTTTTAATGCAGGTAGATATAAATACCTCCACTGTTCCAAAGAGATACTCATCGGTCCTCATCTTCTGTCAATATATATGGCTCCTGGTGCCCACCTTAGTGTCTGGCAAATGTGCACTACAAAGTGAACAGGACCACTGTGTGTTGTTGACATGTTATAGGCAGTGCTTACACAGAACAGTATAGCTCACACACTTCCATGAGTAGGTGGTTTGCTAAGACCCAGACCTCACATACTCTGGGAGGGGAGTTTGCAGGTTTGCCCAATTAGTGCTGAAAAGTGTAGCAGTGCGTCAGCAGGGAAGTGTGCACCAGAGGAGGCGTGTCATCAATCATCACTCCAGCTCCAGGCTTGTTCCAACCCTTTTCCCTATCTGGCAGAAGGAGAAAGAAAGAGAGGAGAGAATGACAGTGGCCAGCCAATTCCAGGAAGGACAAGAGTCTGCACTGGAACTGACTGCAGTAAAGCCCAGCTCTGGGCATAAATTTAGGGCAATCATTTCTTTTGATCTTTTCTATTTGTATGCATTTATTTAAAGAATACTTTTGTTGAAAGTCTGTTCTCCCATTCTCAACTAATCTCATTAAAAGCAAGTATTTCTTGTATAGTCAAAGCTTGATATAACTTTTTCATCCGTGCAATAAACCTCCATTGAGAAACATATCAGGGAGTCACATCAATGCAAAGGGTTCATACATCAATACATACAACAATAAATACATCGGCACACTGTTTTCTGTAGTGAAAACTCACTTTTCTCATTCTCACTTCTACCACTATTGACTTCTGTTTAAAGAACTAGCGTGTAGGGTTTAGTGTCAGATAACAACCAACATAATACCCCGCCCCTTCTAAGAGTGTAGGAGAACCAATGGCAGCCAGTAAAAATCCCCCAAAAAAGGCCCTCTCTTCAGTGTGGTCAGTCTTTAGTTTCTATGTTCAGGGCTACTGTGGAAACATGGCAGATTCCTTGGAAGAGGATCCACTCCCTCTGTAGATATTAAAGGGTCATCGAAACAAAAACACAACAATTCAGTAATGAAAACATGGTTCTGAACATGGTATTCCATTTCTGCCAATAGAAAATCCTACACATTGGAGTCTGACGGATACTGGATTTTTGTGGCAGGTGCTGATAGGGATATTAAAAAAATTGACATCATATTCCTGGAATGTATACATAAACACACAATTTTTGCAACGAGCCCTCAGATGTGTTTATCAAATACTTGAAAAAGATACTAGCATAAGGTAGGCAGGATATTTGACAGTTTAAACATCGTGAATTTGGAGCACACACAGCAGTCACCTTCACTTTGAGTCTGATAATTATAACCTCCCCAAATGATCTCTTATGAATAACATACTGTAAAAACCAAACAAAAAAACCCAAACTAAGGTGCAGATAACAAAATATCGATCAACCTCTATACTGGTCCTGCAGTTGTTCACTAGCGGTATGGTTTGCAGTTTGATCCCTAGTGTTCATCAATGCACTGAACGCCACACTTCTCTCGATGGTTTTGCATGACTTGAATGGTAGGTTGCTGTCATTTAAGTGTAGGTCAGTAGGTGAATGACAGTCAAATTAAAGGTTGAACATTTATGTAATCTGATTTTTAGGATAGCCAGAGCCATCGAACTGGGTTTGAAAAGGAATGATATATGTCAGACCATGAAGCATAACTAATTTTGGATTGTGTGTGTGTATGTGTGGTCACTGATTACCATCACCAAACACTACAAGTATGCAGCTTCATGCATCGTGACCTCTGACAAATATTGTACATTCAACCTGTCAAATGTTTACTCTGCCTCCCTTCCCTCTCGTGTCAGCCATGTACTTACCGACTGCTCCTCCTTGGCTTTAACACTGACACATCGTCTGACACAGGCTCAGAGATTTGTAACGTTTCCAAAAATGGGTACTTAGCTCTGTATGGAGGGTCTAATGATAATGACAGTTCATCATCATATAAAATGCCTCTCATTTGGTGAGTCTTCTCGCAGCTTTGTCACAGCCTTGACAGTGTCAGCACCAGCTAATGAAAGCTTAAAAAATCTTCTCTGAATATTATCTTTGAGGTATTTTATCATGTAGGAAACTTCTAAAAAGCCAGACGCTTTCAAATTAAAATTATGGTTATATTTCCTGGCGTGAGTCCTTTTGTTCATTTTATGCCCTCAGCTCTATAGCAGAAAACGTCCATGTGGAAAATGCTTTAAGATAATCTCCCCTTGGGGAGGTGTACAGTAATATAATACAGGATATAACAGGAGCTACCCTCACATGGAGCGGTGAGACAAGGGCTGTGATAGAGAGAGGTTGGCGAGACGATAGTGCATTTGCAGTTATGGCTTAATTCAACCTTTCACAATATCTGCAAGCTCAAATTGGTCATTTCGGACTGCAATAACAGGACCAGGTTTGCAAACATGATATGGCCTGTGGCTGACTGTCCAGCCGTCTGACATCCACCCTTCATAAAACAGTCATCAGCATTAGCCCAAATGTGTAATTAAGTTTTTGTCCCTCCATTACAGCAATATTTCATCACTCACAAATTATCCTCAACAACATTATCTTGATGTTAATGTCCATATGGCATTTGGTGATGACAGTACCACTCTTACTGGCAGGGGTATAAAATGTAATTGCACCAATGGAGATTTCTCTTGATTAGGGAAAAGCAAATGATATGGCACTGTGATATCACGGAGGCTAGCCAGTTTCAGGTTTTCTTTTTTTAACGCCCTTGACGGTCAGAGTTTGGCTTCTTTGGCTGCATTGAGAGTCTTGATAGCAGCATGCGCTCTTCATAAACCATCATACTCAGGTGGGAGAAGCATGCTGTTTTAGACCAAAAGCGTCTGTGGGAGAGCGGAGCACGGATCTACTGGTAATAACCTCTTCTTTTAACCGACAGTCATGAAAGGCAGGGCTGACCTACATGCTGTAAGGAGGATTCTCGCTCGCTTGTTAGTGTGTGCTGGTGGGGAATTGAGGTCTTTTCTGTCAGGAGGTGATACGTTGAAGCTGCAGACTATCTCGGCAAAGCCCAAGGAAAAAAAATGTGAGAGCGAGATAAAGAGAGAGAGAGAGAGAGAGAGAGAGAGAGAGAGAGAGAGAGAGAGAGAGAGAGCTCTGAAAGAAGATGCCCAAAGAGTATCCTGTGTGTTTCTGTGCACGTGTGGTTGTTTACTGTGTTTGTGCGTACACAGATTTGCAGTGTGTGTGCATGTGTGTGTGTGTGTGTGTGTGTGTGTATGTGTGTATGTGAGAGAGACAGTGGGAGTGGTTGTCTGACAGTCTTATCTCCCACAACACTACAGATCCCCATACATCATTAATTGCTGACAAAAATGAACATTCTTCTGCATCCTTCGTGGGCTAAAATACCATTCTGCCTCTGGGTGTGTGTTGTGTGTGTGTGTGTGTGTGTCCACTATGCATTACATGTAGGTGAGGATTCACTACCAACTTGAGGTTTCTGACCTGTGTGTTTGGTTCACTGCCACTATGATGGATGACATGGTTATCAGAATCTCGCCTTCAGGATGGGGGCTGTCCTATCTTGCTGTCAAGGTCAATGGTTACTAGGCTTATAACAGAGTGGTGACCCAGTGAGCTCACTGAAACACACCCTACATTCCATCGACGCATCCATCACATCAAATGTCAGATTCAGAGAGACTGCTACGTTGGAACTGAGGATGAGGAAGCCATGATTCAATTACTAAACTATGGGAGTATTTGTGGCCGACATTAGCTGAATGTGTGATGATGAATAGATTTGTTCATTTATTCAGAAATAATGCAGCCTTGTGTGTGCTGTGAGAGTCCAAACGACAGGCGTGCATGTGTGTATGCGTGCCAGTCAAACGGCAGCTTGATTGGGACTAATGTTGAGCCTGGGAATTAGCCTCTCCCATTAGCCCACAGGGAGTTGATAACAGATTGCAGGCTTTAATACTAAAATAGCCTAACCAAAAATGAGCATATACCATAGCTGTGACTGCGAAATCCACTTATTCTGTTGCCACATTGTGAGCAGGGTAATCACTCAGTTGTAAGATCAAAAGCAGCATCAAGACATCACCCCTGCAATTACTTGGAACTTGATAAATATGAAAGTATTCTCTTTTCTGTCAGATTTTATTGGACAAATGTATCTGTGATATATTTGTGGCGACACAAAAACAAATACTACTGTTGGCTGGCTAAAACGGTCTGGACTTGTAAAAAGTGCATAAAAAATAAAATTGAAGTATTTTCTCCTTACTTTGCTTTTTAAAAGCTCTGTGGGCTCGTTCTCACAGACCACGCTTGTGTTTTTTTTTTCCCTCACACAATTCTGCAAAGTTAGATTTTTCTCAGCTAACCTGCTGATTGCAATTTTGGTTGATTGCCTTCCGGAGGAGCTGCTACAGCTACTTCGAATCTCATGGGCCAGTAAGATAACTGTCCATAATTCAGCAGTTTTTATTGTTTTAACTCTCAGGCTGTCAGCCTGCAAGTGATGGCCCCTGCTATGTCAGAGCAGGTGCGCCTGCAACAATCTTACTCAGTTGCATTGTTTAATTCCTGGCTTTGTGTTGAGTTGCCAGAAAAAACAAATTATTATATTAAGTACACATCTCTAGCTAGCCTTTCATACAATTGTTGACAACAGACGACACTTCTTTGCATCAAGCATCTAATAACACTGTGATTTCAAATTGTCTTATGTGTCCATCAGGAATACAGGTCTAAAGGATGAGACAGCATTAACTCTCACCATGGTGGTAGGATAGTTCAGCCATAGATGTACATTATTATTGAATTGAAGACTTGGGCCTAATAGTATCCTTGCTTCCTGGTAAGCCTGCATGGTACAGCCCACTCCACAACTCCCTGGCTCCTCCCTCTCCGTCTAGCTAAACACACATTGGGAGGAAGTCAAAATGTTTTACAATGTAAAACCTTAAAGTTTAGAGTTTATTAATGACAGTGGATCTTTTGATACAATACCATTGTTGGCCACCGGGGAAGATTAGCTGTAGGGATGCCATGGTTTTTCGTGAGTTGACTTTTATTAAGAAGAAGTCACAGGAGATGCAGTTTGTGTTTGTCAGTGACCAGTCAACAATGGTCGTTTTAGACATCTGTTAATAGCAGATCAGTTCAGAGATATTGCAGGGAGTAGTTTCACACAGTCTAAGGTAGTAATGGAATAACAAGTTGCTAAATGAAAAGCTGCACACCACCAGTTTCTCAGTAAGGTAACCAACTCCATTTACGTAGTTTTGCCACATAGGCGCTTCTGAATTTTGCTTGGACAACAAATCCTCCACCATCATCTTGTTGATCAACTCTCCTTTCTCCTGTCGTGTGACAAGTGAAATGTTACTCCCTCTACTCTCTGCTGTTGTACAGAGCAAACACTTTCAGTTTATAATTTATTGGTCGTTATCTGAAGTATTGATCAAAAAATCTAAGCGACGATGGTGCTTGCAAGTGATCTGCCATTGAATGGGTAACAGTAATGCTGACTATTGTGGCAAGCCAAATTAGAAACAAGTCTGACTGGCAGGGCCATATCCAGCTCGCTTAGCACATCCATGAGTGCGCCCCAGTAGTTATGCAGTTTGCATCCCTGTTTGTTTTTCCACTCCTTTCTGTATCTATTCTGTACCATCTGTTAAACTTATCTGCAGGAAAAAAACAGATCACAATAAGTCAGTGGAAACTGTTGTGGCAGGAAATATGAATTTGCAGAAACAACTTACCTTCAAATGGAACAGATAAAAAGCTGAGTTTGCTACCTTTAATGTTGCCTGATTGTTCTAGAAAATGTTGGGCACTTGCTTGAGATGAGAGGAAAAAGCGGTAATGAGCTCAACCAAGCTGTAAGTGTGTATTATGAGCTGTGGTTCTGCAGTAGTGTGTTAACCTTTTCAGCTAGTGTATTACTGTTACAGAGTGAGCTGGAGCAGAAATCAGGGGTTCCTTTAGAGCTCTAATGCAATTCGATGAGTGTATCTTTGCACATGAGCAAGTTATTTTTGGAATACATGTAGGGGTGGGAGGCATCACCTTGTTAAACTGGAAAGTGGGGTATTGAAATACTTTGCAGAAGCTAGACATCATACAAAATTGTTATCATATATGTTCTGCGCTGATACAACAGTGTCAACGGTTAGTGCATCTCTGAAAACAGTCCCGGGAAAGACATCTGTGCTGTGAAGGACTTGGCTCGTTCACAAGGTAACCAAACCCCTGAATGATGGAAGCAGAAAGCAACCAGAGCACTGTTCAGCCGTGCTAGGCTAAGCTGTGTATAAAAATAGATTCCATTAAGGCTTGATTTTCACAGTGTTGATATGATTAGCTTCCCAATGTATAGGCTGAATGCTTGCAATAACTCTTGCTAAATATTTTCTCCAATCATACCCTAAAAGACACCACCTCCAGGCTGTAAAAACACAGTTGCTGCTTTTTTTTTTTTT
>CAEMYA010000103.1:3861537-3877410 GCA_903131615.1 Diplodus sargus | reverse complement strand
TTTTTTTTTTTTGTCAAAGGAATATTGTGCAGTAGTTAGATTGTGTTTTAGTGTTTACGTTGTATCATATTCATAAATTATGGAATAAATGCCTACCCTCCATCTCAAGGTGTCCATGGCTCGTACTAAGAGCAGGGAAAGCATTCTCTCCTATCAAATAGAAAGCATGTCAATGGAAAAACCCATTACGTTTGCCTTAAGGCGTTTTCCTATTTAACACTGTTCTCCTTAATGGGGTTATTCAGTAGACCTTGCGGCCATCTTCTACTAATTGCATGTTTCATAAACTGATAAGGAAAAATCACACAGGTTACAGGCTGCACCGCATACATCTTATTTAGATTCCTGCGCTCCTGTAACCATCCAATTTAGAAGCTTAGCTGACTTTACTTCTTATCAGTCATTTTACCTTCAGCCGAAATTACATACTCTATAAACTGGATTTGGCAGGGATAGATTTGGTGTATACAAGACACTCCAGTGATGTGGTCCCAGTCATTTGCATGATGAAAAGGAATGAGTTTGTATCAGAGAATCATTTTAGAGTTGTGTTTCTTGTCAGTGTATGATGAGGCGGGTTTGTTGTTCCTTGAGCAGAATCATCAGCCCTTCCCCTCAAACCCCGCAGAGTACAGTATTGTGTGTTTATGCATGCTCATTTGCCATTGGCTCATCTGAATGTGTGCGATGTCAGTAATGAGCTGCCAGAGCTGGTGAGGCATAATAATGCCCAAGGAAGGGATGAGATGGATTCTCTGCTGGGTGTTTCTATTTTACCATTATTATCCTGGTTGCCAAGATGCTGAAGTCCCGCTTGCTGCAGCAGTTTACATGAGCCTAATGAACCTGTTCGCTTCAACATGCATTCTCCTGATATTCCCATTCACTATTGGCTCATGGGTGAAGAAGAATCAGGCCCAAATCCATCATTTAAGAGGCTTTAGATAGCAGCATCATGATGGTTAATATGTTTTTGTGCTGTCTGGTGCTGCTGTTGCCTCTGCACATGTTTCAATGGTTTAATGCAATTGATTGGATGTGCTATGCAATTTTCTCTGGGATTTTTGATCGGTTTTGTCATTGTAGAGATTAAGGGGAGGAATAACAATTGATCAGGACTCTTGTAGGTTATTGAATTAAACTAAATTGTGATGTGTGTGTGCTGCACTTTGACGTTTTTTTTTTGTTTGAAAGTCTTTAGTCACTAATGCAAAACTTCAACTTTAATTTGGTCTGCTACTTGCTGCCAAAAACTGGTTTATTTCTCAATCCAAACGCTGAGGCTTGTCTGGAGAACAGTTTGAGACAATAAGCTCCAACTAATTCTGATTAACAAGGTCAACTGGCAAGTCACAAAAACGACAATGGAGATTTGGGGGAAAGCTCATGCCCTCATGCAAAACACAATGATAATAATGTGATTTGGAATGAAGTTGTATAACTATGCTTTTTATTCAGTATTGTTTTTTTTCACGTCCGTCAATCTGTTGTCAGCATTACCAATATATCTCAGGGGGTTTTAATGCCATGCTAACATGGGTTACCTCCTCTATAGACAAAAAACAGACTCAAGGCTCATAGCTTTTACTGTTTAATTCAATTTTTGATAGCTTTTCTATTTCTTTATGTTTACCTGTTGAATCACATCAGACTTCATCTGCCAGAGAGCTCATGATTGAATTTAGATAGAGAAAGAGCCAGTGACAGTTGAACCAATGTCAGGGCACTAACAAGCACGCAAGTACCCATTAGCAAGTTCACTGTGTTTATATCTTAGTTGTCAGACAGAGGCAGACATATTAGGTCAAATGTGATTATTCTGGTGTATTGTGCTGCAGGGGTGGTTTAAGAAGTTTCTGTGGACATCTTTTTTTTCCTAGCAATCAGTTTATGTTTATATAATGAATACTATTTCTCATGTGCTCACAACACTGCAGAAGTATTCCTTTCAAAGACTGTTCTTCTTTATTCCATTTAGAAAAGTACCATGTTTTGAGTGCAGGTTTCTAGAAAACAGAAAAAAAAAAACGGAGCTTTGAAGGGGAGCTTTCTTGAGTGCTTGAGTGGAGTTCTTTAGAACTCCATGAATGAATTTAGTTACATTAGGCTACATAACTCAGACAAAAGTGAATCACCTTTCTGAGCGAGGAAAGCCAGACTTAATGTAGTATTTAGATGGTCCTGTCTACTTGAGTTCACCACTAAACACTTTCCACTAAGTATCAACACAATTCCCCCCTAAAACAGGTGTTTTATGACACATATTGAGGTATATTTTAACACAATAGTAGACACAACTGATAGGATACAATATATAAAGTGTAGGCTAAGTATAGGCTGCTTGCTTGTGTGCAAAGATTGCTGCAATGTTTATTGTAAATGATGGCAGTTACTGGTTACATCTTGAATTGGGCAGCATCCTTGGCACAGTTTCTTGACACCCTAGTAAACATACCTTTAAATATTTTGAATTTGCAAATGACCACTTCAGTGCAAAACATGATAAATAACTTGCAATTGGGTCACATTTATAAATGATGAGGATAAACCAAACAGAACACACAGGATGGAAAAAGTTCAGCTTGGGAGCCCTCTAATCTTTTGTTTAGAAGTCTATGACTGAAGAAGTCAAGGAGCTAGCCAGAAAACATTGCCAGCCTCTCACAGGAACCTGCCGCAGAGTCTTGGTCTCCATGGCACACAGTTGCCCACCACTGCCCCTTTGATAGTTACTTTAGTTGGCAAGTAAACAAAAAGAAAAACTCGACAAGGAAGCAGGGAACTTCGAAACTATCCTCTGTTAGTCATTTAACTCAAATTGTTTGGTTCAGCTTACCTCGCACGCACCGGCCAGAGCTTGGGATTGTTTGACTACCTCTTTAAAACTGTATACCAGTGTTGACACTCCTGGAGGAATTGGATTGTTTTTCACCCTGCTGACCACCACTTCAGTGAGTTAAGTGCAACAGGCTCTGTGCCTAGGTGGAGGGAGGTAAATAAGTGCCTCTCCAGCCCATGTTGTGCCCCCTGTTGGCTATCATCAGGAAGTAATGTTTAGACTATTGGTTTGCTGACTCTTTTCTCACTTACTCCTTTCACCGTGTCCTCGAATAAACCCAGCTAGAACCCACACACACTCCAGTGGCATATTGATATGTTTAATTGCTGTAATAGTATTTTATGCTATACTCATGTGTTCCCATGAAGACCTTACAGTGATTAAAGCAATCTCAGACTGGAGTATTTGCTCTATCAATAAAATTACTTACTCAAATCACTGTTATGAATCAGAGACCCTGTTCGTGGGACGAACCCTAAGCTGAGCATAATCCTTGCCAAATGGACTGGCGATTAGCTTAACTAAGGACTTTTTGGTCCCTGCCAACACACAGGCTCTGCATTTTAAGCAGAGAAGCGAGCATTCATTGAATTTCTGTATTCATCCAACCTTCTGCCGCCTCCTCCCATACAAACCGACTAACATGCAGATATCTACACAAAAAAAATATGAGTGCTGAAAATATATAAACAATTATAACACTGCTTTTGATTAATATAAAGGGACATTTGACATAATGTTACAATGCTGATCTTAATACATCTGCTGAACTTCGTCATGATAATTAATGTGTGGACTTGGGCTAAAGGCTTTGGGCATTTCCTTAGACACTTAGCGTTTTTGCCCCATAGCTCTGATAGCAGTAGGGCTTTTGTATGAAGTGTTTCCTAATGCTCCATGTTGAAAAGCAGGATGCTGAAGCCGTTCATGCTGCACAGCCCAGCTCTTTCACCTACACTTGGAGAGGAACTGCGCGTGTACTGCATGTATGCGTGTAACGCCACGAGACAGATAGAGAAAGGACTGTCGCTAAAGCAAGCAAGTAAGCACAAATAGGGCATGTAAAATATGACTACCGGAATGCCGGAGGGGCCTCTCCTCTGCTCAATGTATTTATTCCAATATTTGCAGATGACTGAAAGCAGTTAAGTGCTGTGGCAATTGCTTATTTCCCTTTGTCAGGATGATGAATGTGGTCGCACCTATCGCACTGTGCAGGGGTTCCAATGTCCTCTGACAATGAAGGATTGTCCATTTGTGCCATGGACAGACCACATCAAAAAGGGTGGATAAAACCCTGCAGGAAAGCAATAACAAACACTCCCTTGTTACCGTCATTGTTTATGACAGAGGAATTTTAAAGCGTGCCATTTTCCATGTGATGTTCATACATCGAAGACCTGACACCTCCTGACATTTGTCCCGATAGGCACACAATTATTGTTTATTTATGTATCAATGCTCAGTTAATTTGAGCCATGTCAACAAACGTTGTAGTGAAGAATTGATGTCAGTATGAACACAGCTGTTTTGCAACCAAAAGCCTTCACTAAACGATGGCACATAGTATGTTTATGGATTGATGTTCTTTGCATAGAATTGCATTACTACCATGGATCTAATGGACATCTGGATACAGCTGTGAATATGGGGGCCATTTGTTTCTGTGAAAGCTCCTGAGTGTTGCATGAAGCCATAAAAGCTCAAGCTTCCAAGGTATAAAATTAACTTGATCCATAGAGCAAGGACTCTAAAGACCTCCGTCAAACAAGCTGGCTAACTTGTGGTTTAGAACCAGACTAACTATAGTGAAACAAGTAATTTTGTAGGGGTTGTGACCCTTAAAAGAATTTATCCAAGGTCTTACAGCTGCTTCTTTCACAAAGTTAGCTTATGGGAAAATAATTTTTGGGGGCATTACACGGTTTGGCCACTACGAAAGTTAGCTTCAAGCTTAGTGCATGCCTGCAGGTTTTGTCTGAAACCATTCAGAAGTCATAATTATGTCGTTAAAGTGAAAATCTCACCAAAAAGCAACCAAGGCTTTAAAACGAAACTCTCGCCAAAAAGCAACCAAGGCTTTATTTGGGCTTGAATATGAGTCAAATCTTCGTGTAAAAGCATAATTACGACGAAAGAGGCACTTTTAAGATTTATCGTAGTGTCGGTTTTGGGCACTTTCATTTTGAATGGGAGAGTTAGGAGCATGACACGCTAGCATCAACATGGCTATTTTTAAAACACTAAGAAAGGCTCGACACAACATGAAACTTTGCTCTTAGCGTCACCAGGGTCTCTTCACATGAACACGAGCATTGAGAACATTGTTTGTGTAAGCAAAAACTGTTGATCCCCTAGTGCGACCTAACAGGCAGTCATGACGAGCGGTCCACCATTACTCTCCTGCCAGTTTTTGTCTGCCATGACTGCAACCAACGGAGATCCAGTTCCTACAGTGAGTAGTTCAAAAACCTTCTTTTTAGTAAACTCTGCATACACAAACAATGTTCTCAATGCTTGTGTTCATGTGTAGAGACCCTGGTGGTACTACGAGCAAAGTTTCACGATGTGTCGAGGCTTCTTAGTGTTTTAAATTTAGCGATTTTGATGCTATCATAAGAGTGCCCCTAGCACTCCATTGAAAATTAGCTTGCCCGAAACCGAAACTACAGTAAATCTTAAAAGTGCCTCCTTCATGGTAATTATGCATTTAGACGAAGGTTTGACTCATATTCATCACAAATGTAGCCTTGGTTGCTTTTTGGTGAGAGTTTCACTTTAATATTGGCCACAACAGGCACCCAATAGTGCTGGAAGTTGTTTGACTTTATGCCTGCAATGGCAGGGTTTCCCCCAGAAAACTTGCTAAGCCCAGTGGTAGGTTTGAAGGGCGGGCCATTGGTGGCGAAGCATGTTTTTTTTTTTTTTTGTGACAGGGGCCTGACACAGGCCAGCAACTGACTGATGGCAGTGCCCTATAGGCAAGAGATTCATGACGTAGTAGAGGTTAGAGTGGTTCCATACTGCCTTGCATTAAATCAGTGTTAGAAGTTAATTGGTGGGCAATTACGTGCTTTAGGAGCCAGTAAAGGCATTTAAAACCACCAATTATGGCTTCATGCTCCATATTAATCACTGGCTAGAACGCTGCAGCGATTGACAAGCCTACAACATGAAAACAGTGCAAGCTAAGTATTGGATATTTCATAATAAATATTTCATTATAATCAGTGACATATATTTACATTTGAAAAAATGTGGCATTACTTACATTTGCTTCTGCTTGCTGCCATATTGATGCTGGTGTGATGGTGGACCCAACATAAGCATTTAGTACATCTTACCTATAAGTAGTGCAAGGAGCTTCAATAAAAGCTCTCTGGCTTGTGTTCATGTCAGGAACCTGAGACAGCGCAACATGCTTTGAATTCATGTAGAAACTATGACCGCCAAAGAGAAGATCTACTCAGAGAATTGCAAGAAATTGGCTCTCTGAGAAGTATGTTAGAAGTAGGGTCAAGCAGGAGGGGAAAATGCTGTTTTTTCAAATTCTCAAAAGACACTGGTCTATATAGCAGGATATAGTGCACTAAGGTGCAAGTCCCATAGATGGCAGCAATGCAACATTTGGATGCTGGCTGCCGTAAAACCCGAAGAAGAAGAAGAAGAAAAGCTCTGGCTGAGGATCCATGCGTTGCCCGCTGGCGGTGGCTGCGACAGACTCTGCAAAACATACCTAAAACCGAACGTTAGACTTTATTAAAACAGCTACCGTCAGAGCTTATCTAGCTCTGAATTTAATAGCAGGGTTTGACTCCTAAACCACTGTGAAAGCGCACTTATTATTGTTAATATTTTCACGTATTGCAAAACAAACAACACAAAACTTGCCATAATTGGTCAGGTACAGTCACCCGCTGTACAAACTAATTTTTATTAATTACGCTGATTCTATGTTTCCCATCGTGGCACGGACAAGGCTGCTCTGCCACTGCAGCGGACGACGAGTTAACATCCATGCTACATCCATGCTAGCTGCCTCATCGACCCGTGGCTCAGCCAACATCGCGCCACTTCACTGCACCAGTGGGTTCACCGTCTCCGCCTTTGTTCGCCCGACTTTGGAAGAAAAAGTTTTTGGCTTTTTCTTTGTCACATCTCGTTATGTTTAATCACAAATAGCCTAGTTAGCATGTAGTGACAGTAGCAGTGGTTTGTGGGGTATTGGGCGTTAGGTGATGAAAAGACACCTGACCTCAGACCTGCCATGTGTTCACGTGTTGACCATAAGATGTCGCCATTTAAATAAATAAACGATGCTTAGCCTGGCAGTGGGAAATTTAAGCCTGGTGGGCCGCCGGGCTTAAATACACTGGGGGAAACCCTGAATGGGGAACTTTCACTAATATCTTAGTATACAGTTTACTGCCATCATCATAACCTCATGAGACCCTTCACATCAAGAGTGTTACTTTGTTAACCCGATCAATATATTACCCAACAATATGTTATCCAACAGCATTGCCATATTTTCTTTTGCATTACTGCGAAAAGGTATTTCCTCCCTCTCCTCTGGACATCTGAACTCTGAAATCAGTTAAGCCTTTTGCCAGTGGTAGGCTGTTTGCCATTCAAATTATTGCAAATGTTGATGTTTGCACGTGTGTTAAAAAGGCTTAGACACTGTTTCACCTTAGCTGTTATTGCCTGTAAGTATGCCAGCGCTGGCTTATTAACTACACCACCGTCTGTATGTAGTATTGCCGATTAGCCTTCTAGAAAACTGCTCGCTCACTATGATCCACCATAATGTGAATACTGCCAAATGTACGCATCAGTATGATAGTGGCTGTGCCTGACATCCTTATTTACTGTGCACTTTGCCACATTTACCATTGTGCATGTCCGAATTCTGTGTAGATTTATCCATAAAATCGTGCCCTCAGTGGTATGAAAAAAGCTGTCCATTCCATGTGCAATCTGTTACCACAGTGCGACTCTCTCTCTGAAACCTAGATTGACTACTCACCATCAAGTGAACTATTAAATGTCTATTTAATAGGACATCATTTTGGCTTTGCCCCTTGTCTTCAGTGTTAGGAGGAATGTTACAGCACAAGTGTTTACTGACTAAATATGAAGTTTATGTACTCTAAAGGGATTTTTGCAATCCTTCGGTTTATGGCAGTGAATTCATTTGTCAAGAAAAACCCTAAGATATATTAATAATGCAGGAATGCATGAAAAAACTGTCATTCTAATTCAATTTTGCATACTAGTGTTGAGTGATTATTTGTGTTACTTTGATCATAGTCAAGGGTGTACAGATTTCGTGTCAGCAAATCAAAATTACTTCAGAACTTCTTGGATTTTGGCTGTGCTTTGTAGATGATAGAAAGAATGAGGCAGTAAACCGAGGTGGGAAACAGATGTTTTATTGACCGAGGAATTATACAATTGAAGGAGTTGCTGGTACGGGTAAGGAATCAGTGAACATACTACAGATACTCCAACATGTCATGCAGATGACAGATGGCCTCATCAACTGGTGTCTGCATAGTATTGAGTAAGAGGTAAAATAAAAAATGTGGGTACAATTGACACGTTTCGTCATGTCCTCTTCAAAACCTGTTCCCGGTTTCACTCACATTCCTACAATGTCTTCTCGAAATTGCATATTTTTACCAGTCAGTGCTACACAACCACTTACTCTACAGTGATCTACCTAGTGTATGCCTAGTAGGTTTTATTTGCTGTTCTTTTCAGGAACAGAATAAATGTTATCAGCACTAGTTAACTCTCTAAGTCCTGTTGTGTTGTGTCGAAAGCCTGACTTTCCAACTCTACTTGCAATATTTCTAATACTGTTTCATCCACAGTGTAGTTGCCCACGACATCGAAGGTCATTAAAGTTTTTAGGTAAAATAATTGACTGCTAACAAGACCCCCACCCCTTTATTGCAGTCATTTGCAATGACATTTAAAAACACAGCAAGCTCAGCCCTCCGTGTCATCTCAAGAGTCCTCACAGTCTAGACAGTACACAAACACGTTTGTTTGGAGTTTGTCTGATTTAATTTGGGGTTGACGCTCTGTTATTGGGCACTGTAAACTCATCTGTAAACCCTAGCAGTCCCAGGCAAACAAGCAGTGAGTGACTCTACCCCACATCCAGCCTTGACCTATCCCTCTGACTCCACTTCCCTTGCTCTCCCTGGCGCACTGCCAAGCCTGACCTGTCACTTGGGCCGTGAGTGGTGGGTAAACTGTTCAGCAGCAGAATACCTGACCAGGCACATACTGATGAAAGGAATCACCTAACATGCACTTCAAAGCGGAACAAATGAGGTAACAGAGTGGACCGGAATAAGGTCCATTTAGAAAAACACAAATTTTCAAGTGAGATTAATCAGGGACATTTTTTCTTGCTTTGTCTTTACTGGTGTCTTTTATACAATTAACTTATACACTGTCTTCTTACTTCAATACAATGCTACAGCATGTTGATCTGTTTTCTTCCGTACAGCTGTTATTGATAATTGATGTGAAACTCTTAAGTTGTCATCATAGATTGAGGACAACAGTGAGTCTGTGTGTGTGTGTTACTGTGTGCGTGCTATGTGTATACTATATGTATGTGCATGTACGTTTGTGTTTAAAGTAGTTAATGTACAAGCTAGCTGAGGAAGGAGAGGGAGAAAGGTTGACAGAGAGAGAGGGATTAGGAGGACCTGGGCACAGATGGCTGTGGGAGGCAGATGTCCCTGCTGAGCTGTTCAGACAGTCCCTGCCAGCTCAGAAACGGTAACAGAAGTACGCAGAGCAAATAGGCTACCTCAGAACGGGTGGCTAGATTTGGGAAAGCAGATGCTAAAAAATGCGTTCTGCGCTCGGAAATGTCAGCAGAACCACGACAGTGCGGGAAAACAGCAACCCTCTCAAGAATTGTGTGAAACTCCCGGAAAGAAGTGTGAAAATATGTTTAATGCAGTCAATTTCAACTTTTGTGTTTTGTCTTTTGGATTTCAGTAAAAAAACAAACAAAAAAAACACCCACAATGCAGCACACAACACTATGATTTTTTAGACGTTATCGATAGCCAATAAACATAGTGTATAGTTTTTACCAACTGATGTCTGTTTATAACCCGAAAAACACAAAAATGGTTGTATTAGATAAAAAATTAAATTGCAATGAAACATTTCCTTCGTTGTGGCAGAGCACTGCAGAAATACACATGCGGCCCACTGATCTAGATCAGCTCTCTTTTTTATAATCACCAATGAGTCACATTCAGTCAACCCAGTGAGGTGTCAGAGCCTTCATAATCTGACAGGCTCATGCTCACTTTTGATTGTTGGGGTAACTCTTAGTGGTCTTATAGTTTACTCCTTCAGGCTATCACTGGTCATTGTTGTTGTTTGTTTCTATAGTCAGAGTGATTTTTATCTTGCCCTATGTAGTCTTCTGCTCTGAATAGACCTTGTTGGATAACAAAAACCTTTCTGACGGATACAGCACTGTCATGTGTCTTTTTGATAGGATGATGTAATATTCTAAATCACAATTCTGTCTCAATGTTTTTACGATATCACGCATAAGTGGCTAGTGGATACATGCCACTTTCTCATGAATATCAGATGTACTGTATTTCAGTTTCCAATTGAAATTCAGATTGAAAACCCAGATGAAATTCTTCCTGGTTGGAAATAAAGGATGCGTGTTATGCATAGGTGTGAGAAACTAGGGGTGGTTAATCAGCCCAATTTCCCGATTCGATTCCAATTTCGATTATTGAAGTCTCGATTCGATTACAAATCGATTTTCAATTATTAACGATTATCGATTAGATTTTTGATTATTAACGACTATTGATCTTCCATTTAACATCAGTCAGCTGCTGAATTATTTTACTTCTCTTTTGAGTAACACCTCACAGCACCTTCAGTATTGTGTAGTGTAACTGTAATATCAAGATTATTATTTTTTACTTTGTTTTAAATGTAGTCTTTCACTGTTAAAAGAAAGTTGCCAAGCTCAGCAGCCAGATTCATGTTAGAGGCATTGTTGGTGACGAGAACCAGGTCATGTTTCTCTGTTCCCCATTCGTCTGCCATTGCTTTAAGAAACTCACACATATTTGCGCTTGTGTGGCTATCATCCATAGCTTTCGTCTGAAGTACGTAGGACATTAGCTTCCATTGACTGCTGACATATGAGCTGTAACGGTCACGTATGAGACTGTAGCTCTGGATGTCCAGGCATAGCACGTTATTGCTACCATGTGAGCAGAGTTGAGGGACTCTTGCATGGAAAGCTTTGTCTCTTTGTAAAGAATTGGAATCGATTTAAGCGTGAAAAAGATACGGGATGGAATAACATATCTTGGCTCCAGACTGTGGACCATGTAGCGGAAGCCAGTAAGAGGAGGACTCTGGTTTGTATTACAATTAAAAAATAATAATAATAATTTTAATCGATGTTTGGAAATTTAGTAATTGACTCATAATCGTCAATATTGTAATCACGATTAGTCAATAATCAATTTTTTTCACCACCCCTATGAGAAACATGCCATATGGTAACATACAATGGTGCCAGTTATGGGTATTACTTAACTCTCTTATTCATTGTTTAACGTAGAGCTCTCAGTTGTGACAACATGCTGTTTTTTTATATCACGACAATAAACTGAAAATTGGACAGCAATTTAGCAGGTAACAGGATAAAGATGATGCTCCTATATGTGTTTGTTTGTTTGAACGAATAATAAAACAGATTAGTCGGATTAGTTGATAACCAAAGTAAGTGTTTGTAGGAGTTTTTGATGAATGGCTCCAATCATAGAAAAACCCCCATGATAAGTAATGTGATGTGCTATTTTCTGTCCACACATTATGTCATGTATGAAATCAAATCAAGCGTAATTAAAAGACTCCCTGGGCCTAAACAATATCATAGCACCCTGAAACCCATGCGTGCTGTCTGGGCTTTGTCAACCACCCACGGCTTGCCTCAGTTTGATCTCCTCGTCTTTTATACACAGCAGAAATGCAGTTATCTGCCTTATTTGTATTCTCCTCTCCTTCCATTCCATATTATCTCCCCTCCCTTCTTTCCATAGGGGATTTACACAGACATGTATTCATGGTGAATGTCAAATGCCAGTCAGTCCTCACAAGCTCACAATTGGTGCATTAATAAGAAATTGCAAAAACTTGCAGCTGTGAATACCCCTCACTGTTTTTTTTGGTGGACAAAAGTTGACTTCATTCAATGACCCAAATGTGCTTCTTCATGAGACATTTTTCTTTTAACTTTTTTGGAAAAAGTGTTTGCTAAATTGTCAGTCCCTTGTCATGCTGGAGCCACAGGGGTTTGGCGTGTGCAGTGCCGAACCATCACTTTAGAAGGACAGGGTAATTTGATTTGGGAGATACATATGGACAAATCAGTGCACTGTAGTTAGCTATCCTGTAGCCCTCTCACGCATTAGTGATATAAGCTTTTCCCCACAGAGTGCTCCACCTGGAGTCATTAAGACTGTGTTAAATGTAAAACACAAGGTTAAAGTCCTGTTAATCGCAGGGGTAAAGTGCCTGTGAAATCCATCTTCAGTAAACATCTCTCTTTTGCTTTGAAACCTCGGTCTCATGTTTACATATTTTGGACTGTAAATGGTTTATACCAAAATATTTTGAATTGGTTCAGCAGTATTTCCACTAAAAGTACTTTTTAGTTAGTTAGTTAAAGGTGCTCAGGTTAAGATTTTTTAAACTCCTAACGGTTTCAGCTAAAATAATTTGTGTTGTCACATTAAACTAAAGTTCATTGTTCAACACCTTCGACCTTCTCTCCACAGCTCTGTGTCAGTGCTAGTTAAAAACACTGGCTAGCAACTTGGTGTGAGACCTAACGTTATGAGAATTGTTCCACGGTACGGTACCATCTATCTCCTCGGTCACAAACGGCTGGCTGGCAGGACCTCACAAATATGTTGTACTGGTTAAACCAAAGGGCACTTAAAATCCATATTTATATTAACAGGAGGAGAGCTTGTGAGCTGTTAGCAGCAGGCGCGGAGCAGAATCCTGCTCTGTGGGTGTCCGTGGCATTTTAGCAGCACGTAGAGAAACTCTGTTGTGTGTTTATCTGATGGACTCTTATAAATGGCCATTATAGAGACCACTGATCAAACTTTTAACTGAAGCCGTTTTTAGACAGAGCACCAAGCCGCCAATTTGCCCATCCTTTTGGCGGCTCGGTCCGCGGTTTTAGACAGAGGCCGGCAAATTGAGGGTCTGTTTTGGTCCGCCGATTTTCCGCCTCGGAGGGTACACTTATTTCTGCCTCGACTGCTATTTAAAACCGAGGCGGAAAAGTGCCGGCCCGTGGGTGAGGTGGGCGGAGGTGTCAATGACCTGCACTGTTGTGCGACCCACAACCGAGGATTTTTAAAAAACAGGAAACAGCTGATGACAGCAGTCAGACCATCACTTCATCCGCGGACATTAAGATGAGCAACTGGACAGCCACTGAGATCCAGGAGATGCTAGTGTCTCCTTGTCTCTGTAGTTGTTTGGTTGTGTTAGCTTGTTGTTGTAGCGCAAGCTAGTAGAACAGTCGCTACTTAAAAGCCCCCCGCTAACAACCCAGTTCCAATGGGGTGCAATGTAAAGCTCTTATTTTGAAGACACATTCTATGTCACTGTTCGCAGCTCAACTTCGAGCTTCACGTCACGTCACATGTTTACGCCTACCTCAGAGGCGGCTTTTGGAAAAGGAGGAATATTACGCCTCGGTTTTAGAAAGACAGGCCGGCACATTGCCGCCCTTACCTTGGAGCAAATGTGCCGCCTTTTCTATCTAAAAAGGGCTTGTGTATCAGCTGATAATGATCGTTGTCGGATCAGAGCACCCTTACTTGTTTTTGCCGCTAACAGGCTGAGGTTGTTATTATAAGTGTCTGATATTGTAAGGGAAACAACATAGACTTCCTTGTTAAAGATTGATATGCCTTTTGTAACCAGATACTCAAGTATTGCTTTGAAATCTTGCAAAATGTGAGTTATCGCAGGACGACTACAGTGGAAACTAGGTTTGCTTCGGTAGTCGATGTTACCAGTGTTATATGGTAGTGGAGTTTATATCCATTACATTACTTGCCCATTGCCCGTCGTTTTGTGTTTTTGTTAAAAAACGTAATCACAAGACGGATGTTGTGATTACGAAACTCATTTAAACCCAATGCTTATCTGCCTAGAACCTGATAACCTGATCATTGCATTCATTTTAATGCAATTCTAAACAAATTTGCCCTGTTATTGTAAACAGTGCAGCTTCGAACTCACTTGATAAAATAAATAAAAGTACATCCTTTTGAACAAAATGTGTCCCTTTTTGATAAAGTGCTTTTGTAAACATAACATGTCGGATTGCTTGCTATTATAAAAACAGATCAGTTTCCATATTGGTATTGATAAGTGTTAACATAACTTTCATTAAATACATTTTGCAAAAGGTGTTATGAACGATGCACGGTAGAACTGGACCCAAATTCAAGACACGATACACAGAGTCAAATTTAACGTGATTTAATGTGCAACCAATAACCAGAACAAAGTTTGCAGGGGTTGGGGAGGGGTGGTGTGTCTGGGATCCCAGTGGTGGGTGGTGGTGAGCTCTCCAGAGCGTGCCCAGTGAATCAAAGTGGCGTCTCTCCACGTGGCAATGGCGTCCTCTGAGTGAACAAACAAATAATCCTGAACAGGGCTGGCAGGCGACGAGCAAGCAAGCACATGAGGCTAACTGTGACAAAAAGAACACAGGGGAGGGTTAGCTGCACAAGCTAAGGTCACTGGAAAAACAACAGACTTAAAGGAGCCATCTCAAGCTGGTCTTCTTATACTGGGGGGAGGGGGGTGATTAGTGCTGATGATTTCCACCTGGCTGCAACCTGCAGGGAGATAGCCACGCCCACCAACTCAGAGAGACAGACACAGAATACATTTACGCATAGCCGGGTATTTAGAGAAACAAATATCCCCCCCCCCCCTTCAATAATAACATCATGCACACAACATCGTTTTCAAAAAAGTTGTCGTCGAGCGGCATTATAACTATGCCAAACCTATGGGCAGCAGTGTAGGGAGAAGGATAAATATGGAGCCTGAACGGTGACATTAAAATTTGGCATACAAAAAAAAAAATTGGCATTGAAAACAAAACCAGTATTGAAAAAGGAACTATTGGCTTTGAAACATTTGTATTGAAAACAGTTGTATTGACATTGAAACAAGTTTTGGCACTGAAAAAAGAAACTAATTAAAATAATTAAAATCTGAAAATCTTATTATTTTATTTTATTGGGATTTTTTTGTATTTTTCAATGACAATCTTTAAATTTTTTCTTCATGTCACTTTTTTTTCAGTGACAGATTTTTTTTACAATGTCAGTTTTTTTTTTACAATGTCAGTTTTTTTTCAATGTCACTGATTTTCAGTTTCAACTTTCTGTCACTGTTTTGGCGTCGAGAGGGAGGGGCCTGAGGGGAGGGTCAAGAAGAGCGTGGTTTGCATATCATTAGAGAAGGTAATGGCTGCAGCCTGCGGGAAGGCGGAGCTGGACGGTCTGTGTGCCGGCCGCCTCCCTGCAACACAGAGTCCAACTACCTTGCGGACTTTTCTTCAAGCTCTCTCCTGATGTGTCCAAGTCTCTGTATGTCTGATTCTGTCGCGGAACTGCAGAGCCTATATGCCTATGGAGTGTGGTAGTAGCACGGAGCTAACGAGCTCCGGGCGCAGAGCACGGAGCATTAGCCCCAGTTAGCACAACAGTACAACAGCAGGCTTTTCTCGCTTGTTGTGTCGTTCCGAGCTAGAGCTGCAGCGCCGACAGCAGCGCTCGGGTCTGCTCCCCGAGTTCCGTACCACCATACTGCTGTAGAGACACTGTCTCCCCATAAACTCAGTTCATGTGAATAATATCACTATTCACTAAACTCAACAAGCTAGTATGCGGGGAAAGTCAGCT
>CAEMYA010000103.1:3798366-3860732 GCA_903131615.1 Diplodus sargus | reverse complement strand
AACGAACTGTAAACATAGGGCGCTCACATAACGTTAAGCATTTTCTGGCACATAATGTGACGTTTAAGAACCTAAAACCCTGTTTCTCCCAGTTGACACGGCAACACATAACCGCCGTTTTCAGAATTCTCCACTTTGGCCGGAGTTTTTAGAAAATAAAATTTTTCTGTGATAAAAACTGGGTTTTCGTGTAAATGAGAGGCCAAACCGCAGGGAAATATCTGCGTCTTCCCTGTCTTCCCTGTAAATGGGGCCACAGAACAGGGAAAAAAACATGCAGGATCACACACAGGGGAAAATGACACAATGACGCAAGAGGGAAGAGGAGGGGTGCCATGATGCCATCATGACAAAAGGTGCCTTTTGTTTACAAACATTATTTTATATCCCTGAAGATATGTAAACTATATTAAACATCTGCACGCATTACATAGTCAACATCATATGTCGGTAGATGTATAGGATATGAAGTGTGTGCTTGCTGTCCTTTTAACCCATTTTTGGCCAGGAAAACGAGCCTGTCTGCTTCCTCTGGTTTGAGACATACCCCTTGCGGCATCAGAGCATAAACCTGGGGTTGAAAGTTTTCACCATGTGGATGAACCTCCGGCTTTTCCACTGTTCGGGCACCATTTCTTTAGCGATATGTAACGTGACTGCATCCGAGCAGCTATCCACTGGGCCCCTTTCTTGTCATTTGGAACACAATGATTAAATAATCTAATAACTAACTAATGTTGGCTGCTTTATAGCAGGTGTTTGTGGGTTGCCGTGCTCTTGTACATCTCTTGAACAACAAGGGTCCCGCTCTGATACATGCGTCTGTTTGAGAGGCTGAAATAAGTGGGTCGGTCAGCTGCCTTTAGTTACAACAGCCTTTACACAAACTTTGCAGCGGACCGTGGTTTGTTCGAGGTCCGACGCCACAAAACCAAGCTACTAACGAGACAGTGCCTTTTAGGAACGAACTCTTGGCTGCCACGTTGTCGTCTTTGTGGAAAGTCAAAGTGGGGGGAGGGCAGAGCTTACTGTGAACTACGAGAGCCCATGGGGAGCGGCGACGGAGCAAGTAAAAGAGAAAATCAATTTTATTCTTTTTAATCGGCGTAAACCACAAACTCGAATTAATCGATTTTAACCATTTATCACCCAGCCCTACTCTGGAGATGCATTTTGATGAATGACAATGGTAAGCACTGTGACAAGGACTATGGCATGCCTACTTCTTACTCAGATTCAACTTGTGTTTTGTCAGTTAAATGCTCTTAATGTGAATCTGCAGTAGTAGGAAATGTTAGCTTGTAGTATGAATCATTTACACCAAAAATATGTACACCTAGGGCCCGGTTTAAAATGACTGGAATTCGCCTTTAATCTTTGATGTTAGCCTCCATCAACTTTAAAGTTGGGTCTTACTGAAAAAAGGATGAACTGAAAAGACACTCGTGAACACCACTGATACTCCCTCCTACCTTAACTTGGAGTGTGTGGTGGATCACATCAGTAAGCTCACTTGCACTTGGGAGCAGAAGTATGTTGATACTGTCAGATTTCTTTCTCAGTTTGCAAGTTGCGAGTCTCTGAAATTAAAAATGCTTGGTTGAATCAAGTGTATTGTGTCGCCCAAGAAGGCAAGTTGTGCGTTCTTTGCAGTGCAGGAAGCCTGGAGCGAAACTGAAATAACTGAAGTGATTTGAAATGCGTCTTAAGCCTGCAGCTTGCTTTAGTTTCATGAAAGAAATACAGACTCATTCATCTTTTAAGTGCTTATCACTGTGAGTCATTGCTACTGATTTTCAAATGAGAACTGTTTACCAGTAAATCTGTTCAGGCGGTGTGCTCCTGGCCTTTTACGTGGATCCTTTTTAAAATGGCTGCATGTTAGAAAAATAAACGCCTTTTGAGCAAAGGTGCTAGAATATACTGTGTGCTAATCTTAGCTGCTATATTGTCATCTTTAGCAGTAGTGGTTGTGATTGAGTAGTACTGACTGTTAACAGAAGTGCTATCTGACAGGGATTGAAGAGGTCCAGAGTTTGCCTTGGGTAATAGATTCTTGGACAATATGCTATTTGTTTAACAGATAATGACGCAGTAGACTGCCTAACTGTTTGATCATCTTTTGTCTAGCTGGGTTTTGAATGTGACATTTCACTGTGTGTGTGTGTGTGTGTATAGCGGACTCTTTTCTGATGAAAATGTATTACGCAGAGCATTCACACAGTTATAAGGCGGGATTGTCTTTGGTGGAAAAAAAACTCACTCATTATGCCTCTTGCAAAGGCTCCTCTTTATCCTCTCAGAATTCCAGCTCTCAACTTTTATTCAAGCACTCGTTTTCTAAGGCCCATTCATTTTGATTCACTCAATGTCGAATTCATTCAGTCAGTGTCAGTTCTTGGAAAAAAAAAAAAGAATCAATAATGTGGATTAATCCAGAGATTACTCATGTAGAGCTTTGAACGATTTTCTGTACATGAATTAGTTCTAGTAGAAGGACAGGTGTTGACTTGTGCTCAATTTGAAATAAACAGCTTGTGAAATCTCACACGTTTGAGGGGTGTAAATGAGGGAAAAGAGGAGTACAGTACAAACATAGCCTTTCATTACTGTTCACACATGAGAGATGCATACTTGTGTTCTGTGGACAGCTTTGTTTCAGCTGCTTCCACACAAGAAAAAAAAACATTCAACCACAGTCTTCAGGCTGTATGTGTATGCACTGGCAGAAAGGAGAGCATGTTCACCTTAAGGGGACCCAAAGCTAGAGGGGACAAGGTGATGCTATACAAGGTTTGTTGTAATAACTGCTTTGGTAACAACAGAGTGGAGCCATTGATTTTATAGTAGTCAGGGGTCTGACAATTTCTTGCTGTTCCCTCAGTTAGAAGCTGCATCTCAGCATCTGTGGAAAATGTTACTGAATTGAAAAAACAAGAACTCAGAACAGATCAACTTCAAAGTCTCCGCAGTTGAAGTGAGATTTTGGAGTTTCTAATAGCTATGGGACAGTTTTTACCCTGTTCTCTGTCTGTGATGTTAGGTGTTGGTTTCAGCATTGCGTCTGTGTGGATTATAGCTAGAAGGCTTCAGATGTGTCCCACTGGCCACAGTCGACAGGATTATTTTAGGGATTAAGAGCCTGGTGCTCTGTACCTTGGTTGCACAGCACTACAGTCTGTCCTCATTCTCCCTTATTCACTGCATCAACTCAACACACCACTCCTAAAATATCAGAACCTCCAGCAACAACACACAAACCTACACCAGTGCTGACTGGGTACCACCACAATGGAGAGTGAAAATATTATGGATGAATTTTGCATTCATGTAAAAAACAAATGTATTGATTAATTTGTGAACATTAGTAGTCATTTTTACATTATCCATGATAATATAGTGCCACAACTAAAGTTTGTGTTATTTGTTGGCTCATCTTCCAATTATCTTGTGTAGTCATCTAAATTTTGACTTACTTCATTTGAATATCAACAGTTCAAAAATGCTAAAATACTCCATTTATTGCCAAAAACAAAAGCTGCAGGTCCTCACAACTAAGACTCTGAACTTGAACAATGTTTGGTGTTTGTTCACTGATTCATTTTCTGTCTATCAACTAATAGGCTCAAAAAGGTGCTTCAAAGGTAATCAGGCCTGTCAATTTGTCATTCTTCCAAAAATAATTTGTCACTCAGATTTTTTTACTTTCCCTTTTTTCTAAAGCACAGCGTCAAACAAACGTAAAAAATTAAAGCAGTGGGTGCACCAATAGTGTGGGCACATCCGAGCACAGTTGCTATTTTGGTTCATGTACTGTAGGTGCAGCTCGCAAAGTGCAAAATCCCTGAGTTAAGGTGAATATCATTAAGGTGTCAAGGGAGTAGTGATTAATATATATGCTTTCAGCTAGTCACCTCACTGTCAATGCTTTGAAAGAGCTGAGCCAATGACAGTAAAGCAGGATGATAGCACCACCACAAATTAGGAATAGGCATCCCAGGAAATCATACTGTTGTCTGGATGTTGTGGCGCCACAGGATGTACACAGGGCACCACAAATCTGCAGCCGGACGCAGATGGTGTGTGTTTTATTAACACTTATTTAGTGCAATGATGATCGAAATAAATAACAGTTGGGTGATGCAGTTTATATGATTCCATTGATCTAATGTAATTCAAGTCATAATTCCACTGTATTAAACATTGCAGAGGGTTACACCTCATCTTAAAATGTAATTTGATTTAATGATAAAATCATCAAACAATGTGTCAGTAGAATGAAGTTATGCTTGAATCAGGTGTTGTTCTGAGACATCTATTCTCATTCATTCATCTAATATTTTCCACAAAATGCCAACAACTTGCCTTGTGCTCTTTGCACCTGTGGAGCACATGCTCTATGCCCAGCACTCGGCATCAGAATTCCACACTGATGAGCAATGAATTTCAAGGCCAGGAAATTACCAACAAAGTCAGAATGCTGCTTATGCTGGTTGTTACATCGCCTTTAAAATATGACAATAATGTGTAACGCAGTAGTTGAAAAATGTCCTTTTTGCTTAACAGCAACATTTTCATTTTCTAAATGTCCATTTGTAGTTTGTTTTATGTTTTTTGTTATTGTTGATTAATAAATTGACAGAAATTAATCTGCAGCAATTTTCAGACCAATTAACAGTAAGCTTTAGAGGAAAAACGTAACATCCTCACTTCTTAAAAAGCAGCAATAAAGAACCTCAACGAAAAAAAGGAAGAAAAAAAACCCTTCCCAGCAGGAAAGACCTTGGATTTTCACACACCGATCACACCTATCCTCTTTTCACTAGTGCTTCGACATCCAGTCAGTCAGTGTGAAATACATTTTCTCATTAGAGAATTCATTGGACAGTTGAGTTCTGCTGAGGGCAATGAGTCATTGTACAGGTTGTAGAGCATACAGTGGAGGTACAGTCATCACAGCATCTCTCTATTTATGTGTGAAACGGCTAAAATGGAACGAAAAGTCTGCCCCAGACCTCACAATTAAAAGGGTTTTCCTCATGCATTTTTATGGCTGTATCACTCTCCCTCATTATACTCTTGAAAAACACTTATTTCATCCAAGCCAGTTAAGTGGGTGCTGCTATTAATGGAAACACAAACGCATTGTCTTAAAGCAGATGTTCAACTCAAATGATATTGTGCAGTACTCATTTTTACTCCAGTTTAACAGATTGGAAAGTGAATTGTTCTAGGTGGTCTTTTCAGTGGCTGAAGCTTGATGTGTCTGGAGCGTGTCATTCAACATGCCACAGACAGAAACGATAAGGGACTGACTGTTGTGATAGAGTCTAGTCTAACTGAAGAATACAACATGCCTGTAAAAAGGGCAGGACTTCTCTTTTTATTCATTGCAATTTGGTGTCATTTTCCACATGTGCCATCACATAAACTGGCAACACTGTTAGATGACAGCACAGTTATGCAGTGGAACAGGTTTTATCAAATTTCAGTATATCAGATTTAGAAAAGTAAACATACAAAAGTGTATGTTAACCTTTACACGTTTTACGTTTATTCTTTTTAGAAGCTTAACAAACTTGACTTTATATGAACCTGGAACATTTCAGAGTTTACCAGCTTGCTTTACATAAACCTGAGAACAGTTCAGTGCTTCGAAGTAACTTGTATTATGTAAATCTGAGCACATTTCAATTCATCCTCAAATATACATGGTCTTCTTCAGGAACAGGAACTGATCAGCATGTTCAGAGGTGAGTGCACTTCTCTTGGCGGTGATTAGCACTGGTATGAGTCTCCTGTTTGCAGCAAGTAGAAATGCATTTCCCACTTGTTATCAATAAAATGGGCAGTGATTGTCATGTAAGGACTCCGTGGCCTGTGAAGTCCATCCATCGCAGATGAGCACAATTCTCTCTGCAGACTAGAGTACATCCTTCACCTTTCCTCTCGTCTCATCATAACTTGTTCATTGAAATATCTTCTGCTTGGTATTTCATACCTTGGTTACAGTGTTGTAACATTTGGCAAAGCCTTTATTTTCAGCCACGCTGTACGGGCGGGGGGGTCCTTGAAAATATACCCAGAGATGGACTTCGTAACACTGGCAGCCCTCGGGGACGAGAAAGGGATCTTTGCTCTAAACATTGCATTCACCGCTGCAAGTTGACTTACAATGTAACTTTCTCTTCTTCCGGCAATCTACTTCTGTGCAAGTTTACCTCATTCGTAAACTTGGGAGACGCTTGGGAGTCAAATTGGCAGATTGGCAATCTGTTCAGATCAGCATATTTTTTGTAATTAAAATATCAACATTTGGTGTCAGCGTATCGATACTTGTATCACACGAGGAAGGACAGCAATAAATTACTGTATCAATATTTTGTTTCACTCCCAGTGACCATATGTGTAAGACAAGCTGTGGTTGGAAGTGGAATTTTTTACCTTGTTATAGTTTGGCATGTATAATATGGCTTTTGTTTCAGCTAATACCATTAACGGATAATTACCTGCTACTGATGGCCACCTTTAATAATTTCTTCTGCTTCGTGTTCATTAAGATGCCTACCGCTACCTACTAAGAAAGTAATTTGGCGTTGTTTTATTGGGTCTTTTTATAATAAAAATAAAAAAATAAAAAGGCATCTTGTATCTTTCCTTTATTGAAATTAAAATGATTCACTCCTCAATTTCTTTCTGTACCATGACTAAAACCTATCATATTATATGATAAGTGACATTTAGCACCTTGTTCTGTACATTGTGAAGTTAAAGCTGCTTCCATCAATATTTTTGAATAAACATTGGATCAAATGACCTTGGTATTAAAATGGTCTCTTGTAGTGAGAAACTCAGAATATTACTAGTTCCTCTCAGGTCTGTGAAGCACTTTTGCACATTTCAGCTCATTGCTGCTCCATGTCGGCTGGATGTGAAAGTAGACAACCGCTTGCTAGCCCTCACATTTTACAAAAAAAGGAATAGAAATAAAAACTCTAGACTACATTTCCTCTACCGTTGTTGGAGAAAACAGGTAAAGGTGCCAGGTCAATGTTTTGCTGTTTCCCTTTAAATTGAGCCAGGAAGAACATTCAGAATAGTGAGCTCGCATGGGGTCTGCATGGCTTAAAGTTGAAACATCCTATGTGTTTATTATATAACGGTTACATAACAACAAATCTCAGACTACAGGGGGAGCCACCCATGAGTATATCCATTTCTTCTGCCAAATGTAGAGGAAAAGCTGCTGAAGGTGAACTGCTAGACTGTGAAACATCGGAATATGTTTCCAAGACGAGATCTGTGGAATCGGTGCCAGGGAGAATATTTGCAGCTGAGGAACCTAGAAAACAATTAAATAAAGCAAATATGAATCTGGGTCAGAATGATGCCCCAGCGATAATTATGGCATCCGATCAAAGTGCTTGAATGAGTTTGGCTAAACAGATTACAATCTGCTTCTCTTACCAGCTGCCATACTGTAATTAATGGTTTGTCGTCGTTCTCCATTCATCTGAGGTGCTCAAAAAACACCAGCTTATCAGTTTCCTTTTTTCTGCATTGTGCATAATCACTGGGGTTAGAATTGAACTCTGTCATTTGTGAGCCAAAATACAGAAAAAAGAGCTTGTAATGAGCCTGGATCCTCTGCAGTCGCTCTTCAGAAGCAGGGATAAATAAAAGTATCAATTAGTGCATGTTTCAGGTGTCAAAACTACTTCAGAGTGGATGCTCTGAGGTCTGTGGAATAATTACCTGAGCTTTGTATAAACCATAGGAAGTCTGCATCCCAGTAGGCTCCTACAGAAATGGGGCTTGATGAAAGCAAAGCCCACCTTAGGTGGTATTAGTTTTGTGCAGCTATGCCTGATTGAGGGGATGAACATGGGGCATTGGAAAGTCCAAGCTATCATCATGATTTTGCTACAGTTTCCAGGCGATAGATTTCGGAACATGATGTAGCGTACATGTATTTATTAAGTGTTTTTCATGGTATATTCCAAAATTCTCAGAAAAATAAAACAAAAATGGCACTCAGTAGAGCACATTCCGACGCCAATGCCCAATAGTCCCCTTTAATTTGATCAAACCTAATCCAATATTTAAACCATAACTGCTTTACCATAATTTAAGCTTGTCAGATCTTGGATTTGCATCAGATTGTACTTTACTCAACTATATTTACAAACAATATTTATAAAAATGCCTAAAATCTTAAAAACATTTTTTTGATCCATCCCATTATCCGGGTCTACTCTGGGTCAGGGATTGTTCACTGTACCGATTATAAAGCCCAATGAGGCAATGTGATTATTATTATATTGATTTGATTTGAAGAGACCCATCCTCCATGCAGGTTTGATGGAAATCTGTGCAGTAGTTTTGCAAATTCTTACTAACCATCAAAAGCCCCAACAAATGGACACAGGTGAAATCATCACTTCTTTGGTGCAGGTAACAAAGCAAACATGGCAAACTTACAAAAGCCAACTTCTTAAGATACCTTAACAAATGAGTGTTATTTCTAAATCCTTGCTTTTAGTGGTATTAAGGAGGATCTTCTCTGGCTTATGTTTATCTGTAAAGATGAAAATCAGTCACATAGCCCATCTTAATCATGCTGGTGATTCACCATCTCTGCATTGAGTAAAAACAAGCTGGACAAGATATTATTTAAAGTGAGATTAAAGTTATGTTGTAATGATTGTCAGGGAACACACTCAAGTAAACCAGTACTAATTGATTCTCTCTTCTGTGCAGACAACTGATTTTAGTGGGTTTGTTGATGTATCAGGCAGATTTAGGCCACTGACGATTACCACTAAAATTCTATCGTAGCACTGTATGTATCCATTGGTATTTTCTATCAATGTTTTGCCTTGAGTCTACCATCCATCAAATTGGTTGATATCACAGACTGCCAAAATGCTTGGCCTAACAGCATCCTAGATACACAGACAAACTCATGCCAGTCTTGTGATGTGTTCCCAAGTAGTTCCAACTCAAACCGGCAGCAGCTAAGGACGGAAGCAGCCAACGTAAGCAATGACACCTGAGCCAAAGCACTCATGTAAAAATGGCTCATTTTGAGTCACAGCTTTGGGAGGAGGTGTAGAAATGCAGGCATCTGTATGACTCCTTGGTGTGAGATTACAAAGGCGGTGCGATAACAATAATAATTTCTGGGGTAACAGTGATAAGCAAACTGCAAAAACAGTGCAAGAACATCAAGGACTGTTTCATCAAGATGGAAAAAAATGTCAAGACTCCTGGTAGAGATCCTGGCTGATAGAAGTGTCCTCCAGCCAGGCTCCTGGCGCTACGCTGTGTATGAGTGCCCCTTTGTCCCAAATCTATCCTTGGAAGAAGGCCGTTAAAAGTTTGTTATTTCTTTCTTTACCGAGAGCAGCGGCTGTGGTCAGCAGTTTATCTAACTACAGTAAATTAAAGCCAAACTGTGAGTATTTTGAATGAACCAATCATATGAATGGACAGCAGAGAGGCAGGTTATGCAACAGGAGTGCGTTTGAGACCTTTTGATAAATGTGTCTAGCTATAAAAACCTAGTCATCATTGAAGTATGTCGTGACTGACATGCATTCAAGCTGACCGCAGCTTCTGATCTCTTTTGATGGAGTACAGTTTTTTTAAACAGCCATGTTTCAGGCCTGCTTGGATGAATATTTGATTCCGAAAGGACAATTTGGGGTGAGAAGAGAGAAAAATCAATAACAACTGCACTGGAGAAAAACAGTGTTTATAGTTACCCTGTTTTACAAGGATATAATGATGAAAGCACAGCAAGTTGTTGACAAGTTGTTCACATCAGTGGTTGTGGGCTGGAAACAGGTGCATTGTGCTTTAATGTTCAAGCCTTAAACCAGCACACTCAGCAGTCCAACAAAAGCGTGTGAAATTATTAGTCACTGAAGGCCTGTGATCATTGAGGTAGGCAGCAAGCCATGCTACACTTAAAAGGAGATTCTCTCAAAGGCACAAAATGCATTTAAAATTAGCTTTATTTATATCATTTTTATACATTTTTGCAAAGGTCATGGCATGAATTTTTAAAATCCTGGGAGCTAAATTTGCACTTGAAGCCCCATAGATCTACCATTATCTGAAAATAATCTATGAATAACCCTTAATAAACTCCAGAACAAATGTCAAATGTATTCTTTGTTTGTCGACAAAAAAAGCAGACAATGAGTGAAACTCGCTTTGAGGCCCCCTCAGTAAATCTTGCCTTAGGGCCAGGACCACTGTGGCTCAGGTGGTCAATGGGCTAACTAACTGACAGGTCCGTGAGGACTTTCAGAAGGACCTAGAGTTCTCTTGTGTGTTGTTTTTATTACTATCCATTCTCCATTGTTTGCCACTTATTTGTCACTTTACCTCCAGGGCAGTGCCTCCTGTAAGGGGAGACCAGCCTTGACTAGACCATTGTCCTCTACTGGCTTTCCTGACAGACACTTTCTTGGCATGGAGGTTAAAGAGCTTTGTGGTTGGTGCCAAACTGATTTCCTCGGTGGCTTTACTACTGGTGCTGGCAGTCTGCATAGTGTGTTGACAACAGCTAAAGAGCCAAACGTGAATGCCTCTTTTGCTCCTCATTATTACAGTGTTTGTCACAGAATATGATTTGATTTCATAACTCCGATGAGCGCTGGAATGATGAGTAAATAAACTTCTCTCTGACAGTGATGACCCTAGTCTCATCATGCCGTACAATTTACTGACCCTTTTGTGTCAGAATAATTAGCTTTCACAAGTATTGCGTTGACAATTGCGTTGGCCGTGATTATCAGAGTACGGTCCTAGAATACAGCTTATTCAGAGGATGATTGATTTTTTTGTGGCTGGACTGAAGATATTTGGTGTTCTATTTATGATCACATTGAAAAGCTGCATGCAGATACAAGTCATGGAATTATTTCAGCCAATACTGATAACCAGCAATTATCTGCTTGCTGGATAAGATAACCTTCAACTTCACATTTTTATATTTTAAAGGAAGTTCCTTAAAGTTTATGCTCACCAAGGCTAAAATATAGATAGTAAAGATGGATGACTTCATATTCCATAATTCTCGTAAGACTTATCGAATGTGAACCCTTGTGAAAAATGTATTGTAAATTACAATTGTGTTGTCTTCATCTCGCACTGTAAACAATGTCCACACAAAATTGTGTTCCTCTGACACTGTGGAAAACGTCCATACCAGCTATGAAAGTTTGATTTCTTCTTCTTCTTCTCCTTCTCCTTCTTCTTCTTTACTATGTTTATTGGTGGATCACAAACTGACTTTAAATGCACATCCCTAGCAGAAACAGCTAGCAGATGTAACCTTGAATAAAAATAAATAAATAAAAACTCTTCAATTCTTCAGCTCTGTCTGATGTTTTCTGACTTTAGTGCCATATTTCTGCCCACCCTATACACTGCACAAGTATTTCTGAGTGGCTGCTACACTCACAGTGCATACATGCCTTTGAACAGTCTTGTATATTGCAAGTGGCAGATCAAAGGTCTTCATACCTATTAATACTTAAAACTTGTGCTACTAGAGGCAATGAAAGGTGAATGTCTCATTAGAATGACATGGAACTAGACAAAGTGCAGTCAATAATTATTATTATATTATATATAAGTTATTTCTCACATTTGCATTGATAGGATGTAAGAAACACATTTTTTAATGTCAGTCTGTCAAATCTCAAGAGAAGGCAGAAATGTTAGTAGACATGTTGAATCAACTGCTTGAATATGACTATCTGTCTGCTACAACAGAACTCTGACTTGTCTATGAAGGAATAACAAAGACATTTCTTCAGCGTGGTTTTGCCCATTTCGGAGGTCCAACAACAACAGAGCAGCTATCCTTATGCACAACTGTTACTCATGGCTCTGGCTATTTCTGTCTTTATTCAGTTTGAGTCTTACAGCAGCTATAACATGTTGAGTCACACATGTGTTGAGATTTCCATCTTTTATGACTCACTGCCTGTAAGTAAAAGGACCATATGCTCTCTGGTCTCTTAAAAAAATCAATATCAGGCGGACACTTTCAGAAGGTCTGTTCATATACATAAAATCTCATTACTTTTTGAAAGAATTTAAAAACACACAATCTTGCACCAAGATTAACATTGCCTGCTGGAGGGGGGAGATCATTCATTAGCAAGAGAGATAAAGGCATTGTATCTTCTGAATCAAATAGTATTCAGTCATCAAACAAGATGGCTAGAAAAACTTCAGCCAACCAGTATTTTTGAAGATCTAACCAAAGTGTCTCTTGTCGCTGTAGGTGCTACCTGTTGGATGGGATCTCGAAAGGAGCCTGGCTGAACCGCTCCAGCATCATTTTTGCAGGGAATGACAAGTGGTCTGTTGACCCACGTGTGTCCATTGTGTCCAGCGTTGGAGACAAACATGAGTACAGCCTTCAGATACAGAAAGTGGATGTAACTGATGATGGCCAGTACACATGCTCCATTCAGAGTGAGCGCAACCCACGGCCAAAGCTCCTCAACCTTATTGTCAAAGGTGCGTATATGTCAATCTTGTTGTTCTGCGCAGGCACTTGTCCATGTGTGATTTGCTCCATTTACATTAGAAAGATGTCTGATATTTGATTGGTTAGAGTTGTAATCTGAAGGACACCCCTTCACGCTTTTATTTAGGATTTTTGTCGTTATCTAACGTCCTATGTGTTACTGATTACATGGATCATTAAGCCAACATGATTTCAATATCATCTCTGCCAATAAACTTGTGTTAACCATGTAAATGATGGCAGGGCTTTCCTAAGCTGTTTTCAACTACAAAACAGTACACAAATGACTGTTCGGAGACGTAATGGTTGTAGTTGGTCCCCAGTGGCTCTTGAGTAAACTGCATGTAATCTGAATAACTGCCTCAAGTGATGTCACTCAATGGCTAAGTTGCATTGTGGGTAATGGAGGCTTCAGGTATAGTAAGAAGAACAATGTGGACAATCTCTGGTTCTGCTGTATTGATTTTTAGTATTTGTTTTCAAACAGAAGTCCAACAGTGTTACAGGAGTGCAATGCTAGACCAGTAGACTGTTTTTCAAACGTGGAGCAGACAAAGCCTCAAAAGGCTTTATACTACTTTTTCACATATGCAGTAGTTCTTCTCCCCAAGACCTGTAAACACACTTTAATTTGTAAACATTAGTGGAGTCACCCTTTAAGTTATTGGGATGTTAGTCATTTATTATCTGCTCTAGCTTTTCCAAATGTATGTACACATATACGGTAACACTAGTGGTCTAAAGTGATGTGAAATGGTCTCCAGTGTATCTGGCACCATCTTTGTTTCAAAACATGTCTGTCAGCCTCTTATTTTAGAGTAGAGCTTGAGCTCTCCGGCTTTGTTTGAAGCAGTAAAACAAGAATCTTCAGCAGAGAAATGTCTTCTTTGAGACAAACTGACAGTGTAAGGGTACATTTTGTGCCTGCAGGCTATGCCACACAAAGTAGAAGCTAGTTGGTTTAAATGACTGGAGGCTCACTATGTAGGTTGTCTTTAATCAAGCCTCCGTGGGTTTTGTCACAGGAGGTAACAAAATAAAACAAGATTCTTAAGACTCTTAAAGAAATATGTTGATTCTCTGTGTGTCATGGGATTGGTTAAGAGGTGCTGATGCTGTGAATTTGCCTTTAACACAATAAAACTGCCGAAAATGGGGCTCCATCTTAAGGATCTCTATGTCTAACAAGTTCAATAGGTGTAGTTTGTTTCATGGGGCATTAAGTATGCTGTTTTGGGTACAGAGAGCTTATTAACGACAGTGTCCTAATTGTTACTTGTTGAGGTAATAGTTGATGGCTGAGTGTATATGCTAATACCTCAGACTGTGGGGATTATCAGCAAGAAAACAGCCTCTACTGAAAATCTATTTTCCATATGCCATGTTCTATCTCTGTAATGGGCTGATGCAAAGATTCCTGCATGATTCACCGTGCTCTGCATATGTTAAAGTTGGAATATTAATAACGATGCAATGTTATTAGACAACCTGCAGAAAGAAAACACACTTCTTTACCTTTTGTTTCCAATTTCAGTATTTTTTTTCCACAACATACTGTGATGGCCCCTATATCATTGCCCACTGTTAACATCCTCATTGTATGCCTGAGCAGCCATTAGATGTGTGTAGATGTGCATTCCAAATTTCTCTGTTTTGTGGTTAGGATTCATTTCAAAGGAACATACTGCTGAAATGTCCATACTTCCACACAGCCAGCGTAGTATTAATAGAAGAGTTAAGGGTCAGACACACTTTTTGTAGAAGTGTGAGCTGTGATATGTGAAATGTGAAAGTGGAAACAGCTCTCCAGCTGGCAATGCCTTTCTGACATATGCAGTGAGGTTCGTAAAATTATTTTAAAGGTGTGATCATTCCTGCCGTGTGTTTAATTTGCTTTGAACTAAAATAAAAAAAAGTATCTGTTTTATCTTTATCCACACTGCCCTGGAACTGAAACACTGGAGCTTGTCAAGGGAATGACTGAAATAGTCAAAACAAATCAGCATTTGTCTTTACAGGTGTTCATACCTGTTATGAAAACACCAATAAATAGCACGCCATGAGCAATATCCCAGAAAGCAATTTGCCCTCTTCTCATTTTGTTTTTCTAGATGTTCTTGCCTGCTGGCTATCACATGTCAGTATCCATCTCCTTTCACTCTACTTATAAAACTGATTGGTAGGTGCAGGGAGGTGCCTGGGTTGGTTTAGTCATGCCCTGAGTGCCTTTTGGAATGATTGTGGTTGTTTTATGAAGTTGTCTTTCAAGCTGAAGCAGAAGATAAGAGTGCAGCTCACCTCACTTGCCTCACAAAATTGGTTACAAACCTGTCCCATTATCAGAGGGTCGCAGGATCAAACCACTCTCTAATATGTAAGCAGACTCGACCGAGACACTGAACAACTACTGGCTCACTAATTGTTTGTTTATAGACATTAGCTCAGTACCTTCAATGTAAATGCAGTGCTCTATCAGCACTTGTCAACTTGTCAGAGCCCAACAGTGATTTGCCATTACAGTGACTGTTCAGAGCTGTAAGGTCACAGGGGCAAACTCTGCCACTGCCAAAGTGTCCATCAGCAGCCTTATGTCTTGTTAAAGATCGTTCAAGTAAGCAATCATTCTTTTTGTAACTTTCTTATTCTTTTGTCCTTGTTTCCTCCTTGTGAATTGTCACTCTCTCAGAACCCACTGTCCCCACTTAAATGGATCCATTCAATCAGAATCTAGGGCTGTCTTGAAAACCAGTTATTCTGGCTCCTTAGCTTTGGTAGAACTAAGAGTGAATATTCACAGTTTCTTTCCAGGGGTGGAGGGAATTTATCTGTTTAAACCTTTTCACAGAATAGACTACATTGTGCTATTTCTCGATTCAGCATTTTCATAAGTCTTCTCTCTCTGAATTTCCCACCTTATTTTAGTTTCTGCTCACCAGCCACTGTGATCTGCTCACCTTGCTTTTCCCCTCAGCTTTTTTCCCACCACTGGTCTCTTTATTGCAGACACACCATTGGCCTTCACCGCCTCACATCTCTCTCTCCCTGTACGTGTCCCTGTAGGCCATGTGTCGTCAGCAAACGTTTAATAGTTGTCCAAAAAAACCCACACATTTTTTAATTCTTCCTCTGCTGAATTCATTTTCACAACAGCAGTTGAGCATCACGTAGGGGAAGCGTGCTGTTCATGATGCACACCATCAGAATGATCCAAACCTATGTGGTACGGAACCAACTGCACTGACGAGCTTGTACAAAACAGTGGCATTAATACGGTAAACATGAGAGGATGCATCACAGTCCATTTATAGGAGGGATTTAATACCTGGGCTGAGACCGGAGAATGTCTCTCTATTTGTCTGTGTTGCTCTGCAGAGCAGGTGCAGGAATTGCAGGAATACAGTGATGGGATATTGTCCAATAGTAAATCAATCATGGAAGAAGTAATGCTAAAATGGGTCATTTAATATACTTCAGCGACCGTTAATGTACCTGGGCGGTCTGTCCAATTGAAGCCTGTGTTTTTGGAAACACAATGCCATGTGTAAATGAGCAATGCCCCAAGCATGGCTGTAGTTGCAAAAACACAAGTAGAACCGAAAGGGAAACAAGGTGGGCAGTCTCCTCAGGCCTGCGATAGCTGATCAATCAGAGCAGACTGCGTTTTTCAGGAGAGGGGGGCCTTAAAGAGACGGACACCAAAATGGAGCATTCAGACAGAGGATGAATAAAGGCGCTGCACCGTTGAAAACTATAAGAAAAAAAAATTGTTTTTTGAACATCAAAGCAAAAAAAAACCCAGCATGGCCCGTAGAAATAACATAATATGGGACCTTTGAGAAAGATCAATAAAGGAGAATGTGTGGGAAAAACAGAGCAATGGCATCGTATCCATACTTGGAAACAAAAGATAACCTGAGTTTTGAGATCAGAAGAAAAAAAAAGTTATATCAGTGTAGTCCCAGAAGTTAGGGCCAGCATTCATGAATTGCCCTAAGGTGGTTAAAATAAGGTCTTACTGCAAGTCCAGTGATTATGAAAACAAACTCCTGGGATGGACTATTCAACAGTATAGGCTATATAAAGCCCTATCAATGTCTACTTGTTTGTTTCCTGTAACTTATTGTTCTGTAGTTGTCAGACTCACCTCATTGTTCCTCATCTACCATCCTGAGAGTGAGTGAACTGTAGAGTGTGGTGAGTATTAAACGGGCCTCGGGGCTCGAGCTGTGGTATCAAAAAGCACCAACGTTATTGGTTCTGTTAACGGTATTGGAAGAATTAAAGCATTCGTCTATGGATATTCACTATTCCCAATCCTGAACAGAGAACTCTGTTTCGGAGCCTGTCCTGTGCAGGGGTCTTTGATACAGACAGACACACAGACACCCTGATCTGAGTGGCAAGGGCGGAGAGAGACAAAATTATATGGTTATACTTCGCAAGAATAAATGTAGACAAGTCCGTTCCCATCTACCTCGGGTATGTGATGTTAGCAGGAGTCCACACAGAGTTAATTAAATTAATCAAACATGGGTGGCTAGCTGTAAGTAACTATTCGTCAGCTGAGGGTTAGCTATGCGGTCATGAATTCTGTCTGACATGGTGAAAGTATCATTCAAACTGTCCTTCAGACTCAATTATAACTACATCCAGTAATTAGGCTTCTAATTTAACTATTTTCTGAACGACAGCTTGGCTGATTCTTTCACCATTTCAGACAGGGTTCATGAACGCATAGCTAAATATTTAGGTGATTAATAGTTATGGCTATTAACCCATGTATGTATTTATAAACTGTAGTCATGCTGCAATCTGCATGTTACCACTGTGTTTTTTAATGTTGTTGTTGTGTGTGATAATTTAATTTGTTTTACATTTCTTTCATTACAACATTATAGATTCAGTTATAGTGAATTGCTGCATATGGCAGTTAAGACATGTGAAAAAGTGTTACCACAGTAACTATTGTAATATAGTAAGTAAATAATTCATTGTCGCATTATACTCTATAAATGTTATTTGTTTAAAGTAGTGCTGGCTCAGAATTCAAGATTGTTTACATAAAGTACAAGGAAATAAAGCAATTGTTAATTCTGTTCTTAAATTGTTTGATTTTCTGTCTTAAAACGTTTACAAAAAGAACTGAGAAGAGTATTGTTAAAAAAAACAATGGATAAACAATATCGGTAAGAGTTGTAGTGGCATTAAAGTCTTAACGATACCCATCCCTAGTACTGACTTGCAATTAATGACATTCACACTGACAGCAGAGCTGCTTTGGCTCAACCAGTCACTTTGTCTGTGCTTCAGCGGCATTTTACAGGTACACCGTGCCTGTAAATATACATGTGATAAACTGAAGTCAGCAGCTTGGCAGGCAGTAATGGTCACTACAGGACCATCATGTTTTTGTAGATGTTGGCTTTCTGAAGAACATTCTGTAATGGGAATCTTACCAGGGGTGTTTCGGGTCATGGCAGCTCCTCACCACTGGCCATATGGTCACAATCAAACCGAAGCTAATGTGCCAGCTGTCAGCTGTATAATGTGTTTTGCAATGACCGGAATTCCTGATGGATGTGACCTAGCGGCTCAGATTTGGCAGCTTTTGACATACAAATACTAATTGTTGTTCTACAGTTCACAATTGTAACATGTTGGCGATTTCAGCCAGAGAGGTCTATCACTTATACTCTGAGACAGCTGTTTTAGTTCAACAGAAACAGCTGAATATGATTGAAAAAGCTCAGAAATAACACTCTGTTTTGAAACACCTGACTTAACAGCTCCACGGGACATTTAGAATCTAGAGTCAAGAAGCCAGAGGAGCAATAAGACGACACAAAACAAAAATATTATGAGGTGATATCGACAGAAGGCGATGTGGTCAGTAAATCGTTATTTGAGATGATGATGGACAGTGTAGAGCATGAAAAGAAAGGTGAATCTATATGCTTCTTATTTGAACTTTTATCAGCTATTAGTAAAGCTTGATGGTGTTATGATCGCGTTATGTAAATCTGATACTGTTTAGTCATCAGGCAAATGGGTCGCCAGCCGTTGAGACAGAGCTGTGTATCTGCGCGTGAGCTGCAGGCAGGAAGTATGTCGAAGTACAGATGACTCACTCCAGCTGATAAATGCCTGCAGTCATGTCTCTGATGGGGTGCTCAAGGTAGTTAAAAATTTGCTTCATTAAATCAGCAGCCACTCTGCCGTTCCTTTATGTACAGCTGTAACACATGTGTGGTGTTATATCTCCTCTGTTACTTCACACCATATTGTACCTTTGTTTATTTGCTTTGTCAAAACTCTGTGTGTTGTGAATCATTACCTGTCACCGTGCGATACTTGTGTACACATAGCGTAGGCCCACTCATGGCGAACAGAGGGATTTCGTTACAGATGAGATGCAGCAGGGGAGCAGCTCTGTCATGATGCCGAGGCTTCTTGGAGCATGCTGTTTTTTCATCTTCTGAAAGGGAGGAGAAGACTTGCTAAGGAAAAAAAAAAAGCATAGACACTTTAATCTGAGCTTTTCAGTCCAAGCATACAACATTTATTAATGCTGCAACACGAATGTTACAGTTGAAGTAAAAGGATTTCATGGCGTTGGATTTTTTGGCACTTTTGCTTTGCTCGACTGTGTTCCATGAGGAGTGGCACAGAAAATGGGAGCAAGAAGGGATTACTGTATATGTAAGGAAATATTCAGTGGTCTCAAGTCATTTCAGGTGCATGGTAGGGTCCTTGACCAGCTGATCCTCCAAGCAATTATGCTTATCTGAAATGCATATCTATGTCAGCAGAGAAGGGTTTCTTTCTAGAATTTTGTCATGTTATTCCAGTTTCGTCAACACATATATTTCAATATTTTAGAGCAGAATAGGACATTGAATAGATGAATAGTAGAATACCACTTTGGAACTTCTGCTGGAAATGTGAGGATTTTTTAATGGAAAGCCATCATTACTTCTACTGATGATGAAGATGGAAATATATTCAGCACTTTCCCTAAAATCATAAATTCCTTATCAGTAATGACTTGATGATCCAGGAACCCTCTGAAAGTGCTTAACACTTTGGAGCTTGTCTAGCTTTTTTCTATTAACTACATCATTTCTAAAGTGTCTATACATGTGTCATGTCCTTTACTTTGTCCCTGTAAACTATTAATGAGAAATAGCCATTAATTTTGCCATTTGAGCAAATGATTGAGCAAAGGAGTTTCGCCTTATTTCAACGTTACTACCGTTCTCCAGCAACAGAAATCTTAGTGAAGGACACACTTCTTCGCACATACATCACATGTCACTGCATTAGGGGCAGGAGGTTAGTTATGGCTGTGACTCCTCAGTCATCTTCGCAGATTCATTTAATCTCTGCGTGACATTTATCCCCCTCTGAGATCTTGTGTCACCTCAACAAATTAGTCGTCTGCATCTGTGCCTCTCCCATCATAGCTCCATTGCCATTAACATTAAACAGCACATGTGAGAAATGAGAAAAATTAGGAACTGAAAACACATTATTGCACAGACCTTACAGCTCTGACTTCAGAGTCATGTGAGGTGAAGGCCACTGCCTGCAGCCTTGCCTTTTTGCAAATTCTGATGGTGAAAAATAAGGCAAGTAGGTGAGAGTTTTTTTTTCTTCATAAAACTAGGTTGTCTATGCAGTAGAAACACCCAACTATTTCATGGAATTTGTGCTACATGGACAGAGAAGACTGTAGTTGCTCTGAAAGTATAAAATGTAGAAAACATACAACACCCAGAATGCACCACACTAAATTAATATTAAACAGTACTGCCTAGGTTTGACATTTCTGAGTTTGGTGAGACCTGAGAGAGAGAAAGATAGAGGTGGCTGCCATTCTCAGACCAAACTTTACACCCTTTTTTTTGTGTTGATGCAGGCATACAAAGACACAGTGCCATCTGTGGTCCAGGCCTAGTGCTGGCTTAAGTCTGCTGGATAACACATTTTGCAAATTAGCAGGGAAAATGAGGTTTAAAGGAGACCTATTATATGCTCTGTTGTTGTTAGCTGTGCTGGGTCAGGCATGTGTAAGCTGACCAATCAGAGCAGACTGGGTATTACAGAAGGAGGACTTTAAAGAGGTGGGTGCTAAAACAGAGCGTTTCAGACAGAGGGGGAATACAGTGCTGCAGCAATGAACAGGATGAGAAAACTGGTGTGTTTTTGTGCACGAAAGCATATAAACCTTTTCTAGAATTTAGCATAAAATCTCACCTTTAACATTGTTCATTTGCCATATCACCCACATTGTAATGATACAGAGCTGGTTGATATTGGCAAAGTTTCCCTCTAATGTGCTGTGCAGTCATCCAAAAATGGAATTTGACTAATATTCTATCACGATGCACAATTCCAGATCTACCAGTGCCTAAATGGGTCTGTAACATAATCTCAGCTAAAAGCTCTTAATCATCAGGGCCATCAGGGTCTCCTGAATTACATAAAGAGTCCATGTTTTCTGCCAGGTACATTTGGCACAGGTAACTGCGGATCAGTTAAACCCATCCTTTAAAGACTTGACTTAACAAGATTAAAGTGAATGGGTTCTGCCTTGTGGCTGTGCGCTGATTATTGAGTTAAACTGTGATATCAGTGACATCACTGACAACCCAATGCACCATTATGGACTCCTGGACCACATTAGCCAGGCTCTTATACTACCCTACTGTAGCCCTGGTCTTCATCTGCTTATCCCCATCTCCACCATGCATGCGCTGACCTATATACAGTCTATCCTGACCATTATCTGATGTAGGATACAGAGGAATGAGAGATCCGTATCAGGCCCAACCCGCCCCTCTACACATCATGTGACTCCTCCTCAGCCGCCATTCTTTTTCCTCCCTCTCTGTTAATTAAGATTGTAGATGTGATAATGTATTAAATATGCACAGCACCTCTCATCTAAGAATATCTTGTCACAGCGAGGAGGGGGGAAGAGGCACACTTTCCTTCGCCAGTAACTGCCTACATGGGCTCTGGTAATTCTGGCTTTCATCAGAGAAAACAGAAAACTGCAGGCAGAGGTGTTGAGCTTAAAAAAATCATTCAAGATGAATGTTGCTGACATACTGTTATGTGAACCGGTTTTGATAAATACAAAGTGCTTGTTCCATGCATCTGACACCAAACTTTCACACCATCATGCGGGAAAGAAACCAAACTCAATACAGTAGATGACATGCAGTGTATATATATATATATATATATATATATATATATATATATATATATATATATATATATAAAGGATTTTATATAAGACTCAGTGAGATCTAATACTTCATAGGGTTAGAAATTTCAAATATGGGAAGCATAATCCTGTCTGTGATGAAAATGCTTTGGACATTAATATGGATCAGAGCGGATCTACAAGTGAAAAACTCATTGCCCACGCCCGCCGAGTGAGTCAGTCTGGGGAGAGTGTTTCTCAGCAAGTAGCGAAATGGAGGGTTAAATCTCCAGGTCGACGCGCCTCTCTTTGATGTCAGCACAGAGATAGAGTATTATCACAGAGTACGGCATGAAAAGGCCCAGCAACGCCGCAGTTTATTCTTACTATGCTATGAGTCTGTCACTCTCGTTAATTGCCGGTCGCATTGGAAATAGATGAGTCCGAAAATACATTCTTGTCAACTATGCCTTAACGCAACACTCTGCATTAATCCAAAGAATGAACACCAGTGTTGCTGGCGTGGATTCCTCTTGAGGATTAGCCATATCAATACTTTAAAGTTTAAGCATAATTGCAACCTGGCCCTACCTTGCTCTTCATTTAATTAAAAATAGATTGCCGCTCTCTGAACATATTGGTTAAACAATTTCACATTTAAACTTGATGTCAAGTAGCTTTTAACAGTTAAATGTGAAGTTCGCTGCATTTCATTGAAACTGAAACATAGCTGGACATTTTGTCAATAGTCTCCGCTTGAATGCTGCTATTAGACGGGCAATTTACTATAATAGCCAATAATTGTCATAAAAAATGAACTGAGGAAGTCATTCTCCTGCCTGAGTGGCCATTTCAGTAAAATAAGGCTCCTCCCACAGGTGTGCAGCCTTTATTTCACAACGCAGATAAAAGTGGTTATTTTAGTTCACTCAGGAAGTTTTATGCTTGATACCCTCAACTGGAAATGAACCCAGTGCATTTGAAGTGTTAATGACTGCTGAGTGTAGTTAACAAATGAACCCCCCCCCCACCTCACGCAAATGGCTTACTTGTACAGTATTATGTATAGTAAAATCATAGTGAAATATGGAAAGCAGTGTTAAGAGGATGGCATAAATTTTAAAGTCCTTTGATACTGTTCTGAAGGACTGTATTAAAAATTTGGCCTTCATCAATATTTAAAACTAATCAGGTACAACCAGGATATGTTATATGGTTGTACGTGACACTTACATTCAGGAAATGCAATAAATATTGCGTTTATATAGTTAGTTTTCAATGTATTTCTGAATATTAGTAAATTGAGAGAATGATGTCGAGGTTATAGCTCTTTCCCTGCTTATGGATTAAATAAGCGTATACTAATTTTTTGTGTAATGTATCTTGAGTTTGTATACAGATACTGCAACAACCCTAATGCAATACTTCCTCATAACTGTGCGTGTTATAAGATTTTGGAGAGCTGTGAGAGGAGACTGAATCTGTGTTACAGTTCCCGGCAGGAATAACTGTGTATCAAGAGTCTCAGTGGAATAATAATGCATTGAAACATCCTGGCTTGCCATTGATATTGCAGGGGAAGTGTAGAGAGAATATGAGTGTGTCTAAAGGAACAGATTTGCCATTATGGCCCCTGACATTTAGTTAGCCACTAATCATTGTCATTGGTGTGTGTATGTAGGTGTGTGTGTGTGTGTGTGTGTGTGTGTGTGTGTGTGTGTGTGTGTGTGTGTGTGTGAATCCCTATCTTAGCCCCCTTGTAAAATTCTCCCCTCTCTGATGTGTTTGCATGTGCCTGCAGCGTTGCATGTGTGTGTCCTCATGCACGTGAGTGTGTGTGTGTTTGTGCACTAATGTGAGTCCTCATCATGGAAATAGCTGATATTAGCCATGGTTAATTAAAATGAGTAAGGACAAAGGTCAGCCACTTAGCTCACACGTCTCTCTTCTCTAGAGAGGGAATAGATACAACACGAGAGGAGAGCAACTTTAGAGCATTTTTATTTGGCACTTGGAATGGTCTTTGCAGGTAAAACTGCAAAGGTAGACTTCACTCTGTCATCGCTGCTCATTCAGTCCACCTCATTTATTTTAACCAGCACGGCTCGAAATGTCACAGTTTTCTTAATCTCAGATTCAGAGTGATCCATTATGGAAAGCTTGATTCTCACTGCATCACAATTCTGGACCCTTTCTTGCTCACAGTGACAGACAGTTTTTGTACACTTTGTACTCTGAAACGCATGTTTACAATCGTACATAAAAATGAGCTTCAGATTATAGTAATGGGGTTGATCCAAAGCAGACAATGTAGACTTAACTCCCCAAGAATTTTCTTGGATGCTGTCCCACTTCAATTATCCTCCCTTTCCTGGCGTATCATCTTGATGTCTGTCCGCAAGGATGAAATCAGATTAATTGGTAGGACAAACTTATCTCTATTGCTGCTCACTGTTGCTGATAAAATAAAATATTTTGTGGAACACAGCAACAGTTGTCATGGTGCACGGGAAGGCAAGCACAGCTGTCTAATAACACAATAGAGAATAAATGAAATACCAGTGGAATGAGGTGTAAATCAATCGTCAAGTCAGTGGATTCATTTAGAATGAGAATTCATGAATCATTGATTATTATAACTCAACTAGTGGCGTTCTTTAACTCAATTAAGTCTGTCTACCAACAAGAATAATTTCTTCTTGTTTCCCTGTCCTCATGTTAAATTCAGCATAATCTGCATTTCCACACTGCTATTCACATCTTTACGACAACGTAATCTTACCGCTATTGCCTGAAGACTTCACTGAATTGTCTGATTTCTGAGTTATTGTGTGTGTAGGTTGCTGTGTCAAAAACTCATTCAGGCTTTTTGGTTTTCTGGCTCCAGCGCATTCATATTCCCACTAGGGCTGTCAACGAATATTCTAAATTTGAACGTATCTTCAAATATAAAAAGACTTGATTGTAAAAATTAATATTCAACCGTGGAAAAAAACACATCAGCGGCTGCTTTGCAAGTGGGCGCATGGCATGACGGGTCAGGGACAGGTCACAGGAGTCGCACTTGCAAACATCACGTACTGCTGAAAGTGAGACGCGACAAAAAACATGGCAGATGCAGATGGCAGAGAGAAAAAACTAAACGGCAGAAAGTTCAGAGCCCAACTCCGCAGCAGAGAGAGTGGTTTGGACTCCAAGCAACCCAAAAAGCCCCTTTTGGAAATACTTCGGATTTTGGTCAGTAGACGGCAAAAATGCAGAGCCTCGAGATAAAGTTGTATGCAAGCTGTGTAAGCTACAGTTAGCTTACCATTTCTAGCAACATGAGGGCACATCTCGAAAATGTGCACCCAAATGAGCATGTCTGGAACTCCAACTAAACAGTATCATATTTTTCACCGCCCGCCACAAGCTCTTTGTCTGCAGCACGACAAGAGGCGTGCGCAAAGAAACCTGCTTTGTTCATATGCAAGGACATGAGGCAGATCAGTATCGTTGATGGCACGGACTTCAGAGAGTTTTGTCAAGAATTGGAACCGAGGTACCGTATCCCGAGCTGTGGAACAATCACCAGTACAATCAAAGAAATGTATAACAGCACCTTAGACAATATAAAGGAGTTACTCAAAGACCAAGATGTGGCTCAAATATGGATATTCGAATGGTTCGAACCTATGTGTTCTTTTAGAGGGAACATTCAAACGTCATTTTGGAACAATTTTGACAGCCCTAATTCCCCCTTGCAAAACTCTAATTGGCCTGGTTGTGTCTCAACAGAGGAAATGCTAGTCAGTGAGCACAACTCCATACCTCTTTGAATCACTTAAATAATGAGAGATGTGGGCAGCAATTCAAAGGTCTGGAACCAGGCTTATGCCACTACTCTGCATGCTCGCTCTCTTTTTCAACAGGAATAATGATTCTCAATCACTAATTAATTCAAAGCACTTCTAGCTTCTCTTTGCATCCACATTGGAAAAACTAAATCCTTCCTGCAGATATTTCACATCAAATGCTGACCGATGTTGGCACAATCCACATTCCGTAGACCACAAGAAATGCCAAACCAGTGACTCTCAACATCTCTAGTTGAGTTTGTCCTTGAATAATGCTGGTTCTTCACAATGTCCAGAGTGGCCACCATCAAGACATCTCTTTGCAGTCTTCTTGCCCTTCTCTGCTTTCTATTGTGTACCTATTTACACTGTAACAGGGGGGGACAGCCTTTCCAAATAGACAAACATGCCCAGTGGAAGAAGATGGGCTCTATTCAAGTTGAGAATGCAGATCGTGGACATTTAGGAGGTGCATGAGAAATTCTATTTGATGATGTGAAGATGTATGATAAAGATCTGAACTGATTAATCAATTAATCAATTAGTCAATACAAAAAAATTGCAACAGCTTTTCTATAATAATCAGTCATTTAAAGCAACAATATGTCAAATGCAGTTGATTGTCGAGTCTAATCTCCAGGCAATCAATTACAGAACCTTTGGGTGTCAGTATTTGAAGACCCGGTGATGAGACTCAACAATCAGCTGTCTCCCTCCTGAAGGTTGAATAGTGTTGCTCCAAAGCCCCCTCAACAGTCGACGTTCTTTCTCAAACAGAGATGGGGGTGTGGTTTCTAGTCCTGCTTAAACCATCACCATGGCAACCAGACTTCGAGCAAGGTCAGAATCACGAGCATGGATGAGCAAGAACATAAATACTGGCATAGATGCACAATAGCGTGGATATTAGTAGGTGTAGCGATAGTTTTTTCAGCAAGAAAAGGACAAATAATACCTACAAACTAGTTCTGGTTGTCAGTATTTGCTAAACTGTAAAATTTTTTCTTTCTTGTTTTAATTTTGTCTAATTAATCAATCAATCAAGGAAATAATCGTTCATATAATCATTGACAAAAATAATCAGTGGCCTTTCTGTATCTGTTCCGAGGTGTTACGAGGATTATAAAAATGTACCCTGCATTACAACGTCTGAAAGCCTAAAGCGCTTACTTAGAAGTTTAAATCCTTATTGTCTCTGCCTATATTTAAAAGCATATGAATAATGTTTGTGTGGGTGTTAGTTTTGATAATGCTCAGGTCAGTCAGTCAACTGGGATGCCTCATACCTCATAAATGCTGCAAAAGCCAAGTGGACATGTCAAAAGCTAACAAAAAGCTTTCTGTAGCCCTTCTCCTATTGCCAACAGCTCTGGGTCATGTAGAGTAAAACTGTAATCAACTCTGTTTCTTTTCTAAAATAATTGTTGTTGAATTCTCTTCATGAAGGCAACTCCAGAAACACTTTAATAGATGAGACAGTGTTTCGTGATGACAATCTAAATTCAGACTTTTCCTCCACTGGCGCTGTTAGGCCATGGCTTTTGTGGTGTTAAACAGTTGGTCTCAGAGGTGTAAATCACAACAGAGGCACGACTTCTCTCACTTCTCCTCTTGGCAGTGTTTATCTTACAATGCATCCTTCATCAACAGTGGGGTAGCTGTGAAACAGATTTGCTGGGGTGAAGCATTGGCAGGTGCCTCAGAGATACACTGGCCTTAATTGGGCAGATAAATATCACGGGCTGCGCTCCCGAGCCCTACAGCACTGTTGCATACATCACCCTGAATGCAGACTGACCACCAACAGCGGGGTGCCTGTCTCATTGCTGAAACTCATCTGGTGCCTAAAGTGCAATTAAAGAGCAGAGAGCGGTTTCTTCCACCAGTCTGCCCCCTTGACTTGTGGCTGTGTTAAAGTCCAGTTGCAGAAGGCCTCCTGGTTTATTAGAGAGTCCAGCACTCATGTTTATTTCAATCGGAGAGACTTTGTTCTGAGGGAATGAGTAATATTTGCACTGCCATATCAGAACTCTGAACTCATTTTCTTTGGATGAACTGGTGCACCTAACTTTTTTATTTAGGTGCACCCAATAATACATTTGAACTTACTTTCTTAACATATTGAAAAAAATATTTTGTTCTGTTTAGAAAGAATAAATAAACAACTACATTTCAGGCGCTCTGTGGTGACCAGTGAACTTGACGGGTGCATGTACGACAAAAATAGTCACGCCCTGGAGCCGTGCATGTGCACATAAGATAAGAAATATGAGTCTTCGGGGATTATGCCTCGTCGTCACTTCCATTATATTTTAAGAAGGAATGTGTAGCCTTGAGTGGTATAGGAAACTGATGGAGTCTAGACAATGGTTGTGTTCATGGGATTGAGATGGATGCTGGTCTGGATATGATGAACTGAAGGTGAATGGGATGCAGGAGGGTCACAACAGCAGAGAAAGGAACAGATTTAAGACAACTATAGTCAGCTGATTAAGCCAGGGAAAGAGAGAGGGAATGAGAGGGAGAGAATTGTGAATGAATAAGCATGAAGAGATTCCTCATTGAGCTGCATGTCACATCATATCTCTTACATGCACAGGGATGTACAAGACTATAAAACCAGGCAAATCAAAGACGGGATATGTTCTTATTTAAAATGATCAAACTCACTGATGTTCCGTATGAACACCATTATTATAACAACCAGCGCTCCAGCTTAACATTGTAAACAAAAAGCACAAACTGACATCTGTATTCTGCAAAGTACAAGCTCAGGGTTTTTAATGATGAGCAACTTATTGAATAGTCATGACTTTGGCCTTTCCAAAGCCCTCAGTGGATACAAATTGCCCTGTGTTACCTACGTGTTGTTTGGTCCAAATCTTCTGCTACCAGCCCGCGGGGCGGATTGTGCAGAAGAAGCAGTCGATACCGGGTACCATTAGAGGATGTGGCAGCTGACACATGCAAACAACACCCATGCTGTATGCACACATCCTCAGTGTTTGCGGGAGTGCTCGCATGCACATACCGCACACAGGCGCTTAGAATAGTCACTTATCCTCTTTAGCACTTGAACCTTGAATTGTTAGGCAGCCAGTGCTATTTATCGTAGACTTATGTGACTCACCAATGAGAGAAATAAATCAGGACAGAGAGACGGCGAAGAAGCTCGGTGAGAGACAAACAATGCATGAATGTGTTTAGACCCTCCATTCCACAAAAAATTCTTCAGTCACGACATGCCCCTGCTCTTTTTGAAAAAGGCTTTTCCTCTACCAGATGATCCAATCAGAGCTATATATTAATATTTCAAGATAATAGCTTAATATGATTAGAAATGAATGAAAAAAAGATGGGGCGTTGCACATAGCTCTACTGATGATGGGTCCTCGAGAAGTCTAACATGGGTATTTTTAAAAGACACTCGTCATTACTATCAAGGGCACTTTGAGAAATATGACAGTTGACAGTTTCGGTGCTCAAAAAGGCTCTCCACATCTCTGAGAATCTATTTCCCAGCAGCAAATGGGGAGCTTCAATGAACTGGCATGCCAGAAAACGCTGACATGGATATATATATAATATAGAATGCATCAAATGATTGAGATAAATTAGGCTATATATACAACGGTCCAGATGGTTGATAATTAAATAGACAGCTTTTTCTCGCTTCCTTAATTTTGACCATCAGTTTTGATGGATAAAGATAACAGGTGAACCTAACTACAATAACAGCAGCAACAGAAGCCTCACATCGGTCTCAACTCAGTATACAGGGAATGACAAACTGATCAAGCTCTTAGCTCATCAGTTTGAGCAGATCATACCGCCCGCTGAGCCGAGCTCCTTCCCCATGACTGGGGTAGCGTGTGTCTGCTAGCTGCCAACTGCTCTCTCCACATTAATCACGACCCAGGTTCTAAAGTTTGAACTTTGACCTTTAGCGCTGCATCAAGGCCCAGTGACAGATGGAGACAGAGCTTTGTGTTCTCGCGTCAGATCATCACAGACACACTTTCCTCATGCCTTATCTTAGAGCTGAGATGCACAGAGGTTCATTCAGCAGCGGTCGTTTGGTCACCAGCTGATATTTCGTTGTAGGAAAGCAGCGTGCCCTCTGACAGCCGCGGTGTCTGATTTTGACTGTAAACTATTTGAAATAGGCCTCGTGCCTGGATGGGCGTATCAAAGACACTTTGTAGCCACACAGCTAATTGAAATACCAATGATGATCCTGGAGAGTATCGGCAGAGTGGCCCATGCAGAGGAATTTTGTTTATCATAAGCAAGTTGCCAAGGCTGAAAGACACAGATTAGCATGAATAAATTAGAAACTATTTCAATAAGTGGGTGATAGCTTATCTTTGAATTACATGCCCAGTGCAGCTCTCCCATTGAAGATTAATTGCCTCTCACAAGGTATTTCGAAAAGTTCATTTTCATCAATTGATTTCCTTTAATTCATGAATTCCCTAGAAGTGCATGAAATTGGTAACAAGCTCTCCATAATCATGCTTTCTGCATCGTTAAGCTCATTGGCAATTACTCATCATATGTATTGGTTGTGACATTTTGCGGAAGCATGTTATTTTTGCACCATTAGGTCATGACAGGAATATTATCATAAACTAATGGTTAATTACAAGTTGAACAAAAGTGATGTTCGCTGTTTCTACAGATTTCTGCAAGGAGCAAACTTGCTTCCAGCATCCTCAATACTGAATTTTTGTCATATCAGCCTGATCAACTCAATATCTGCCAACGTGATTATTTACAAGTAATGAATAAGACCAATATACAGCAGTGAAAAACACACTTTAGATTTTGCTGTTGTTTGACTGTTTCATCAAATAACCAAGAACTTTAAAGGAGATCTATTATACTATTTCAATTTTGTCCTTTCAATGTTTTATATTTGTTCTTGCACATGTAAAAGATCTTGAAAGTTAAAAAGGCTGTAGTACGCACCAACAGGAGCTCCATTCTCACACAGTAGCAGTAGCCTAGCCTTTAATTCTGTGACTTTATGACATCACACTGTGTAACAGCGTCTCACAATTGCATAACTAATGCCAAGTGGCTAGTTTGCCACATACTAATTGATTAAGCCTTGCTGCTCTGTTTTGTTATGTTATGTTTTGTTAGCATTGCCCGCTCAGGCATATTTGAGCTGAACAATCAGAGGAGGGGCCTTTAAGAGACACAGGCTAAAACAGAGCGTTTCAGACAGAGGGGTAATATGGTGCTGCAGCACTGGACAGCATGTTACCATAGTCTAGTAGTAACCCAAAATAAAATTATCAATTCGAAAATGAGCATGATATGTCTCCTTTAACATGGTGAAAAACTTTTTCACTACAGACCTTTGTATATTGCACAGACTTTTATGAGACTAGGGATAGAATCCCTAGCCCTTTCTCCAAGGCTATCATCAGCCCAACTGATACATTACTGTTTAGTATTGGGGTCATTTCCGTTATAGTCAGAGGCAGGAATGCTTATAGCTAAATAGTGGGCCATTGAAATAAATTGAGAGAAGAATATATCTTCAGGGTTACAACTTAAGTAATGTGCATAGCTTATACAGTAGGAATGTATGCCAGCTGCATTTACAGTGATACAGTGTGGTGTTGGTGCTTTAAGACACATGAATGAAAATAACATCTAGGTCAGACCTACACAAAATTAGCTACTATGGAGGAATCCCATGTAAGAGACGACAGTTTGACCCATATTAGATATGTTTTAATATCAAACACTGATCTCAGATCAGCAGCTGAAGCTTCAACAGCTGCTGACATACAGTATATCATCTTACTGTACTGCTCTCACACTATCCGACACTATCATTGGACCCTGAGGGCGAAGTCCCGCAGTACATTAATAGGGTAAATCACTGGATTCATCATACGTAATGATACCATTATGGAATAATGTTCATCAGCTAATGTGCACTTGCTGGGAAATCTATTTGTGTCTGTAGCCATTTGCTGTCTGTTACAACTCCTCACATCTCAATGCTTTATTAACCCACCCAACATCTAAGCCACAAGGAGATCTTAGAATATGAAGAGATGCCAAAACAGACAGGCAATAAGGGCTGATGAGGTTTTATGTCTTGGCTCTGGCATCCCAGCACTTAGTCCACCTCCTCTATTGCTGCTGGGCTCAAATAAATGGAAAGAAAAAGAAAACATCCCGTCTTTCTCTGAACATTTTTATTGCTTTTTATTATTGGCGTATGGCTGTGTGTGTTTTTCTGTTGAGAATGATTGAGACTGATATGTTTAATAACGCTATGAGAGAGCAGCAGGTGATATTGGAGGTAAAGCTGGAGTGAATTTCAAAGTTGGGAGTCAAGTACTATATGTTAAATCTTTGAAAGCACACATTGAAGGCGCGTACACAGACACAAACACACACCATGCTGTCAGTATCACTGGAACACTTTTTATATCCCCAAAGTCAACCTTTCCCCGGCATTATTACTCATATTGTGGAAGACTTTTGAACAAGAAGTCTGAGTCTTAAGTGTTAAGGGCCATGAAGTAATATTGTGACAGACAAGGTCAGCCATATTCACAGAAAAAAAATACAAATTGTCAAATTGGAGGGGCCAAGGACTTTTCTGGTACTACTGTGATGTGACTTTTTGTCATGAACAGTGACAACAAATTTTGAAAATCTCTGCCAAAATGACATATTTCTCTTTCTACTTGAATGAACTTTTCCCAAAGTTAAGTACTACAAATTGTCTGTGCCTGCTTTATGACACTGCAAATGGAGGTAATCCCTTTGAGTAATACAATCTGTCACTGTTTATGTTTAGTTTCCGTGTCTGACACCTAATTAACGGACTTGGAAGTTGGTTCGTTTTGCTGCCTGCAGTGAGAAAAGGGAATTGAAAACCTTTAGGAATAGCTGTGTGGGAACTGTCTCATTACTGAGGTGTATATTACGGCCTACAAACACAGGTATATTTTACAGGTATATTACAATCTGTCTGTATCAATGTCATCTCTAACAACCTGCGGTTTGGGAAAGCTTTGCAGTCGGTAATTGTAGAATTGCAAGGAGCTATTCAAAGATCTCCTCAGGATTTCTTCACCATATCAAGCACATCTGAAAAGTAAAACTCAAATCTGCCCCTAATCCAATTTCAAAGCGCTGCATCTCGTAGATTAAGGATGATCTGTCCTCAGATCAGTAAGCATCTGCGTTTTAATAAGACCATTACATAGTATTGTGTGTGGACAGGAAATGTGCTTTAAGGCAGTTACAGCACCTCTGTCGATTTCTGTGGTGTGTGTAGGATGGTCGTGGACAAATGAAGGAGATGAATTACAGAAAATGAAGCCAGAATTTTCTCTCTTTTTCTCTCTCCCTACCTCTCAGCTCTCCTTGACTTCTCTACCTCCGCCCATACTGCCGTCCATTACAACAAGTGGCCGGGCTTCCCCTCCTAGCTCTAATTGGGAAGCTGGATGGCAGTGGGTTTAGCCAGTAATGGGGTTCTGCAATTTGGTGGCACAAGTCATCCTGGAGAGCGCCTGTCAGAATTCGTATAAGAGCCCAGTTGTGTGCATCCCACTATGCAGTTCCAGAAGAAAACCCCTGCATTTTAATAGTGCAGCTGTAAGCATTTCGGTAATTCAAGGTGGCATCATTAGAGGCTTATTTATTCACCCGAGGCGTCTGCCAGGAGGGAGATGACGCCGCCCAGATCAGCTGTGGCAGCTCGCTCTCACCACCTCCTGCCGGGCTGGAGAAGGGGAAATTAGAGAGGAAGGGGCAAACATGACAATCACGGCATCGTTACTGAATTAGCACGTAAAGAAAACAACAAGCTCTGTGTGTAGGTATCGAGAGATGGGTTATAATGATCTGTTGTTGTAGGGGCAGCACAGTATCGACTGTCTCTGATGTTTTTTTCAAGATTTTTCAAGGTGTAATAAGGGATAATATAGGGCACTGAGAGATGAGCAGCCAGGAAAGAAAATGAAAGTAATGGACTTTCGCAGGCTTTTAAGGTAATGTGTTAACCCAAAAATTTGCAAGAGAATCACAAAGCAATGTCTTAAAGGCTTTTCACAGCAAGGGCGTACATTCGTGTGAATTATTCCCCCTTTTGACGTGACCACAGTCTTTTCGCTAACCTCCTTTGACCACGACGTCGCTTTCAGTCTATCAAAGTTAATTGTATCTTAACTTTAATGTATTCACTCTGACCACAGTCTCACCCTTACATCGACCATACACATTAGTGTCCGGCAAAACGCTCAGCCTGCTTTAAAGGAATTTTGGAAGGGAGGACAATAAGGTACAAAAATACAGTTTACTTATATAGCTTAGCACAAGGACTGTAAACAGCTCGGTTGGCTATGTCCAACAGCAACAAATCCCCTTACAACCTCTGAAATTCATTAAATGTAATATCATATTCCTCTTGTTTATTCAGATAAAAAAAATAAAAAATAAAAAATTGTAGTTTCATGGGGGATTTGCTTCTTTTGTCTTTACTGGAGGCAATACATTTGTTGAGTCTTCGCTGTTGTCTAGCAACTGCTCAGAGCCAAGAAAATAGTCTTAAAGCTAAATGGCTACTAGGTATTTCGTATATGTGTGACTTTCCCTCAAAGAAAGTTTTTGGTATCGAAATCAATGGCAATGAGAATGGAATTTTTTGGGCCAATTGATACTCATCTCTCACCGTGAGTCCTTATCAGATTGCTTAACTAGATTTCAATGTAACAGCATTGCAGGATTTTTATTGCCAAGATTGGTGTACGTTGTGAAAAAAACAGCAATCTCTTACCAGAATAAGAAGAAACAAACTTTTGTACTCACCCTACTTCAACTGTGTTGTGCCAAAATCCTCAAATAATCCCAATAGAAAAAATGATGAAAATATGCACCTAAGGCACACTGGTATTTACTCTGTCAACATTTCCACACCAGCCTTAAACTACCTCTGACATTCAGATATACTTCTATGTCGTTTTAGCTCAGAAAGGAACATTGTCGGCACTGATTCTGCCTTTACATTCTGTTCCTTTCATCCAATCCAGGTGCAATTTTTTTTCTCTTCTGTGTGAAATGCAAAACAAAAATGTTGAAAATTACCAGAGCTGGTGTGTAAAGGTTGAATGCTGTAATTCCTCATGCTAATTTTTCACATTTTTGATCAGAGTGTCTGCGTCAGACTGGTGTGAAACAGATTTAACATGGTCAGGTAAGATGATGGCAGAGCTACCTTAAACCCTACTCACCGTCATCAACCGCCCTACAAGGTTACGATGGTGTCCTGGATTTTTAGAACATTGACATTTATCCTAGAATGTAAACCGAACTGAACAATGCTATTCACACGACCAACCCCACACGCATTCACATTAATAAGTAATGTCTGACATCAACAATTATAATTCAGCCTGAAATTACCCAGTAATCACCATTAAGAGCCGACACTGAGCAGTCGACACAAGCTGAACACTTAAACTTCCACTACCACTTGGTAACTTGATTTTCTCATTAGCTGGTGTGGAATATCAAATAGATTTATGTTTCTGTTTGACAAACAGAAACCGCCCTAAGCCCTTAATATCAAGTGTCCACCCAGTAGCCCTTCAGCGGTAATTCTTGCACTGTCTCTACACTGTAACCTAGCAACGAGACCCCTACTTATAGAAAATCTTGTTTAGGATGTTTGTTTTTTTGTTGTTGTTTTTTTTTTTTTTTTTGCAATAAGCAGCAACTAATGGCAGAATCATATTTTGTTTATGCATTGGCTGTTTCCAAAGTCCCTGTGTCATGCATTCATTATTCACTGGATGATAAGAAAGACTTAAACTTCAGGATGATTTCAATGTAGTAAATGCAGATCAACAATGTTAAACTTCTGTCCATTTTGCCTGGACTCGCGCTTATTTGTCGACATATCCGCCATATGGCATGTTTCACTTAGAGCTGGGCAATCGATACGCTGTACTGTATATCTTTACCCTGATATCAGACGATATACTGTGGAAAGTTTGGGATATCATTAAATCCTGATAAGGCATAAATGTTAAACTTCTTTAACTGGACATCAATTAAACCACTAAATATGTTTATGGCAACTCAAATGAATATCTGGAAACAACCATTGACGTGCTTCCTAGCTAAATCCGTTCTGGTTATTTCACAAAGATATGCCACATGTCTGAATTGTTTGATGGTGTCTAACTGCAAAAATCTTTAAAGACATGGAACAGAAGCATGCGTTATTGCCTGGTAAATAAATTACTGTTCAGTTCTTCAGAGACATCCTCATTCTATAGATGAGAGAAGTTTGCTACATCTTATAGTTTAAAGTTTGACTGTTCTCTATTGATCTTTTATTCTGTTTCCTGGACTTGGTTGTTATTCACTGCTGGAGAAAACAGCGTTATACAGTAGAGCGACTCAGCCATAGTCACTCTGAGCTGAAAAACTGAGGGCTCTTCATCTGAACCTTTGAAAACCTCTCAGTCCCTGCCAGAGAGAGATAGGATCAGTAGACAACCCCAACATTTTCAATTTTGTGCTATCAGACACTGAGGAGATGTGTCAACACTGGGGTCCTACAGCAAGTAAACACAGGAGTCTGACAAGCAATAACCTAGATTCAACATCGCCTCCGGTCCTCTCCCACTGAAGGTCCGCCACTTTCATCTCATTTAGATCCAGATCTGTTGATCAAACCGGACGCCTATTGCCCCACAAAACAGAAAATTCCGATGAGGAGAATGCTTTCTTGGGGGAGTCTTTCATATCACTGAGGGATGTGCCTGTGTGAGGTTCCAGTTATTAGAGTATTGATGCTTTTAACGGTGCACCATCCTGCATTTGACTGTTGGCTACTGCTCTTATCAAACAATTAGTGCACATGGTTATGGTTTAGTGTTTATGAGCCGACTGACTTGATGATAGATGGTCAGTTTTTAAAGTGGTGCATTTTCTATGTTTTCAAGAGCACAATGCATTACTATATATTTCCAGTACCGTCATTTCCTATGCTTTTTTTTTTTTTTAATTGTGCAATATTTGACGTACGACAAGAGAAGAAAGGCAAATCTGGTAAAATCCCAAACTAATTCAACTTATGGTGGGTACTGACATTATTCATACTGTGTGTTGTTAGCAACATCCTCTGTATTGTTGCTTAAAATAGAGTGAAGAGAAGCAAGTGAAGGTGGCTGCAGCTAAGCCAAGCAAAAAAAGTGTTACCGGGTCTAAAGTGGAACTCACGAAAACTGTTGAATCAACTTTTCTTTTGTTAGTTTTTTAGCAGGCATCAGGAGGGATCAGAGGGTAGAATAGTTTGAAGCCCAAGACGACCGTGAAGTCATTACTGTGTGGCACAGTCCACTGAATAAAAGCTCCCTAAGAGATTCAAATCTTGCTGATTAAAATAGTGGCTCATAAGCCTTGTATGTATGTGTGTGTGTGTGCCCATGTGCCTGCACGTGCGCTGAGTTGAATGTGTTTAAATGCCTTTGTGGGTGGCGGCATGTGTGTCTGTGTGTGCTTTGAGAGGCCTAAATACTGAAGCTTTTAACATCAAAGCTCCAAGAGGATTTAAGTGCCAAGAAAGTTGTAAATTATGATGGTAAGTGATGTCCAGCAGGGACTGTTGATGAGTTGCCCTCAATAGAAAATAACTTTGAAACTTGGATTTATGAAATACAGCTTCCAAACTGCCTTAAGTGTAGCCTGATTCAAATCCTATGAATCACTGCCCACATCTCCATTTTAGTGCAGTGAGTCAAAAAAGGTTTGGTTTTGTTACTTTACTTGCTAACCAGCGACATTAGCTAACGTGCTGGCGAACAATATGGTCTGGCTTCTCAAATCATTCTGTATATAAAGTATTCAATTCATGTTGGACGCAGGACTGTATGGCTGATAAGTTTGTTAATTTAGCCAGTTAGCTTGATAGCCTGACTAGCATGTGACCATCTGTCTGTTTTAAAGGTAACAATTATTTATTTTTGGTTTAATAAAATATCTTCTTTAGTTTCTTTCTTCTTCTTTAGTTTTTTTAACCCCATAAAGCTATGCTGTATAGAAAAAAACATTTTTCGTGATTTTTAACCAAAAAAACTGTTTTCTTTGTAACCTTTCTGAACGTTCCCTACCTGTGCTTTGTGGCAGAGTAAGTGTTGACTGAAAATGTCATCAGAGCAGCTGGAAACTAGGGATTTGAAAGGGGAAAATCACATCCTCCCCCCTACAGAGAACATTTAACGAGATGGCAATGTCAGACTGGATAATGGAGTCTGAATATAAGCTACCTAATATAATTTTACCTAAAGTGGAGGGCATGCACAGTGTGTTCTGTATCTCTTTGCTCGAAACCGAAACACAGGCATCTAATGTAATATTACGTATAGATGACAGTAGATGAACCAGAGGTCGCAGATTTGAAATGCTAATCTTGTTTCTGTATTTTTTACTTCTTTTTTCCCTAGTTCCTCCAAAGATATACGACATTTCCTCTGACATCACAGTAAACGAGGGCAGCAACGTGTCGCTCATCTGCTCAGCCAGTGGGAAACCCGAGCCGACCATTTACTGGAGACACATAACCCCATTAGGTGAGTTCACTTCACCTCTCACATGGCTATGCTAATGAATGGGTAGATGGATAAGTGGACAGAGCGATGGATGAATAGAGAGAGGAAATGAGGAAGCATGGGCAGGATCAATAGGTGATAGACTGAGGACGAGGGAGGACTGGTAGTTATGTTGCAGATGAGGAGATGGAAGGGGGAAGGGATGGAGCTGGAGATAGATGAGGTTGGATGGTTTCATGACAGAAGGAGGGAGGGGGGATGGATAGATGTTGTAATATATTCAAGTGAACATACAGTGTCCTGGAGAGAGGGAGACCTGAGTACATATTGAGCTCCTGCAATGCGTTACCATCTAGCATTTTGTTTTAAAGGGCAGAAGCAATGGTTCATTTATTGTCAGCCATTGTCTCACGTTAGTTTTGAGCAGCTGCAGAGATAGAATGGTCAGAGGGAAGGGAAATACTTGTTTACATGCATATAGATGGTGTTTTCTTTTTTGATAGACTACAGTAGCCTTTGATCCGGTGAGTGCCCACATCAAGCCCCTCTGAGAGTTTTTTGCACCTCTTCATTACATTTTTCTGTATTCAGTTTTATGTTTTGTTTTTTGTTTTTTCACAAAAAATGAGAAACCTCCAGCTGAGTTTATCTGTGGGATTGTCTAGATCAAGCTTTGTAGTTAAATTATTTGTGATAAAAAAAGCCCAAGTAATTCACAAAAATGCAGCACGACAAGAGCTCAGACTGTGTTTCGGTGGCCCACCCCACATAAAAAGGCCTGCTTAGCTCAAGCAACCACAGTCTGCTGCAGGCTGACCAAATACGAAAAGACAAAAAAGAAGACTGCCTAGTTGCACTTTAAATGAATATGAAATGGACCAACATCTCTGCAGTGCAACCTCAATTCCGAAATTTGGGACGCTATATTAAACATAAATAAAAGCAGGATGCAGCCATTTGCAAACAAACGGTTTAAGGAAATGTTCCCGGGCCTATGTGATGTTATGTCATAGACAGTCATGGGTGAACCTCGCCCTATCTTATGGACAACCAAGCTTTTCAAGGATGCCCCTTTCAAACCCCATCATGATACAATCACCTGTTGGCACTAAACCTGTTTACCTGTCGAGGTGATTTTTGTTTGAAACATGTTGCTTGCAAAAATTTAGAATATATTTATGTATTCATTTACAAAAGTTCATCATGAGGTAAAACCTTTAATGTATTGTATTTGCATTGTTTTCCATTGGGTGTATGTCAGAAAGGATTGGAAAAATATTCTGTTTTATACAACATCCCATTTTTGGGGTGGGGAATCACGGTTATTATTTAATGAGTAGTTCACATTTCCTGAGTCACTGCACCACCAGTTTCAAAATACCATATGTAGATACCACCTTTTAAAAAATAATCCTGGAAAAAATGACCCATACTCATCAGAATATAAAAATTAGGAATACCTCCTCAAATGTTGCTGCTTCTACACTTCCCTCTAAGATAAGACTCTTCAAGCATCAACACACAACAGAAGATACTCTTAAGCCATGGATTTTACTACTTGCTAAAGGAAGTGGTTATTGTGTTGGCACAACATATCCTGCCACAAAATCAAACATGTTGATGAGAATTGGGGATTTCTCATTACTGCAGGGAGACCTCCGATTTTCTTTGGCAGTTTGTAAACTATCATTTAAGGTGCATTAAGAAAGAACATCTTTAATATTATCATTATTATTTATTTAGATGGCAACTAGACAGAGTGCACATACATCATTAAGTCCTTTGATTACTGAATCGTCCCTTTGAAAACTCATTCCAAAGCATTTAACTGTTGCTGCAGAGCCCCCACCCAGCCACTTCTCGTCCCCCCTCATTTTCATATTAATGGATTAGAGCCTGCTGTGCTTATCTGATAGCTGTGAGGATGACTGCATTTATCTTATGGCTGTCAAATCCTCTCTGGTGCTTGCCCTGATTGCGTTAGGGGAGTTTTCAGAAGATGATCAAAAGAGCCATCCTCAGAGTCCGAGTGGCAGTCACTCATTCTACTTTGAAGTGTCCACACTTTGAAGTATGCCAGGGAAGAAATGATATGCTGGTCAAATGAAAGGGCCCGGGACTAAATGTAATCACAGAGTGTCTCCCAGCACATCAGAAAAGAAGCCATTTGCCACGGGATCTTTGAGTCGGTTATTGAAGAAAGGGCGAATTGACCAAAGGACGTGGTACAACTGAAAGGTTGTAATAGGCTAATTACCTATCGATGGAATTCCATTAAATCTGTTGGATATGCAGAACAGTCTGCTCCCACCAATGCACAGGCAACCTGAGTGTGCAGTCATACCACTATGTAACATTCCAAAATGGAATTTTATAATAAAATAAGGAGACCTTCAACCACCAGTTGAAATACTTGAACTACCATAAACTCATACAGTAAAATTAATACAAATGCACATTTTTAAGGATTTAAAGATGTCAAATCCCAAGTCAAACACTTATGGTTTCTAGGTCGGGCTGGTCACCAACCCGAAGGATCAGTATTTGTTGAGTTGAGAATGAGACTCAGAAATCAATCAGCATTACATATTTACAAACCTAATATAGCTATACCCTTTGTAAGAAAGTTATGAAATCTTTTTCAAAAAATATTTTAAATATCAATGTTGAAAAAGCTCTGTCCTTTACCACATCTGCTTTGGAAATTGGTGTTTTTGTGGACAGCTAAAGTCTGAAGATAATGTTCAAACAATATAATAAATCTTTTGTTTGTTTTAATAAGGATTTATGGAGATTGACATAAAGTGAAACTATGCTAATTTCTGCATTTCAACAATGCAATCACTGCGAATACACAGAATAAATTCTCGAGGAATCTAAAACTTACCACTCTTTTAATGTTTGTGTTGATGAGAGCTGTCAAACTGGCAAATTGAGTCTCTTGATTTGCATGTGTTTTAGCTTATTTTAAGTGCTCCTCATGTGTTGTCAAAGTGTTGTTTTTTCCATGTCTATTTGCATATTATGTAATGAGCTGTGTCGGCAATACATGGAAGGATGTACTTGATGTCAGTCTCCAAGTAAAACTATAGTATTCAGAGTATAATAACACATTGTCAACTTTCGTAGTTTATCTTTGGTCACATTTATTGAATTATGTTAAGTATCATCAATCATACTGATACCAATTATACCTGATTGTACCATTACACCTCCAGCACAACATTTCAGCTACTTGTATTTGGTAGAAGTAACAGCTGTCATTGACATGAGGCCAAGCAGGTGAAATTGCTGTAAAAGTGACAAACAAGTATACAAGGCAAGTTATATTTGCTGGCCTTACTCTCTTCAACACTCAGCCATTTTGGGGTGGGGGTGGAGATTTTGTGCACTGTAGATAGTTCTGCTGCAGCAGTCAGTGAAGTTTGACAGAATGATAAATTGCCCTGACTGACTGTCAAGTTCCTATTCCCACTCCGACTGTTTTGTTTGCATTTTTCCCTCTCTCCCCGTCCTGCCAACCAGCAAACTGCCAGCTAATAATAAACTTTGTGCATCCAGTGAAGTGTGGCCATAAACTGTTTATTGAGACATTAATTTGGCTCAGTATGTGTGCTCATGTAGTCGATGCATACTCCTCAATTAGAAAGATGCAAACTGAAGCAAGCACTTGTAACACACAGATCATCTTTGTTGACATGTGACTCAGAGAAGAAATGGTGCCGGCATATGTCGGGAGCCGAATGTGCTTAAAAAAACATTGCTGTTTTGTGTAACAGTTTAATTACCCATATAGAAATCTGCTTGACAGCGAAGTCCTCAGGAATTTGGGTTAATTGGTGCATGTTAAGTCCGCTTAAGACTGGAAAGCCCGCTCAAGTCCTCATCTGGTTAAATCTGGTGGTGCAAAGTGGGTGTTTGATGCTCTCTCCCTACCCTTGAGCAAGGATTTTACCCATAACTATTCCAGTGATGCAGTTCAGTCAGGAGTTTAAAAGCATTAATGGGAATCTGCCTAGTTCATATGTATCCGTGAGATAATTTCCAACCCTGCGGCTCCTGAGCCGGGCATTTAATGTTATTAAAACATATTCTCAATCAACTTGTTGGGTTAAATGAAAAGGTGAATTTAAGCAAGAGATGCCATTTGAAGAACAGTGTTCATGATACAACCAGAAGCCACTTTATCGTTATCAGTTTAGCTCTTGACATGGCTACTTACTATACTCATAAAGCTCACAATAGCTCAGGTGAAGTGTCAGCTTTTCAGGGTATTGCTGCCTGGAGTACTGGGCCTGGTGGTTCCTCACCATTCCCTCATAGGTCATAGGGAGGGGGGTAAAATAGCTTTTAACATAGTCTGTTTCATTCCGGTTTGGTTGGGTGGATAGCTGGATGGCTGGGCAAAATTGCTTTGATAAGCTTTTTCCATTGAGATTTGAATCCATGGGATAGAAGTGTGACCTTTGAAAAGGCTGACTAGAATACATATTTGATTGTTTCCTGTGATAGGACTCAGCTGGGACACATTTTTCTCTCTCTTTTCCAAGCAGCTACTGTACAGATATCAACTGCATACTGTATGCTTTGCCTTTTCATTTAAGTGCACAAGGCATATCTTCCCCAAAACACCCCCTTCATCCCTAGGGAACAGGCAACGGCATCTTCCACACTGACAACTCACTACAGTATGTGTACTGTTACTTAAACTTGCTTAGTCCTGAACTAAGTGGCAACAGCAAGTGCATACGTACAGTAGCTCAGTCAATTTCATGTGAACAGTGCGATGAATTATTCAGACTTTACTTTAGATAACTACTACATACCTTGAGTTGTCACTGTAATTTGGCAGCTCTTTAAGAAATGCAATGCAAGTTTTTCGTTGGGCTGTTCACCGGGGATCTCTCATTCAACACCAGGTTCCTTTTCTCATAGTTTGCAATGAACCAATGTGCAGTTTAAGGGCTGACACTTGAGCATGCTTTAAACAGGATGGGAAGGTGAAAGATAAAGAGTTATGCACCGCATTTCGGATTTCAGATATCAACAGCGGGAGCCGTGTCTAACATTTCCCCATTCAGCTGTTGAGCTGAGTATTGCGAACTAAAGAGGTGCTCAATGGGCACACGCTTTATATGAGTGTCTGTAGCGTGATGAATAGTAGACCTTTTTAACTCAAATATGATATTGAGTAACTGCCACACTACACACATTAAATGGCAGTTGGCAGCCATAGACAATTTCTTTCCCGGCAGCCACTTTTTTGAACTCTTTAACACCCATCCAACTTTTGAAGGAGGTTCCATTAAATTCAAATCTATACTTTTGATCTTTGTGGTGAATTTGATCATCACAGTTTTTAGGTCTTGAGACTACTTTAAGTATTATTGAATTTGAATGGCCGTGTCCAAGGAGGTATGGCGAGTTTCCCAGCTCATCCTGTCTTTCCTGTCCACTTGGGCAGGACAATGAACCCTAACGTGGTAAACGGTTGGGCCAGGACACGATCTACTCTGGCCACCACACCAATTTGAGGTTGTAGCTAGGGCTGCAGCTATCGAATATTTTTAGAATCGAGTATTCTTCCGATTATCCCATTGATTAATCGAATAATCTCATAAAAATTAATTTTGCATTATTAAACAATATTACCAAATAATGCGTCACGAAAATGACAGGCCTGTTAAATTGACCAAGCTATTGGCATTTATTCCTGAAAAAAAAACCAAACATACAGGTATTTATTCCAACTATTCCTAACACCGGGAGTAAAGGTGTGTGTTTGTTTATGTGTGCTATTAATCTCTTGCAATTTAACACAAAGTAGTTTCCACAACTTAACATGATATCTAGTCATACAGACACCAGGCTACAACCTCCACAGATACCATAAGCTCTAACTAGCGATGGAAGGCTCCGTTAAATTAGCTAACATCAATGGTGAGCAGGTGTTAACAACTGGATGCTTTCGGTTCAGATGTTGAATCTTTGTTGACGAGCTGTTGTGGTATGCCAGTTCTGCTCTGCAGTAGAGACATTGCACTTTGTTATCTTTTTTAAGTGTGAAATGATCCCAAACTTTGGACATTCTCTGACTTTTACAGACGGCTTTCTTGGCTCTCCGCCATCACGTTTACTCAATTCTGAATGTAGCAGTGTGTGTCCACAATAACAGTCCGTGTGGAAAAATTATCCCTGAGCTAAGCAGACCACATAACACGCGTGATAGGAATTAAACGAAGCCTCGAGGCAGAGATTTTGCCTCGATCATTTTTTGTAATCGAATTATTCGAGTTTCTCGAGTAATCGTTGCAGCCCTAGTTGTAACTGATGATGTTAAAAAAATAATGATAAAAAATCTCATCACTTGTAATAACGAGAGTCTGTTGCAGGGCTCTACGCTGACATTTTTCCCAATGAGAATATGTGTTCCTAAAGTGAAATATCTGGGAGTACAAAGATATAGGAGCACAAAAAATAATTATTTATCGATTTATACATTTATCAAACACTTCACACTTAAATTGGCAGCACAAACAAAATGATTTACAGTGTTTAATTTCATTTCATTCTGTGTCCAATGTGTACTAAACACAAAGGATGTCAGTTGTCCAAGTGCATATTAATATTTATATAAAATAGAGGAAGCACTAAAATACAATAAAAAGGTGTGTCTTATTTGGCCCACTTAGGAACACGATTTGATGCTAGTTTGGAGTCACTGGGTCACATGACATGGAAGATATTGAAAAAAGCTGCATTATTTTCTATTAACATATTTATGCCAAGTAATTTAATGACTTAGACTTTCTTTTATTGTCATTCGAATTACACTTTACAGTGCAATGGGAACAACATTTAGTTTCATTGGCTCAGGATAGTGCAGGATAAAAAAAACAACAGCATGTAAATTTCAGACGTTGGAAAGTAGGATGGAGGGAGGCGGCGTTCTCCGCGGATTTGCCTCGAGCCCAGCTTTTAGCTCCGCTGGACAGAGGCGCCTCCGTTCTAGGTAGCAACGCCTCCACTTGCTCCTCTGTCGGCTTGTGATGCTAGGAGCACCCATAGCAACTGGGTCTTGTCAGCGTAGGTCCCTAAATCAGTTTCCAGCGATTGAGCGCGAGGCGAATATCCAACCTAAAACTAACTTCACCACAGTCTGTTGACTGTTGCCACTTGTTCGAGTGAAAGATAGTTAAATATAACCTTTGTTTTCAGTTCATAAGTTCATGCACTTATTGCAGTGTGCTACAAATTCATGCATTAGCCAGGCTCGACCGATTGATTCAGAATAATAGCCTCGGCACAGAGTCTACAGAACTTAAAGTGAAACTCTCGCCAAAATGCAACCTTTAATGGTAGTGTACAAAATAGGTGTGGCAAAAAATTTTCGATTCTTCGATGCCTCGCAATTCTCTCTACATTGATTATGTCTCGATGCAGATAAGTTAATAATCTGAATTTTAAAACAAATTAGTTCAAGACTTACACAGTTTGTAAGGTTTGTGGAACTCAACTTAAATACTTCGACAACACAACTAATTTTAGAAACAACCTTGCACGATACCACCCAGAGTTGGGAGAGAAACAGCAACCTGTTCCAGATGCCAGCCAGAGAACTATCGAGCAGGCAGTGGCACAGCTTCAGCTGAACTCTGAGAGAGTGAAGCGGATTACCAAATCCATTGCAAGTTTTATTACATTGGATTTAAGACTGTATTCAGTTGTGGAGAATGTTGGTTTTCAGATGACGGTGTTCAGTCTAGGGCCAAGATACAAAATACCATCTCAGCGTTACTTCACTGACAGCCATACCGACACTCTACAGTGAAACTAAAACAGAAGTTTTGGACACTTTGATGAAAGCGGTTAGGTAGGTAGCCATGTTTGAGTATGAGAGCTGATACATAGGTCCATAATGTGTTGAAATGCAAGCTGCATTGAATATTGCATTGAAAGCTTTTTTAAAATTTTTATATAGGCTACAGTATACTGTTTTTCTCTCAGGGATATGCTCATTGCCTGTGTGGATTCTGTGTTCATAGAAAGTCATATCTATGTGTGACAAAGGAAAGCCTTTTCTTTAATAAAATATTAGAGAAGGTAATTCATCTCTTGATTGTTTTTAATGACCATCACAAAAATAGTAAGTGATTAGCAAACTCTAAGTAGCAAACTCAGATTTTATTATCATTATTATTATTTTTTAAATCATGCATGAAAATGTACATGAAAAAGAGATTCCCACCCCTGGTACAAAAGTATTACATATTTTGAACTCCTTTTAAGATATTGGTATTCATCCATCAGTATTTATGTTATCTAGTTCTCTTTCCTCAGCCACAACATATTATTTACAGTTTTTGGGTAAACCAAAAAATCTCTCAAACATGTTGACATCTAAGTTATAAAAGCGTTGATCAGATATCTTCCTTGTTCATGCTAATTAATTTGCTTTTTTCTTGAATTTGTGACTCAGTATGTTGATTTGCCATACAGTATGAAATATGCTACTCTCTCCACTCTATTGGGTCCAGAATCGGAAATTGTGTTTCCTGCCGAAATATGTCTACACATAAAAAGTGAGGTAATTCTACAGGTCACTCAGGTGGCAGCACATGCAATCAGACATGACTCAAGGCTCCCTTGGCCCAGTTCCACCGTCTGGATTTCTGCAGGCTCAGACTGACAGCTGGTACGTAGGGTAGGGGCTTCTGTATCAGGGTAGACTAACAGCCTGTTTTTCAGGTAGCCCCTGCACATGTTGTGATTCAACCCCTCGTTCTGGCCCACACCTTGAGTTGGGGCCAGAAGGCAGCAGCACACAATGTAGCAGCGTGGGTTGTTCTCCATTTTCTGGAGTTAAAAGGATAAATTGATGTAGAAAATGCTGCTCTATGCTATAATGGATTCTTCAGCGATGCCTGCCCTATCTGTGTATTGCAGCCCTGAAGGAAGCGTACTCACAGCTCCCCTACACAATGTGGGAAATTGCTTACTGCAACGGGACTTAGCCAGCATTGGCACTGAATGTGAAATTAACCTTACTATGATTTCTTTAATTTGCTTGGAGTGACATCTCCCTCAGGTGAGAGGGGCCTTTGTCACTCTCTCAAATATCTTTCAGCATGCACTAGCACATCAGTCATGTTAGGTCTCTTAGTGGTTTTAACACGAGATGTTATTTTTTTGCCATCTCTTATTTTTCATATACAGGCTACATAATCCTGTGCTTGTTTTTGTTTACTGTAATGTCAAGGTTGAGCATTTAACATATGATGTTCTTCAAAGTATATATCAAGGATGTGACTCTTGTTTAATGGCTGCTATGACCTTTGCAAAGCTCCCTTACTGCTGTAATCGATAGGAATACCATTTGCACTGAGCGCAGGAGGATGCAACTAGATCTTCCATGAAAAAGATCTACTGGCTTTCATTTATCAAGAAAGACTGCAGTCTAATTAGATTTTTTTTTTTAAATGGAAATGTATCCATTTATTTCAGAAGTATCTGAAATTGTATATTGTTCAAATGTAAGGCCACATCTGCTCAGGAAAAAATAGACATGTGTTTTGTAGTATAAAACTTGCAAACCAATCCGTCTTACAATATTTGTCATAATTAAGCCACCTTATTGTTCAGATTGGATGTGGATGGTATGAGCACAGAATTTTCTTTTGTTTTGCAGCATTTTACAATGCCAGGAGTTATCGAACTGTTCATAAATCAAATACATTAAAAATAAACTCAAACCCACAACTAAAATCTGTTCAGTGTCCACATGTTATCACTATACTGCAAGACAGTAGTTGAATTTCAGCACTGTAATAGTCTCCAGCCACAATAAATGTTTATCTTCTTGCAATACATGTCTGTGGCAGGCAGCATACACCTACTTACACAGAACTCAGTCCACAAAATATGTGTTTATAAATACATATCCTGGGCTCAATACAGCAATCCTCCTCATACCAGCATTGTTATAAATCAAAACTCATATTTAGTCCTATATCTTAAATTGACTTGTTTTCCCTCAGTTTCCTAATCCTTAAACATTGCAATATTCTCAGTTTATTTGGCCTCCATTCTGAGTTTCCTCAAAACTTTTACTTGCTTCTTATCCTACCAAATTTATCCAATCATAACTTTGTGCAATGTGGACCATCTTTTGGATGTCTTTATTACAGTCTAGCAGTAATAGAATTTGTCTGTGGTGTGAAAATTAATTTGGCAGCAAAGACAGAAACAAGGAGTAAGCCGTATCTCTCTATTTTCTCTCCAATCATAATCAAAATTGCTTCAGCAAGCCGGGAAGACAAGTCCTCACTGTACCTCGCCGCGATGTACTCTGTTTGATTTGCTCATGATTTAGTAATGCTAGAGATTGATGCTAGCAGCGAAAGTTATTTTCTGAGTTGCTTCTTACATGCACTTTTACACATTGTCACATTGTTATGGTAAATCATTTAAACCTCGATGCACTCACCAGTGGGACTATAGGTTGTATGAATAATCATTAGAAGAAATTTGCAGTGTGATTTATGCTGTTCAATTATCATTGTTTGCACTTCTGGAGGGCTTTTCTGTGATTCAGACATCTAACACGCAAATATTAAGTGATTAGGATTACATTTCTTTCAAGCTTTTTTTCTTTTTCTTGTTCAAGCATGCAGAAACATTCAGGGGAAGGAACATACGTCTGCACAGCTCAGAAACAGCAGAGTAAACCGGAGTGGTTCCAAAACAATGTCTGATGAATAGTAAGAACAGGGATGTGCAATGTGAGAGCACAATAAAAGTCTGATAATACCCAGTAGCATTTTGTGGGCGCGGCAAAATTGATATAATCATGGTGATGATGTTATGTCTCCCACCCTGCTTCATACAGTTTAATCTCGGAGGCTTGACTAATGTCTGACCATATCAAAGATGTCATTCTAAGCTATTTTCACACCACAAAACTCCACAATTCTCTTCACGTTGTAATATTCGGCTCCCTCAGTTTAATTGGAACCATGCCTGCCACCTGTGGATATTACTAAAGGGCATTGTTGAATGCGGGAGTCATTATTACTCACACCTGTTTCTCATGATTCTTCCAGTTGCATGGAACTGCACATGCATTTTTTTTACAGCGGGCCTGTTGACATGTACTTGCATGAAAACCAATGGAAGAATTGATAAATGTAATAATGGCTGCAATCTATTTAGAAATACCGCTTTAAGGCACTGGTATTGTGCGTGCAGGCTTACTGGCATGCCTTACTGGGACACCACAAAGTAGCAAAGCCATCATTCTTTTCATAAATTAGCCCTGTGCTTCACCAGCTACAACAAGTTAGACTGTCTTTTCAGTCCAAGTGCATTAGTCAATATGTGCCTGTCATAATACTTCATACTACTACTACACTTAATATTTCTTTTTGTCCTGCGATATATTGTCTTAGAAATCATTTTAACATAACTTTTTAAGACCATTTTGTGCCACTGATATAAAATGTAATTGCAAAAAATGCAAGGCCACTATTTCAATGGATTCAATTCTTAAGAACACTAGAAATAGAAATGTGAAAAACCGGAATGCTTACAACGTATTTGTCATTGTACAACACAGGGTTGCATAACAAGAATAGGTTTGTAAACACCTTGATGCTACACAAATATAACAAATATGCAGTTATTTATGTACAAATTTACATGAATACATAGTTCATCTTCTTCGTGTGGTCGGCATCTTCATATCAAAAATACCACCTCTCTGCGTCCTGCTGTGGTCCTGCGTTCTGTTGACTCAGAACACAGTCGGCCCGTAGAGTGCAACAGTTTGAAATGAGATGTAGTGGTGGATACAGGTCTCTCTGGGCACAACAGTCTTTTATTTTACGTTGCTTGGCCAGCCTGACTCCCATATTTTCCATTTCCTTTTCCTGCAACCAGACATTAGTCAGAAGCAGCCTTAAACCAAGCTTGATAAGCATGGCTCGGTCCAGCCAGTAAGATTGCATAGTTAACAGGATGCTGTGGGGTGTATCTTCATCCAAAGCACCCGCATTCGTCTACAGTGATGATGCATCTTCATGTGTGGTTGGGGTTAGATATCCTAAATAAATAGTAGTTAAGTAGTTAATATAGTAATTAATAACATAAAAGCACACACCCAATACAATGATTAAAATGGGAAAAAAAACCCACAGATGCTTTGCCCAAGTTTTATAATTATAGGAGAAAGCGTGCTGGTTATCATGTTGGCTAAAGTAACCAAACCCGCATGTAAGTTTACAATGGGCAATATTAAGGTCTAGAGAAACGATTAATGTCATGTACAAACATAAGATGACTCGATAAGATGACATATGTATGATCAGTTGATAAAATAATCATTGTGACGCATCTACCCTATAAGAATATGTTTTTAGTGTTAGACCAAGAGCAGTAAACACTTTTGATGGTTTCATTTGACAGACACTATGTTTTTTAAAACGATAAAATTGTTGCTCAACACTTTCATAATGCACAGGTAGAGAATTTGATATGTCTTCCACGCTGTAATGTTTTGTCGGGATTGGGTAGTCAGAGAGATAGCCTGTGGTTACCATGGAGACAACTGAAACCTTTCACCAAAGCATAATTGAAAATGTAGTGTGGCACTTAATTTTCTATCGGGTGGCACTCGTCAAAAGTGTTGAGTGTCCAACCATAAATCAGGCTTCAAGAAGGTGTCTGAACATTTTCTATAGTTTTAATATTAGTTGTCAGTTCCCGTAATTAAGGAACAGATGGTTCATATCCAGTACACTGATTTTATGCCTCTTTATTGCTGTGAATGATGTCATTGCCCAAATCTTTACTGTATCCTCAACTTTCAGCGATATTGAACTTAATTCAGTTGAATCAAATGCAGGGTCTTCATTTTCAGTAGCTGGAGGCACTAAAATGTCCACCAGAAATGCTGTGTCGTATCATTCAGTCAACCAAGCATAGGTGACACATTTTACACCCATTCTCTTATTCTGAAAACTACACACGTCAGTAGCTTTGGAGAACTCAATTTAATTTCCCCTCTCTAATTCTTGAGCCTCAGTTGTCATTACAATATTCTCTCACTCTACAGTGCCAGTAGTATAGATATTCTTCGTCTAGTCTTAACATTGATTTCAATTAGAAATGTTAGTAATGAGATGGCAGGATTCTCTGGACTAAAAGGCTCATTGATGATTACGAGAGCAAAACATTGTCTGGTCTATGGTGCCATACAACTGGATGTCAGACGGAGTGGCACCAGACCTGCTGCCTTCAAGAAAATAACTTCAGGCCAAATTAAATCACGTAGTATTAGATGAAACAGATATGTCCAGTAGAGTGAAGTTGAGTTCTGCTGGCAAAAAACATTTCTGTTTTGGATCTCTGGTCATTTAAAGTAAAAGTTTAGACTGTTCGATAGATCTCAGTGCTATAAAAGAATGAATTTAAAATATAGTAAAAAAAAACAAAAAAACAGTAATAACTGAATGGAATGGAAAATATGCATCATTTCATTGAAAAGAGCAACAGTTTTTTAACCTAGCACAGACTGCATTAAAACTGTAATGTACGATATGAAAAATGTATATCAAAGTGAAATGCAAAACTTAACTAAAAAAAATGGTCTCAACATGAGAAGAGTTTGTGTGCACAGATCCAAGGGAAAATTGCCCTTTGCAGGCAAATCTGTCCTTAGCGGGTGGAAACACAGCCGAGTTTTCCTTTTTTCACCGTACAAAAATAGAGCAAACGAGTAAAGGCTTACAAATAATATTGGTGCCTCTCAAACTCGTAGTCAGTGGCATCCAGCTCCTGTTGCCCATACTAATATTTGTGCTACACTGGTAGGCAGAAAGAGACAAAGCCTTTATCTGCTCTCATCCTGTGGATCACACGATGCCAGAGCAGCAGCTCTTAGAGCATGACTCTGTATTTCATATACAGGTTTAATTTTTATTGACATTTATTGTCTTTGGACATTGATTGCTTTTACATGCAATTATTACATCCCCAGGATGTGGCAAAAAAAAATGTCTTTGCTTTTTAAGCGGAAACCACTGCATTGAATTCAGCCATTTGGTAAATGGTATTTGAAGCATCAAGCATACTTGGCCTCATGGGTCAGTGCTTTTGATTTCATTGCCCCACTAAAAGACACAAGTGCACACAGTGGATTTACACATCCTGTGTATCGTACTTCTCCATTACAGTGAAATACAATGGAGCTGTACATTAAGGGCAGTGTCTCGGTCAACCATGTTACTTAGTGTGTTTGGGGAGTGATCTACACATTGCCCTGAGACATAAAGTCCTGTTAAAGTCTATAGTTCTTATATCATCCATAAGTAGGTAAATATAGTTAATTTATATAACGCCTTAGAGCAGACGTCACAGAGTGCTTCAGCATACAAGACAAAATCAACAGTCATTACCCTTTTGCGTAGATTGTTTCTGTTTTCATATTGTCAGTCCCATTCTTATGGATTCAACATCTCATAAATGCCTTGAGGGGATTTCTTTAAACTTGGCACAAATTTGTACTTGGACTCCAGGATGAACTGATTATAACATCTCATCGTCTTGGTGAGGATATCTCAGCAACGTCTTAGGGGACTTCAAATGCAGCACACATATCCACTAGGGCTGCAACCCTAATCGATGACTTAAATATGTGACATTAAATTTACGTGTGACTCTGTAGTAGAGCCCAGAGCCCAAAAACATCAAACCCGACGCGACCCCGTGCACGTTGAGTCCTGGCCCGGCCCGGCCTCAGTAACGATTAATCTAACCGCGTTAATATTCCAAACCAGTTATCAGATTAAAGTTACTTATTGAAGTCATTGTGTGTTACTATTATTTTTGTCATTTTCCTCAGTAAAAATATATATTTTTGCTTTCTTCTTGCGTCTTGAGGAGTGATGTCACGTGTGCGAAAAGTCACGTTTTTGGCATGAGGAGAAGGATAACTCACGTGTAAAACAACGCAGTAACAAAACAACAATGGAGGGAGGAGAGATTTGCATTTTGTAGCTGGAAATGCAGTCATTATTTTGAGTTATTTGAAAAAATAGCCTACAAACCTAAAAGCAATTCAAACTGAAATGGATTTACATTTTTTAGACATATTCATCCACTAGTGTGCAACAAAAAAGTGATTTATTAAAATTCATAGTTATTAAAAATGCAACAGATTTTGAATGACAACAACAAGTGTGGTTGTGCTGCCCCATGTGTCATCAGACAAGAGGCTGGCTGGAGACAAGCTCTTGAATGCATTTATTGGTTAATAATGTGTACAGGGGTGAAGGGTGGCCAGTAAAATGATTCTAAAAAAATAAGTCAAATTTGCAAGTAAGAGGTTTCTGTTTGACAGCAACGATATCAGTAATAATTCATGTGTAGGATATTAAGTCAGTAAACAGCAATATTATAAATTGGATAAAACACTGAATAGTAAACCTCCACTTAATGCAATGATTTATAACATAATAATTCATTTGTAAGATATGTAATCAATTTAAAACTAATAATTAGTATTAATTAGTTCACTTGACATATTACAAATCCAGTTGTGTTTCAAAATATTATGTTTTCAAATGCATGTTTCATGGGTTTTTAATTTGCTCTAAGAATATGAAGGTAAGACCAAAGTAGAAACATGCTGCCAAAATAATCGTGACTAATCGACTAATCGAAAAAATAATCGATAGATTAGTCGACAACCAAAATAGTCATTAGTTGCAGGGGTAATATCCACTTGTTTTCAAAGTTGAACTGATTAGATTGTGGTGGTCAAAGGTCAAGTCTCAACAATTCATGATAATTATGATAACATTCAACATAAATGTCCAAAAGGATAAAATAATGAAGTGATGCCATTTTATATGCACAAAAGTTAAAGGTAAACTTCATTGTGACATTGAGTCAAAATGTTCTTGCATTTATTCAACAACAGCAACTTGACTGGTGCGCAGAGGCATACAGCCACAATGTGGTAATTCTAGTTTGAATTTGTGTCAGGTTGCGTGTAAGCAGTAACAGTATGGTGGTGATAGTATGATCGGCTCTTCACATTAAAAGTTTGTCATCTTGGAAACAATGACTGACACATCAGTCAGATACACATGACCATAACTTTGAGTATTCAGTATGTGCAATATGGCTGGCATCAGTCATGACCCAAATGCCCACTTGATGATATTATAAAGTTCAAGAAAGTCACCTGTTTAAATGGCAGTATAAATTGCATTAATTCCACATACCATGGAGAGAAGACTGTACCCCGTTCTGTGCTGTTCTGAAGAGGTTATAATGTGGTGAGAGCTTGGTATCGACATACGGTCTAATCAAAAGTTAAATAACACATTGTAAATAAAACTCTTCTTATTTCAAATGCCCGTTTAGTTCAACAATATGACTCAACCCAAAGAGATTTCGTTCTCACAAACACAGATGACAGTGAGATTACATTATTTTCTGATAGCGTTGTTATTCTCAGCAGTATTGTTGCAAGAAAGACAGCTGGCCACTAAGATTAAACACACACTTCTCTGTTCATTCATCTTTAAAAATCTCGTTTGAATGCTTCTTCTGGGCAGTTTTAGTCTTTGTGTTCTGTCTTCAATCAGGAATAGCAGTGCCGGCTGGGGCTGTATCCAAGCATATTAGAAGACCTACTTATTCAGTGAAACATATAATATCCAGTTTCTCTGCATCTGTTGTAACTTTAATTATGGGTGTATTACTCAGGCTATAGGTCTTAGCAGGGCTACTGAACAGGAAATGACTTGCACCGAAGCTATGGCGAGAATACCCACACATCAACCAGTCTGTTTAAGTTAGATTTAATGTAATCATTCACCATTCATTAAATTTGATACTGAAAAACGTTCTCCTACTTGTACTTGATAGCTGATGCCTGTTCCCTTGTGGAGATCCTCAACTCTGATGTTGATTTTGAGAGTAGCATGCTTGTATCTCACCAGTGTTCTGACCAAAGTCAAATTTCTTAGCATTGTGTTTACACGAAGCTTCGACATTCCTGTTTATGTGCACTTCACTTATCTTAATAGAGAATGCGTAAACTTTGTCTGCACAGGTCTTTTTCTTTTGACATTAAACTCGAACTGCACCATTTGATCGCCATACTGACACACTCTGCACATCCCCTTCCACATCAGTGGGATTAAGTATAAAAAAAAAAAAGCTGTGTGCACCCAACAAAATAAGAAATGCCTCTTCACTGGTGCAAAGCCCAGCCATGAGCCGTGCACCACCACAAAAATAGAGCTCTTTGTGTTATGTCTCCGTCCCTGTGCTCTCCTGGCATATTAACGGTTCTGTTTTTCTAGACACATCCGGAGCTTGTTTATGGATCAGTTTTTCAAACATTTTTCTTTCCTTTGCTTTTGTTTGTGTAGCCACAGATATCTTTGCCAAGACTCCATTGTTGCCACCACAACAGTGTGACAAGAAATGGGAAAGCTCATTATCGACAATGCCTTCAGTTTCAAGTTTTTTTGCAGCTAAAAAGCCACCAGGGTTGCAGAATAAGAAAGTGACATTATTATATAAGTATTCAGCTCACTTGGCAGGGAAGAGTGGCAGCGCTCAATGGCAGCACTCCTGAAGCATGAATTGTCTTGATTCTTTCTCGTCTTTCATGAGATAATGCTGAGTCAGTGTCAGGTCTCTGTGGTATCTTGAGCTCAGTTTTGCTCGATTGTGCACCCTGTCTGATTCCGATTCCTTCCAAACGCATCCACACACCTTCTATCCCAAACCACCATTACCACCCCGATAAAAAATGTATATAATAGATTTCACACTGAGCACAACTGGGTTGGAAATTAATTCTGGTCAGGGGAGAATCTGCCACAGTCTCTCTAATATACATACAGTATTGCCTGCTGGGATCCTATAACCATTTATTACACAAGCCCTCCCAGTCAAATTGGTTTCATTGTTAGTATTCCCAATTTCAAATCTATCTATTCATCCATCTATCTATCTGTCCCAACCAAGAAGAAATAGATAAGGTTTGATAACCTGTCAGTGATGACAGATACCTAATATTGGTGATCATCTGCAGCTGGCTTGTTGACTGTCATTAACTAGACTCGGACTTTAATCAAACAGATGATTAAATGACACTCGTGGCTGAATCATTTTATTTTGTAGTTTAATATGTGAAATAGAGCTGTAACTAACAACTACTTTGAAAAGCAATTATTGATGAATGGTTTTGCCTATAAAATGTCAGTAAAATAGTAAAAAAAATATATGTTATATAATTTTCCAAACTCCCTAAAGTTCATATCACTTTAATAAGCTGCACATATAATCAAAATATTATCAAAATTGGTATATCCAAAGTAGAAGTTTGTTTGAAGTAACATTTTTTTTTCATAAGGAAAAATCAGGGCTGCTGTGTTGCCCTGGTCTATAAGTCTGTTTCACACAAAATCACACAAGAACAAACACACTTAAAGGTCTACTTTGAAAGAAAGGGGATGGCGACTAACCAAATATAGCATCAGTGTTTGACGAGCTGAGAAACAAAAACAGTTTTCTTACACAGTGGAACCTTAAGAGATACAATTTCACATAAAAGTAAAAAAAAACCTCATACAAGCAGCAAAATACATCAAGGCAGCTCCTTCATTTGGTGCTTGTTTGGTACAGACCCTAGCAAATGTCTCAGCGTCATGATTTTAATAGCTTTGTCAGTGAAAATGAAAATTGTGACGATCAGTCGCGATCATAATATCTGTCAAAATGTTGTGTTGTGCAGCTCTAATATCATAAAGGGAAAGGGAAGAATAATTTCAAAGATTATCAGTTTACCATCTTAGATGACCAAAAACAGCTGAAAATCCTGACAATGCATAAACTATGAGCAATGTCTATGTGCTTACTGGAGAAATAACTACACCAATTCATTGATTAATAAGATAAAAATGATTCAATTCAACAACTGTTCATTGCGGGTCTGTTATTAGATAATATAATGACTGACACATCTATGCTGAGACCGCTGGCACAAACTAGATTTACTCTTCTGTTCTGGATAAGATTGCGTGTTTCGTCCTGATTATTCTCACTAAATTGTACTTGACACCATACTGTATCTCATTATTGCTTCATCCCAGTTATCACACTTCCAGCTCTTACTAGCAACATATTTACAAAGAGCCTATCATGTATCACCTCTAACAATGTTAATATACAGTATTTTAATGTTTCTCATGTTGATTGGAGTGGACATGTTTGTATGGATCTGTGCTCCCTCTGGCTTCTTAGCCCTGCTAATATTGTGTCAGTCACGGTTCTTTGCTGCTACTGCCTTTGGCTCCGTTAGCTAACTATAAGGCACTGACATGTGCATTGAGCCATCGAATTTGTCTGTCTTCCAGGAAGTATCTCTAACTGCATAGTGAGGAGTTGAGTAAATGATGAGTGGGTGACTGGGAATACACCATTATTTCATTTCCTGCCACCGTATCAATATGAATGGATCAATGCGCTGCTAATCCAATGCTATTTTAGGATTCACAGAAGGTAATCAGGGGTTCAGTAGAAAAACCTGGATCTGCTACTCAGATGTAAACCTGAAAGCAATTTGGTACAAATGAGGGTTTTCCCCACATGCTAACCATAGGCTACAGAAAGCCTCAAGCTGTATTTACAGAGTGTGTGTGTGTGTGTGTGTTTTTTGTGTGCTGTGTTTGTATTCTTTGTAGACACTGTGTAAGTACTTGGCCTCCATTTTTCTATTTCCAGCCAGGAAGTATGACAGTGGCGAATATCTTAACATCACCGGCATCACAAGGGACCAGGCTGGAGACTACGAATGCAGCGCTTTAAATGACATCGCCTCTCCTGACACCAAAACCGTAAAAGTCACAGTCAACTGTAAGTATATCTCTTTCTGCTTCCTTCACTTCCCTATTTTTTTTTTTTCCACACTGGCCTCGCAGACACATGAAAGACACGGGGCCAGACTTCAATGATGCAAGTGTCATGTCCCTGACGGTGCAACTCAAGAAAGTATGCCTTCCTGAAGTTTGAGAAAGTAGAAAGCTAGAGCTTGAAGTTTAATATTTAATGTGAGAATTCCCTTTTTGTCTGTGAATGTAGGTGATTAATTCACACTAAGGAAAGGTCTGACTGTTCTAAGCACTATTCCATTATGCAGGTAATGAGTCTTTCAAAAGTGTGAGGAGACAGTAATGAGGAGTCAGGGCATTAATGAATGATACTGGGCTTTGGCTGTCATGGTCACATGGAAATCACCACTCGTAGGCATGAACAGGAATGGATGCTTGACAATTATTGCCATTCCCTCTCTTTTTAAAAGTGCTCCTTTACTTCACTGTTATTCATGGAGGTTTCGCGTAGATGCCCCGTGCTAAATCTCACTTTTGGCAAACCTTATCAGGCAGTCGGCCACAGAGACAGAGGGCGGGGGAAGGGAGGAGGAAGAGCGCAGGAAGAAAGGCTCCTCATGGCCCACTTACTGAGTCATATCCTGAAAGCTAATCATGCACGTTTTCTAATTGAGGTTTTAGGAAATAGAGTTATTTTGTTTCAAACACAGATATGACCATTTCTTTATTTATTCTTTTTTTTCCCCTTACAAAACTTTGAATCCAATGAGGCTTGTACTTTGTTTCCACCTCTCTGTGTTAAGACAGCTTTCATTCTGGCCTCGTTATAAAACAAAGTCTTATGGCCATTATTTCTGCGTAATGCCTGGCTCTAATGAGCTGGGTCTGAGTAGAGTTTTGGAGGCCAGTTATTTATAACTCTACTGAGACATGGCTTCAAGACCGAAAAGTGCTTTGACAACCGGCACTGTCTTTATGTTGCAGAACAAAGGAGATATTCACAATGATTGATAAGGCATGTCATAGTCAGACGCTGAATTTTAAAGCGACACAGCGGGGATATGAGGGTTTAGTGTCCAAACAGAGTGAACTGATTAGGAAGACTTTCCTTTGCTCGGACAAAGTCACCACAGCTTGAGCAGCGGAGCGTCACTCTGGGTGGGAGTGTGCTGTAGTTTGTCAAGTGTTAAAGCAGTATTTGCCCAGAGTTATCTGAAGCTGACAGAGCTACAGAGCCGTTCCCGTCAATGACCAGGTACTCATTCTTTCTTATTGACCTGTAGCACAGAGGAGAATTGTCCAGATGTCTTTTGTAGACTCCTATAATAAAATAATTTTTTTTAGAAATTGGTTTGTGGAAACTATATGTGATTTCTGTTTAATTGTATACATTTGCATAATCCTTTAGGTACAGATTAAATTGCTTTGCAAAGAAATTTCTCTCTTATACAATGGAGGTTACTCTATAGGCTATAAATTCTTACACATTACTTCTGCACTCTGGACTGAAAGATTGAGGATCTGTATCGCACCCGGCCTAATTGCGACACATCAAATGCAATGGATTAATGTTTATGAACTGTACTGATACGTTTATCAGAATCAGCAGCAGGATCCTGAGTGAATACACCGACATGAGACTATAGTGATTGCAGTATTTAATGTCCTCTTACTTCTGTTTCCAAACCTCACATAACCTCCTTCACTGACAGATCTGCACCACTTGAACAAACCAATAGAGTGATGTAGCCAACTAAATGGCTATGCTGATTGGATGAGTTACTTCATGTGGCTCTTTGTATCATAAATAACTGAACTTGAGTGATAGCTGGTAGCATTGCTGATGAGGCGCCTGTGCCAAAAAAGAACTATCTTTAATGCAATATAATGTTTTATGGTGTAGGTGGACACATTAATTTGCTATTTTGAGACTGGTGTTTCAGAATCTAGAAAATAGATTGCAATTTATTTTGTGGATCGTTACTGTGATATTCCTTTTGCCAGATCACGATCCCTTCGGACAATATATTTTTGAATAATCCAAAGTGTCACAGTACATCAAAAAAGGGCCCAAACGCAGACAGAGAAGCAGGCAAGGCGAACAACAAAAAGCAAGCTTTAATAATGATAGTCAAAGTCCAAATATACAAAATGCAAGAAACAAAAGGGCAACAAGGAAAACCCAGGAAACTAAACAGTAATGCAAAAAACATAAAGGACAAACCGTAAAGCCATGGGGAACAGACACAGAAATAGTGAGACGCAGGAAGAAAACAGATGAAACAACAAAGAGCAAAGGAAAAACACTGAGCACTTATGATAATAATATTATACACAAGGGCTAATAAAATACAGTTGTACACAAAAAAATGTATTTGACTAAACTAAAACCGAGGACCATGACTGGCAGTGTTAATGCAGTGTTAATGTTAATAATACAAATAATAACGATAATAATCATCATAATATTAATCCAGCAAAGATGTTGAGCCTTGTGGATCTTTTGTTTATGAGTTCATCTGGTTTCCCTTTCACATGTAATTTAATTTAACTGATCTTTGTTTCTGTTTCTGTTATTCTCTGCTCTCCACCTCCCCCTTTTGAGTGTGAAATAGAGACAAAACGCAAAGTAAACAAAGTTAAAGGCAGATTTGATTTTTCTTCCGGATATCTGTACACTGCGGCCATATCCTAGATTTCTTTTCCCGTGATAATCATGTAATGAAATTCTGATATCGTGACTGACCTAACCATGACGATGAGTTTTCAGAGACTTCATTAATTTGAGGGGTAGGAGGGATACAATCACAACCCATAAACCCCTCTCTGTCTGAGATCATTATGATTAAAGATTCTGCACTTGCTTTATCAGACAGTGTTGAAAGGTGGCTCCAGTGGACATGAAATGTCTCTTATAGCAGCTCTGTGGTCTCTTTAAGAAGTCTTCATTCAAAATTTGTCTGCAGTAATTAGTTGAGCTGGGTTGATGGGGCAGCCTCTGTCCCCACAAAGTGTAAATCTCAGAGCTCCCTCCCACCTAATTCATAAATATTTCATGATGTCTGACACCCTGTTTGAAGTATGGCCAACATGTAGCTCCACAGAGTCAGGCTTCTCTGGCCTCACAAGCACCTCATACATGAAAGGTCCTGTGTTTTATTGCTGCTGGTTAGCATTCAAAGTGCTCCGCAACTATGAGACCTGCATAAACAAAACATGTCGCTGACATTAAAGCAACACAAAGCCACTTTAGTTGTTGACATCTTTAAATGGCAGCAAGAGGAAGCTGTTTAAAAGAATCCTAACTTCAGTAACCTGTGTCATGCAGCTTTAAATAGTCAGTGTTTCAGCTCTTCAGATATTTTGTAAATGTTTTTATGCATGTATTTTTCACAACAGTTGTCTCTTCGCGGTACAATGGAGACTTGTGTTAGATGTGCTTATTAGCAAAGATAAGGGGGCAGAAGAAATGCATTAGAGTCGTCCTTTGGAGTGGCTGATATGGCCACAGCAGGCATGGCCACTCTTCACTGCCTCCTGTGCACTTCCTCGTGCAATTCTCCCCCTGTGAAGGAAAGGGAGAAGCATTTAGACCACATCCCTGTGTGCTGCATCATTCATGCTCCACTGTCACACATCAAGCGCCCAGGAGCACAAGGTATCGACGAGGGCTCAGTATGCCAAAAAATTCTGAATCGAGATAAAGTCGTTAGCTGACACCGAAGCTCAAACAAGAGAGGATAATTACATAGCAAGAAGCAAGAAATGATTTTTTTTTTTAAGAAGCACACACTGTATGTGCACGTTTTTACAGCTGTTTTAACTCGGCTGACAAAACCAGTCACTCAACTTTGTAAATGTTCTCCTGGGAGATTCTGCAGGTGTCACTTTTATTCTGTCAGTCAACAACGTGAGATGTGCCACTGAAACGATTTTACCAGACAGTACTGTATGATGACAGAAAAAAGGACTTTTGTCTTTTTTCAACGAATATTCAGCATGTGCAGGAGGCTATAAGTGTGCTTGACCCCATCAGTGTCAAGCAGCGGTCCTCTCAGAGTATCCTTCGAGTTAGTTGCGGTTAAATTAAGTAAAGGCATAAACATCAGTCATGACTTCACTATTTCTCTTTTATCGTTTTAATAAGACAGCAAGGGAGCGAGTGACACTGACATTTCATGGGTTAAAAGTCTAATTAAATACATGTCCAAACAATTTCTCTCTGCTTTCAAAACAATTCTTTTTTTT
>CAEMYA010000103.1:3775066-3798336 GCA_903131615.1 Diplodus sargus | reverse complement strand
TTTTTTTAAAGCTAAGAGTATAGTTGACCCCAGGGCTAATTGCAGATTAAGGCCACTAATTAAAATAAGCAAAGCAAAGTAATGAAAACAAAATTAAGCTCTAGCATAATAACACCAGGTCTTCCATAACACTAAGCCTGCCATTTGGCTTTCTATGATATGATGAGTTGGAGGCAGAAGGTTTGAGGTGCTGTCGTTTAGCTGCTATTTCTTGTATTCCTGTTTGAATTCCTCCATCTTGATCAGATAGCATTAATTTGATCACTGGCCTCCCCTGTGTCTCTCGTCTTCCTGGTGATAAACAATCAGGGACTCATACCTTTATGAGTTAAAAACTGGAATGATAGCAGTCATCCGGAAGGTCATGCTGGAATCAGATTGACTGAAAAGCCCCACTCGGCTAAAGGATATTTCCTCAGTGATTTTTACCTGATGAAATTTGATCTCTGACCCACTTTTCCAATTTACATATTCATCTTCACTGCAGGTGGGCGCTGTTATTGGCTGAAATTCTCGCTGCACAGTGTGACTCAAAGGCATAAATATCACATCGAGCTGGCTGAGTCGGAGGGATGAATGAGAAGGAAACAACCGTGGAAAAACCTCCGCCTGAGATAAAAAGCCTGTGTTTGATTAATTAATGAAGCCACCGTGTTGTAGAACAATTAGTAACGACGCACAGATAAAACAATAATAAAATCCGGTTTCTTTTTTCAAGCGGAGGAATCAAAGGTTTCTGACCTTCGTATGTAGTGTAGAAAGTGCTTCCCCTCCAGAGAGAGCTGTCTCCTCTCACACCTTATTGAATGAGTGACACTTCAGAGTTTGAGCACCATGGTGTTGCAAGATGGGATTTGACAGTTTGCACAAACTTTATCAAACGTGGAAAGTACACAGACAAGCGACTGTCTTGTGCTGCATTTTATCTGCTCGTCACTGTTTCAGACACCTCGACTAGAGCCGTTTGTAGCCACGCCAGATGTTCTGATCATCTCCCTCCATCCACGTTGTAATCACAAAACTGCCACAAGTCAATTTGCATGAAATAAATGTGTGAAGACGATGGATCAGTTGATGCCATGTTAGCAACACAGATGTGTGAATTATTAATGCAGAGAAGGAAGACCCTTGCTTTTTTTGAGATCTGTCATCTCTCTTTTTTATATGAAGTCACTGGTTATGTAACAGCCACTGCTGTGAAAGTTAAAGCAGAATATTCTACTCCTAGCACCACTCCTTAAAGCACTACAATAGCATAGTCTTTGGTACACATCTGGAGGTTTAATTTGGTAGCAGTGACACACTAGATCAAACTTCGGTTTAATTTTTGTTTTAGTCCATGCCAATTGCTTGAAGGGTCTGCATGATCTTGTTCCTTCCTATTTTGATGTAGGGCTCAGGTTTAGAGTAACACGGGCATCTCTTCCTCTTCAACATCACTTATTTTCCTTCATGGCGAGGTTTCTCTTGCTTTGCAGAGTGAAGCTGTGCCCTGTGCGCTTCCAAGTTTGCCAGCCATTTGTACGCCTCCTTCCTCCTCCAGTACCCTGCAGCTGTGAATTCTGCTCACATATTTACCATGGCCGTGTTTATAAAAAGAAGAGCACCTCACTTTCTCTCCTGCTTACAGTAATTGGCCAACAAAACTGTGATCATTTTTAATTAATTATGAGCATGCATATTAGAACTGCTGTAAGCAATTACAGCCATGCTATTGACAGATTTCAGGGCGTAATTGAAATGCAGAGGCACACTGTGAATACTTCAAATTCTTTACGTTGTCTTTTTATTTGCTCTGACTCTGCCTCTCCCTCTAAAGCCACCGTCATCTGGGCCTGTTTGTGATTCCAGCCCTCTCTTGCCCGATACACCCACAACATGCTCCTCTCACTGCCCTGACAGGGTTGTTTGGGGGAGTCATGACCATCTCTAATAAATAAAAGGCAAGACTTGTTCACTTGTGGTCAGGAGACACACCTTCATGACCACCCAACATAACAATGTCAAGTGAGAAAGTAAACAATTTTTAGCTGAGTGGGAGGTTGTTTGTGCTGTGTTAGCACTTTTTAAAATAATAGTGATACACTACAACATTTGCATAGCTGTACACAACACTTACATTTGATAAAATGTATGGCTCACACACTGTGTCTGCGTGTGTGTGTGTGTGTGTGTGTGTGTGTGTGTGTGTGTGCGTGTGCGTGTGCGTGTGTGTGTGTGTGTGTGTGTTTGTGTGGGTGTGTGTGTGTGTGGGTGTGTGTCCAGATCAGCCTCAGTGCTCTGGTGGATCAAAGGCACAATGGATGTTCATTCCACACTTCAATGAAATCTATTATTGGGAGTATTTTAACATCAGGCACAGAGACTCAGTTGAGCATTTGTCGACAGTTTGCAGTATCCATTGAAATACTGTGACTTACAATTCAAAAGAGAAGGCTTCCTAGAATTGGATTCTGATCCAATCCTAAGTAGAGTTAAAGCCAGTACCCTCGAGCTGTTTGGATGTAAATCCATCTCTCTACATCTCTCCAAAGCTCTCGTCTTGATTGCTATTTGGATTCCGTGCTGCATGTGGGGCATGAATAAGTGAGCAGAATCTTGAACTTCTGAAGAATAAATGTTCTGGCTGGTACCACTTGGAAACAGACTGACACACACAGAGACTTCATCCATTAGCTTGGTATGCATTTTTTTTGGTGAGTGGCCAAATTAATCTTATAACATTGGCAAATGTCTTGAACATCGCGGGCCTACATCAAACTCTCCAACTGTTAAAAGTGGATTTTTTGTTTGTTTATACAGCTGATGGCAAATTAAGGCAGAAACATCAACCATGTACTTACACAGATGCATATGACATCGCCTGGCCCAGCTTGCATAAACATGCATCCCTAGAAATCATCAGCTCAACGCTCTTACAAACAGTTGGAGGAAACAAATGTTGTGCGTAATAATAATATTGAAATATTTATATATGTATATATAACCTATGAACATTTGTTTCAGTTTCTAACACTGTTTCAGTACTAACACTGTGTCCACTTAGTCCCACGTCCTCCAGAAGTAAATCAATTTAGATTTCTTAACACAAAGTACACATGCCTCGTAATATTTATCTTTTAGCAAACGCTAGAATGTAATACCCTGAATGTAGTGTCAGTTTTACCCCCACAGTATCAAATAGTATTTTTACTCAAGGTATTGTATCAAAGTGAGAAATCACAGTATTGTGACAACAGCAAAGATTCCGTCTTCAAGGGACAGCAAAGACTAGGGAGCATTCCCATGGCCACAGTAGTAAACAAACATGGCGTCTGTGGAGGACTAGGCACTGCTGTACCGACTACACAGAGGGAATAAAAAAAAGAAATAGATGACAGTTGTTAAACTGGTCGCCATGGTTGTTTTGAGTAGACGGACCCTAAACGGAAAAAGGTCAGCTTTCTCTTCTTGTTTCATGCTATAGAATCTACAGGCTGCAAGGCGACTGCAGCTTGCGCTTGCGTTGTGTTACTATTTTGGGTGACACACTCTGGAATGTAGCGATGTGTGAAATCACTCTTGCGTAGCTTGAAGCGCCTGTGTTCGCATACTTGCGTGGACCTTGTTTCTGCTCACTTGATACTTTCCTGTGTCGTGGTCATGGTGTGGTCTTCACCAGAGCATAACCCGGATCTCACACCTGAATTTAGTTTAAGATGGATACGGATTTGTGCACCTTAAACCATTTAGTGTAAAACTCAGACAATGGATTGAATCCCTGCTGCTGTCGAGCCACACACTCCTGCACACTAAGCTGGTTATTTATATGCCTTGCATTGTATTAAAAGAAGGAACACAATGTTCCCTAGCTGTTCTGAATAGAAATCTTAATTAATTAATAAATCTTGGCAGCAGAACCATTCCTGACCGACAAAAAACGGAACAATGAAGCCCACAGATGGCAGTGAGGAACAGTGTCTCTGTGTGTAAGCTGATAAGTCATGCACTGATGAGTCCATTTCTTAATTGCAATGAAAACTCATTTTCAAATCTGGCTGAAGAGGTAGGGTTATTAATTGATCTTTTAATTAAAAAGCCTGCGTTCTATGGGTTCTCTTGGCAAACAATAGTTTGCAGCTAAGTAAATCATATTCAGTCTTGAAGCACACCAATTAATCATTAATAGTCACATGAGGATCGCTCAAGGAACGTGACTCACTGAAGCCCTGTACATTAAGGTGCAATGATTTCTAAACAAACCCTGTCCATTAATATTAGATGGAGAGGAGTTCAAACATTTAATTCATCATTAACATGCTTGTATTCATGCACTTTACACAGATGTACCATTAGAGACGTCATCTTTTGTTTTGATGACAAGCTCTGATGTACTGTAATGGAAGGTGGTTTGTGATCAACCTACAACTGGCCATTTGTCACCTGGCAGGGCCTTACAGTGCCCATTTTTCTGCGGTGCCTGTGCTATTCCTGGACCCAACCCCTCACCCCCATCTGGTGGAGTCACCGTGACTCCAGGCATGATTTACAACACCACCCCAGCATTCTCTAGACACTAAATTACCTGGATTATTGGGCCCTCATGATTTTTAGTGCACTACTTTGCATTACTCTCCAAATCCTGATGGTGTATTGCACAGTATATGATGATATAGGACATGCCAGCGAGTTGAAATTGGAATTATTGGATTGGACCGGATTTTATGGGTGTGATCTGTCTTAACAGATCTCAGTGCCAGGATCTAAATTGGAAAGACTTGATATTATCGATATGCATATAAAATCAGGGTATTTTAGACCACCTATGAAATTATGGGGAATATTTTTCACTTTTACAAAATTTTGCAGCGGTTGTGCAATTTGAGTGGTGAGAGAGACACATTACTTGGGCTCAAAATACTTTTTAATTCTGCTCGTTTGATAACCAAACTATAGTCTCTTTAACTCTCTACGAGAGATGAACGATCATGATAGATGATCCATCCTACACCTGCTCATTTGAGGAGAAATCTGGATTTATATTCATAGTTACCCCACTGGGAGAGATGGCCTGTAGTGCTTATACTGTATGTTGATCAGCAAGATGACAAAATATTTATATATATATATATATAAAGAATTATTTCTTGATTCCTTTGTTGCTTTAATTTTTTACTGACTTTTAATAGAGAGAGCAGTAATCCAAATTAACCATAAATAGGAAATCCTTTTAGTCTTATGAAGAAAGCGCACTCTTCTTTTTGACAAATAGCTGATTCACTTGGTAATAAATAAAAGGGAACACATCAAAATGCTCCCTCTTCCGAGAAGAAAACACAACAGCTACATGAAAGGAGCACATTTAGACAGGCTATTTGGCAGTGGTTTTGTGTTCTGTGTGTTACCATGTAAGACGCTGGCTCTATGTGTGAGGTTTCAAGTATTGACACATCTGCCTGGACCAACATGTCCACTGTCCTAGCATCTCTGTAGTATGACAGCCAGGTCACCTCGGCACATTCAGAGACTCAAGATAATCAATGGCCCCACACAATGACACCAATGGAGGATTACGAGGATTCGCTAAGCCTCTGTCAGTCGGCATACTGCATTGATTTTGTCATACTTGTTATTGGCTTATATTTCTGTGCTGTGGAGCACTCTTTCAGTTTTTTTTTTTCTCCTTGTTCCTTTTTCTTTAAGCATTGTGAGGCTCTTCTCTTGGGCTTAATGTCAAATGCGAAACACTCTCATGTTACTGTATCACAACCCTTAGTCACCCTCTTATACTGTGCTGCAGGTTAATGTTGCCTGTCTGCAAAGACGCTGATGCAGCCTGTAACTGTTTTGCAGGCTGTCTTTATGGTTTGGTTATCATTAATTCTGGTTGTGATTAAAATAGATTAGGATCTGAAGCAATCTTTGAAGTTTGTGCAGATTTGTATAGTTTCTGAAGCAAGGTTGAGTCAGAAAAAGTTTTGAAATTTTGAGTTAGTATACACAAAAACTCAAAGCACACACTCAAGCAAACCCAGTCAAGGTCTAGTACCTCCCAGCATGGCATCCAGCATTTTACATCGTGATATATGATCAGGAAAAACCCCTAGCGTAACGCATCGCTTGATTTGCTGTCTCAAGTCCTTCGGATTATTCGGCTCAGATACGGAAGACAGAAAATAACAGTATAATTGGCATGCAAGGACGAAAAATCTGCGTACACCAGACATAGGACTGTGCTCATTAGGATGCGAAAGAAGGTTGGTGGATGGGCATCCATCATCACAGAGCGCACTGTCACCTCAGTATGCAAATGCACATATGTACGAAATGCTCACATGTATCTTTTTCACCTTGCACATGTTGCATCCCACCTCATCTATCTATGTGGCTTCTCACAGTTTGGCAGAGAGAACATCTTCATTCTCTTCATTAAAATGAAGCCCAGACAAAGGAAATATTTCTGTCTCACAAACATGCATATATGTGTTGTAATGAAGCATGTTTCCACACGCAAGTTCCTTCTTATTTATTAGGAATAGACGTGTTCATTGGATTAATTTGTTACTGTTTGCACTTTGGTGAGTATGGTCCCACTCAGCAACATGTGGTTGTGTTGTCCAAAGCTGCATCAGTCCACACTGAGGTCATTTGTTAGGAACATCTCCAAATGCAATTGGAGGTAAAGGTTTGGAGGCGCTCGGCCAAGCCCTTGCACTGGATACAGGCCGCAGCTTTGACTGACAGCTCGCTCTTAAAGGCTCATTGTCAGGGATATAAATAGTCCACATCTCACTCTCAGACATGGCTGGGCAATTTACTGCTAGCTGCAGGACTGACCCACAGAGTGTGGGCTTCTTCCATGTATCAGATACTTTTAATCAGAATCTGTGTGAATGGCACAAAGTCATTTTGCTTGTATGGAATGTCAGACGGCTGTGCATCTGATTGCATGTTTAGAACAGTTTTATTATTTGTCAGGCTTTGGGGGAGTCAAGCCAAGTTTACACAATACACAATGTCAGATTGAGCCCTGCGCCTTATTATGATTGCCTCTCCTGTTTCCTTGCCACAGTTGATTAATGGAGAAGCAGAAAATCAGTCATCATATTACCAGTGGTTATGAATCTCTGTATGGATCCAGTTCTGTGGGGAAAAGGTTACTTCCTCCCACTCTCTTAAAGCACGTCATTTTATTTGTTTGCCCTCCAGAGTTTATGTATTCAGCATTGCTCTGATAGTGGCCAATAATTATGAAATACAACAAGTGAAACGTTTTTCAGTGCCTGTTTTTTCCAAAGACATACTGTATTCAACAAAATGCCATTGTAGTACGTTTTTATAGCTTCGATTCATTAATTTCAGTTCCCTTATAAGCACAGTAAATATTTGAAGTACAAAAGGACTGGGCTGCTTTAGAAACAGTCCATATGCAAGTCTGCCTTCATGACACTGGCATAGAGATTTACACCACATTTCAGCACATGAAAGGAGCCTCATTTTGCATTCACAGAACCTGCCTGTGCCATTGAGTCTTTGAACTTCCATTAAGCCATTTATCACCATGCAGTGCAATTCATTTCATTTTCCTATCATTGGGGATGGATGCCCTCTCCCCTCCCCAGCTCCGCCTCTGCAGGCTCTGAGTGTTGAGTTTACACTATGTAATGTGTGCAATGACCAGGATGTCAGAGGTTGTGATTTACAAATTCAACAACCCTCCCTCACCAGCGCTCTGTGTTTTATTATCACTTAGGTGATTTTGTTTAGTCCTTGAGCTGGTGATAACACAGATGTTTCTTAAGACTGTTGTGTGTAACATGCCAACATTTTTCATCTCTCTGTTTTCTTCAGTTGCTCCGAGCATCCACGAGATGAAAAGCCACGGAGTCGTCCCGGGACGCACAGCTCTGCTAAGGTGCGAGGCTGCTGCTGTACCTTCTCCGACATTCGAGTGGTACAAGGGCGAGAAAAGGTGAGCCCAGTTTGATTGTTTACGCTGTCTCTCATAAAGCGTATTGGCAGTATTACCCAGCTGTCAGCTGCGTACGTATTCAGTTGCACAATAAAGGCATGACTCATACATTGTCTCATACTGTTACTGTTACATAGGTACTTAGTGACATTTGTTGTTGTTTTAACCGCATATTGAAAACATGTTTGCAAATTGGAAACAGATAGTCGTGTGGCTACAGCAACTTCATCTAAAATACTTTACGAACATACAGTCTTACCTGTATTTTGTGTCTTTGTTTCCTGATGATTGTGTACTGTTTATTAGCAAAAGAAAACCATAACATCTCCAGCAACTACATCCAGTAGATAATTAGAGGTTACCCCACCAACATGAAAATGAATTGATACAGTTGGATGTATAGGTGAAATGAAGTGCTTGAGGTAACCCCGAGAGAAAAAGTCTAAGCGCTCCGACTTTTTGTGTGCTGCCTATTCCAGACCAATCGTGCATTAGATGGGGCAAGAGTCATCACTCATTAAACTGGTAACCATATAAAATAGATGAGGAGCTTCTGGCTGTATCCTCAGCTAGGGATGCTACATAATCCATTCATAAATCTATTCATTCATTTTGCAATACAATCATTACTGTGGGAACTGCTGAAGCATATTTTACACATATAACTGGAGTTACATTCAGTGTTAATATTGTTAACGAAAACCTTGAAGAAAAATGTTCCTCAACTACCTTTTTTCATGGTGAAGAGGAGACAGTGACAAGCTAAAAAAAGAAAAATGATAATAACAACTAACTCTAGTTTTGATGGAAATGGCCTCTTGACTGGATAACCCTTTTATGTGTGCGCTAACTATTTTCCTTCAGACTGCTTTTTCAAAGATGGCCACCAGTGTAAAAAGGAGAAGTCCAGCTTAAAGATGCATCTTTACCAAGTTCAAACTAGGAATCTGTGCGTTTTGCAGGTCTTTTAAATCTTCGTTAAAATGTTCCGCACTATGGACCCTAATAAGTGTCAAGAATCTAAATAGTCCTGATACTAGCGATCCACCAACCTGTACTAGAGGCTTGAAAAATGCTAATTATTGTTTATAATTAATGTTCGTACTGAAGCTTTCTGGGTTATGTAAAAACATTCTCTGTTTAAAGTTTGACTCAGTACTAAAGTCTTCTATGCTGACACTAGGCAATTACTAGGTGCTATTTGTTTGTGGACAAGTAAGCTTCAATGTCATTTGTTCTCACATTTGTCCAGCGTGTGGATAGAGCCCACAAGAACACTCCAGCAAGAGTCACTTGTGCCTCTCCGTCCTCACCTTGCATCCTAATAACATGTTTGCTGGCAACTGGCTTAAATCATCAGCAGCACATACATCAATCAGTCTAGATTCAAGTGTCAGTTCTTGAATTTAAAAACCAAATTACCCCCATTACCCACTCCTGGTGAGCACAATTTCAATCATCAGCTCACACTGTGCTAATTGTAATTATGGGGTGGATTCAATTTATTCAAATTGCTAAGGAGGCAAGTTGGCATGATTCTAGTCTTTACTTAATTCAAGGACTTGTTCTTTCTCTGACTTCTTACATGGCTAAATGGGGATTTCTCCATTTGCTCCTCATTATGAAAAGGACATTAAGGACTTACGCACAGAACGTGTGTAGCATCTGTGTGACATTAACACTGGTTATGACTATTCCATTGGCCATTAACTGTATTTGGGGAAATGAGGGCCACTGCTTATTTTGGCTCAGTGTTGATGCAACCATACCATCAGTGTAGTGCCGCTACCAGTTTGTCTCTATCAGAAGTTGTGTGACAGTTTGACAAGCAAATCATTCTCTTGATGGGTCACTGCTTTCATTCTTGAATGGAAGTGTGTGAGTGTTTATGTGTGTCTATGCAGGGATGGAGGGGGTTCTTTAGCTCAGACAGAGGGGAGCATTGACTAGTTTGATGTTGAACTAGTGAAGAGGCGAGACACCCGCTGAGATTATCAGTGAATGTTCAGCTAACATTTGTGAATGTCGCCGTGGGAGATGGAACAACAGATTTGTGGATATTTGCTGGACATAAGGTCACACATAGTGTTTCAATTCAGAGTGCCTCTCAGAGCAACTCGAGCCAAGCTACTAGAGAGCATGGGGGGGCACAGCAAGGCCAAGATAGAAACATGTTTCCTCTCTGGAGGTTCATATGGTTTATAATGCCAAATACGAAGCCACACTGATGAAAACAAACTCAGCTGTAATATCTACGATAATCTTACCATCAGGATGCACAGCATATGCCGTAACAGAGGGAATTTTAATCTCTGCATGCTGCTAAAGATCATCACGACCACCAAAGTAAACAATTACACATTTGTCAATTTCACTGCACAGATGCCAGGCACAACTGGAATAGGATTTATTGTAATCCCCCAGCACCTGCAACAAAACGATGAACAACATGTCAAGTGGGACCCAGCTGGTTCACCTCTGGGTCATTTCTCGGTCCTTCAAAGTGTCTCTCCAAGCCAGCCACAACAGACCAAGGGATAAATAGATCTGTTCAAGAGGGGGGTGAAGTACTGTGCAATCTGAAGATCCACTAAAGTATGACAAACATTTGTACCATCCTTGACTCAGGCTACTCCGACCCCTGACTCTGTGTGTGTGTTTGGTTGAGAAATAAAAGCTTGATTTGCTGTGATCGTGTTCTGTTTTCAGGATTCTCAAGGGTCAAGGCGTCGACATCAAGAGCCTCAGCTCCAGATCAGTCCTCACAGTGACCAACATGACAGAGGATCGTTACGGGAACTACACATGTGTCGCCTCCAACCAGCTAGGGACGGCTAATGCCAGTGTGCCTCTCATTCGTAAGTTGTCATTCTACCTGCTTGTGGCTAACTGGAGTGGTGAAGAGAGAGAAGGTTGAGTGTTGTGGATGTCATTGGGGATGTGTGCCCTCAGAAGTGTTTTTCTTGGAGAACAAAAGCTAAAGTTAAGCGCAGTGCTGCAACTGGGTGCCTACATATCGCCAGTAGAGGTGGTTTCTTATTTCGTAGTCATCAGGTTTTGAATGTCGATTGTCTATTGCGGTTGCAAAGTCTGTGTGTATGTGGGTGTGTGAGTCTACATATGCATGTGCACTGGACAAAAAAAAAAAACCTGAAATAGAAAATTTAGCTTGGAGATGGTAACAGCATCACAATTACAAAGGCGGCTACACAGGTCAGTCGTGCTAAGTTGAATGCCAAGTAGCACTGTGAATCGGATGTTTAAAGAGGTCTGAGAGTCAGCCTTTTTCATGGTGTTCAATGCGCCATGAGGCATCTAACAGAGATCCAAACAGGCCGAATAATCAGAGGCCAAACTGCTGGTGCGTCAGTGAGAGACAGCCGAATTATTTGATGTGGTTCGAGAAGCATTCAGCATAAATTAAGGTACTGAACAACACATTTGAATATTTGCTACAAACAACAAAACTAAGATGGATAAATGTTTTCATGCAACAAGCAGAGGCATGATAGCACACCAGCAACTTCCTGTTGGACAGGGTGTTTGTGCAGAAGGAGAATGATTTTTTAGGCATATGGGGCTCTTCCATTGACAATTCTGGCAGTGACGAGTCAAAGCATGCCGGTACTGATTTGTGTTCCCATCACCAGTTTAAGCATGCTGAGTTAGGCCAAAACACACGGGCCCCTCCTCCAAGCTCGCTTCGGTGACTTCTCGCAACCGTGGCCAAGCCCCTCAAACAAGAGAGTACTGCTAAACTCAGCTCATTTCTGTGCAGGAAACCAGAGAGAAAAATGTTTTTAGGAGTCTTTGTGTGTTCAGCTCTCCGTGGTCATTTTGTTGCTTTTAACTGATTCTTTTTAGTTTTCTGCATCCCTGCTTGTACTCTCTGATTTCTGCTGTACTTAACTGTTTCATGGTGTTACCTTGCAGCTGTTTAAGCATTCATCAAGTAAATGCTGGTGAAAAAACATCATTTCCTGATCTTACAGCTTCATTAGAAAAGCTTTGAAATAATTCAAGAACAGGGAGTGTTCATAGAAAGAATTTCAAAGAATTTGTAGCAAATGAAACGTGCTTATCAACAAACTAGCAGAGCTTTGTTAGCTGCAATTCTTCAATAATGCTGCAGGGAGAAAGAGTATCTACAGCTGCTCCTTTGACCACTCTTCAAGATTTGCAGATTCTACATCAGGTAGTAGCCATCTTGTAATGGAAATGCAAATTCCTGCCATGCTGGATTGACGTGCCAAGTCAAACCAAGTCAAGCTGATAAGCACTCCATGTGTATGGAAAAGCTCTAATGATGTGGACCTCTGGCCTCTGGTCTCCTGATGAGATTTGGTGGAGTCCATTTGTGTTCAAGAAGGCACATGGCTGGCTACTCTTTACCAGTAGCGTAAGCAGTCATAATGACAGTGGGGACAATGGGAATTGACCATTGTGGAGAAAAATGGGTAGAAAAACATAAAACTGGATTGACACAGCTCAAGTACAACTGGTACATTATGAGCTTTAAAAAGAGAGCAACAATGGGATGTGCTTGGTAAGAAGGCCATCAGACAACGGCTTATGCATTTGAACGAGGAGCTCAGAACATTGACCCATGAACGCTGGGAAATGTTGTGTTATCTTTTTAAATGATCTTTTAATGAAGATCATATGGGTTTGAGTTTAAAAAGCCAAATGTTCCCACTGCTAAAAGAGCTAAAGTTAGACGGGAAGCCATCTTATTGTTATGAAGTCCTCTGACTGGAGCCTAGCCCAGTAATGCTGTTTTTCCATTACATCTGCCCAGCTGGCAATAATGCACTTCTCCCAATCCCCGCAGCACTGTCAAAGAATTGCCACAAACAAAGTGGCTCCGCTACTGTCAGTTACAAACACATTAATTATAACTTCTTCACAATAAAAGCTATTTTATTATGAAGAAGCATTACAGGAAATGATGTGTTGACCAGCAGTAACTAAACAGTAAACATGACTCCTGAAACAGCTGCAACACAATGAAAGAGTAAAAGTCAGCAGGTGTTTGAAAGTACAAGCAGGGTGAGAGAAACTAAAGAGATTCAGTTAGAAGCTACAAAAGTACTGAGCTGAACACACTGACTTTTAAAGACGTATTTGTCTCAGGTGTCCTGCACAGATTTGAGTTGAGTATAGATTTTCGAGGGAGACAAGTGCTTGTTATGGGTTGGCTGTAGTCGGGAGTCATCACCGCTGCCTGTTTGGAGGCGGGGCAGCCACGGCTTGGCCCTACTCTGGAGCAGGTCCATCTCGGGCGTGGTGCAGTAGTCAGTGTGCGGTTCAACTCAGCACAGAAAAACTTGGCACAGTCAAATTCTAGTGGAAAAATGGCATAAGAGGCAGGGTATACAGTACCCAGGGCAAGTCATCCGTCTGTTATAGGGGTAATTACTATTTAAAATGGCTGAGATGAGTTTTTATATTTATCATTAAAGTGTAGTTGGCCTGTTATGTCAGAGATGCTCAAAACACAGAAATAAAAGATAAAAAAACAGATGAAAGTGCCTTGAGGCTTGTTCCCATTGTAGTTCTCAATGGCCAACTAGCCATTAACAGACAACAAATACTTCTAGTCTTTTTGGATTGTAGTGCACAAACAGGCTTATGCTCATAATGTGTGTATATGTCAAGAAAATAAATCCTCCTCACTCATTTTAGACAAATCCTCAAGTGGTTTTATGAGTCCGTTGTCCGCAGCCACTCCACACATCTTTGAATGTCTGTGGGAAGTTGCTCTCCACTACACCTTTCCTTCTTGAAGAATGTTGCAATATCCATCCATATATGCTCACAAACTTGTTCAAGAGCACTCCACTTTCTCGAGCTTTATACTCCACTGTATGGTAGGTGTTTGATATTCCTACACTGTTAGGCTTCTCAGTTATTTTGTCCACCCGCTGTACCTGCTGAGCTGCAAAAAAAAAAAACGCAATGACAACGAGGAAACACATTTTCCTCAATGTTTTTAGAGCAAGTACGGGTGGAAAAATTCCATTTAATGTATTCCGTGATGAAATATGAACAGGTGAATTAAATTATTCACCAGTTTGCGCTGCACGCTCTGATGATAACATTGTCCCTAGCAGGCCAGAGACTCAGAATACAAAAAGATGTTTCTGTAGAGTTGGGAATTGTCAAAGGAGCACTCCACTCTCCTGTTTGTGTATGCACAAAGAACATCAAAGGCTCGTCTCAGATCCTCAAATGGATGATCTTAATGTGACACTAGCGAGGCCTCAAAGGCAGACTGGCAAAGAAACCCTCAGAATAGTCAGAGGAGGCAGCTTCCTGTGCTGCCACCCCCCAACTCCTCTCTCTTCCATTCCCGCACTTTATCTCATTGTCTGTCTTTCTATCGTGCCTTTGTCTCTCTGATTCCCTTATCTGACTCTCTTACTCTCTTGCTCTTTTGCCCCCCCCCCCCTTGTCTCTCATCCCTCCTCTCAATCACTCTCTCACACATACATCTCTTTCCCCCCTCCCTTTCACTCTCATGATCTCCGCTAATGGAAGAGAGGCCAATTCTGCTGTCGCTCTTAATGAGAAATGGCAAGCAATCGCCGCAGCGCACTCTCACCGGTACGTTGACGCAAATAACAAAACCCAGAGGTTAGATTTCACCATGGGTGACTTTGGATTGCTATTTTAGAACCAGTCAATAGCTATTGATGAGCAAGATGGGAAGAGGGGAAAGGGGCATGCATATTTGATAGAGCATCATACAATGAGATGAGAATTTTAAGTCGCAACGCAGTGTGGGTGGTTTGCGGCGAAGAAATGTCTAGTTTCTTCAGCTGTTTTCATCACACCAAGAGGTTTAGTAGCAGTGCATGAATTGATAAGGTCAAGTAAGGGTCATCCCAGTTCAAAATGCCTTCTTAGAATCCAGCCACAGGGGGAAAAAGATGAAGTACAAACTGTAATAGTGAGAATTCAGAGCCCCTTTTTTATTAGGTGAAGATTTTGAAGTTGAAAGGTCCTTATCCTTCAGCCGCGTAAACCCTTTTTACGCTTTTTGTTGTTTCTTTTTGTTTCTTAACCTAACAGAGTCGCTTTAAGTCAGCCCAGGAAAAACTCACCATTATCTTTGATGAGATGAACTGTGACTCTGGAAAGCTTTCTCCCAAGAGAAAATGAATACATTTGCCTTCCATCCAAACGAGCCACTGGAGCTCTTGTGTTTCAAATAAATCGAGGATAAAAACAATGACATTTGCATGCTGGCTTTGTGCTCACGTCAACATGGTAGGTTCTGACTAATTTCCGCATTTGTGAAATGAGTTGGATTGCCGTGTCTGCACTGTATATATGCTGCTCTGGTGGTTTGGATTCAGTTGTGAGGTTTTTTGTGCTGTTAAACCATTAGTCAGGGATTGTCATCTCTTTCAACTGAGTACCACTTTAAGCTGTGTGTTTAAAACAGAATTTGGGTTCTTTGGAGCACAAAGAAAGCATACACAGCCTCTTTGTCACAACTTGTTGGAGCACCCTGTATCTGTGTATATGCATGCGTGTGTGTGTTTTTGTACGCACAAAGCTTTTCATACCCCATTGTTTGAGTAACACTATACTGAGTGTCATCAGTGAATGAACAAATAATAAAGTGGAAAACCACTTGTCACAATTATTTGTGCTTCAAAACGATTGTAAAGTAACAAAGGTGTAATGAAGTGACTTGGATAATAGGTTTGAATGATGGCATAGAAACACACAATAACTTTGGAGGCTCTCTTCACTTCTATACATGTTTGTCTGTGGAATACATTTGTTTTTAATTCGTTACAACTGAAGCAGAGCTTGCACAGGTGTACACAGATTGTGCTGTGTTTTATTTTCAGTCAGGTTGATTCAAACACAGCACAGGTTTTCTCTCAATAGCATCACTGTAACGGCAGAAAGGTAATCGCAATTATTGAGGCATCGGCTTTCAGGGAAAATTACGGCATAATAGTTTCTTTTTGTCAGTTTGTAATAATAGATAAATGATATAATCGAGGCGATAAGACTGGGTCAAAACATGCAGTGAGCGTGAAGCTGGATTGATGCATTTGTTCTAACAATTTTAAAGATGCTGATTTCTTTGTTGATTTAAATCATGTATTCCAATTATTGCTATAAATTCAGTCCAGCAGTTAAATATTTGTGGCCAGATGTTACAGTCAGCGTGCGTGTTATTGTGTACAATACAGTTATGTTCATATGGCATATGTCCACAAATTTATGTACCGTTAGTGCTGGCTTTGCAAATGCTTGTGGGAATGACTCCAGCAGGCTCAACAGTAGGTGCATTTCAGTTGGATTTGCTTATTAAAGTGACTACACTGACTACAGTTAAACATGAGCATCTGTGCAAACTAGCAACAGATGAAACCCTCTCTTAACTGACACAGCAAAGTTATCCTGAAAAACATGATCTTTTTTATATGGAGTCTAGTGCAAAATAATAGTAGATGAAGTGCAATGGAAGTTTGAATTAAAGAAATGGGGAGGGCGAAAGACAGATGGGTGTTGTAAAAGGCTTAGATTTAACACACTGTCACAAAAATGTAGTGAAAATGCTTGATAATCTTCTAAAGACAGAAGACGACGCGATCACAGAGAATCAGAAATACGTCTGTCACATTCTCCGCTTATTGTTCGTTTAGTGAATGGTTAATGATTTTTTAAAAAGTCTACCATTTAAAAAGATAGTCGTATTCAGCCTGGCCCAATTCGGTCCTCTCAAGGATATTAAAACGGTTACCACTGTTCTGGGGGTGTCTCTGAATCCTCAAAAGTAGCTTCAAACCATCCGGATGAAAACACATTCCAACAGCTGCACAAAATTTTAACCATATTTTTTGTAAATCCCAACAAAGATGATAGCCAGAAAAGGAATACCTCCTTGCTGAATTTGTAGCACCATCCATCCATTAGCTCTACCTGCTTATCCATCGAAGGGTGGCCTTTGGGGATTTTCAAAGATTACTGGCTATTTGTTTTTGATTGACCTGAATGCTTACCTCTGTGACTTGAATGTAATGGTGACACTTGAGGCACAAACTGGGGCTACTGCTGAGCCATCAGCAAGTCATACTGTATGTCCCTGTACTCTGCTGTCAGACCAAAGAGATACTGTACACTAACATTCCAGCTTTAATCTGCAGAACAAAAAAATTGCCATTTTTAAACCAGTTTGTGTTTCTGACTGTCTTTCCTTGCACATACACATACTACAAAAACGTACTGTTTGTACTCTGCACACACACTCACCCACACCTTATGATTTTAGCTGAGGTATAACAATCACCAAACTGGCAATCCCTATTTCAACTTCCCATTTCATGTGCTAGATGGAAGTGAACTTCGATGAAAAGACTGAGGCTGTTCACTCCAATTTTCTGAGGAGTCCTCCAGCTTAATTGGTCAAGCTCTTATCCCCCAGCCCACCTCGGCTTAGCCCTGGAGGAGATTTTCTCCGCCTATACCTCTGCCTTCATTTCCTCCGTTCTCCTCTCCCCTCCTTTCCCCCCTCCCTGGGCAGTAATCGGAAGAGACTGATGGGGGAGAAAAAGAGTTACTTTCGCTCTCTCTCACTCTCTCTCCCTCCGTCACCGCTCAGCCTCCCTCAGGCCAGAGAGACACTGCTGGCTAGTTGGTTAATGAACGTCGTGTTCGTTTGTCTCGCTTATCAATCACCGCATGTGTAGGTGTCATTTCGACATGTCTCCTCATCTGCCATTGTTGTTGATGCCGTTGTTTGTTCCCACGCCGTGTGATTGTACCTGAGTCATAGAGCAGAGATGCAGGAAAATGGGAGCTAAAGGTGAAACCTGAAATGTGGGTGTGCGGTAACAGCTTGTGATGCAGGGAAATAACACTGAAGCCATGTGGGCACTGGACAGCAATGTGTCCTGTTTTAGCAAGTTGTTTTCATCTTAGTGTGAAATCTCTTATTTTTCTACACTGGTCGTAAAACCAGGTGGATCCTTGCAATATTCAGCTGTTTTTCGGTTTTCAAATACTCTCATATCACTGTATGCTAAATGAATTGAACAGTTGAGGTTGTAGTGTCCTTTATTTCTTCCCAAAAGCACCCTTGCAGTGTTGCACCATTTACCTATCATTTGAATGCCTGCATTTCCATATTTAGGCAATCAGAAAAGCCATTAACATTTTCCAGTCGCACTGCGATGAGGAAATGTTTGGTGCTGTGGCAGTGTTCATCCTGCAGCCCAGCGGGCAATGGACTGTCTTCCCACCCACACCCCACCCACCCTCACCGACTCCTGTAGGAGGCCAGATGCACTGCTAGGAATGTTCATCCCTGGATGACTGAGCCCAGCGGATGCCCACAGGATGATACACTCTCTGGGCAGCATTAAAAATGATATATGATGAATAACTAATTAGCTGGCTCACAGATGAACTTTTTAACACTGACTATCCCGCGATCCTGGAGGGATCAGTGTGGAAAAACTTTATAATGCACTGAAATGGAGAGGTTAAGATAAATTGGACACATATGACAGTTGTGCCTCTTCCTTTCAGTAACATTTCTACCGCAATATAGCACAGAAATGTCCACATTCTATCTGTGGATGCGTTGATAAGATTGTTTCTATGTAACTCACAACATGCAGAGCTTTTTTTATCTTTGAAAATGAGGGATTTTGGCACAAATAGAAAACATTTTGACTACATTTTGCCTCTCGGCTACATTTTTTGATTTTTTGGTTTTATTAGCTCACTGCCTCATCTCTATTAAAATGTAACTCCAAACAGACCTCATGTTCAAGGTCCTTTATAAGGCTTATTTTCAGGATCATACTTATTTTAGGTGTCTATTAGAATATTGACAAGCTTTAATATTCAAAAAACATCTTTTTTCTTATACTGTCCATTTCTGCATTTCTGCATTTCTGTCTATTCACTTGCCGTGTCCGTTTTATAACTTAACTTATAACTAAGATTTTGCACAATATTGGATCTCTAAGAAAGGCTCTAACAGGTCTACATATCAGAGCTCTCTAAGTCAAGAGTACTAATATTGGGTGCAGCTGTATTATTAACTCCTCATTATGCTTGTGATGAGCTAAACTCTGAGCGTGGCCCCACATGAACACTGGCACCTACAAATCATGTCCTAGAAATCTCCTGCATTATCCCATCCACAGAGAACAAAGAGAATAGCAATCCATGAAATGAAATGGCTGTGAAAACTAATGTGTTTTATCTTGCAAGTGAGCAGGCTGTGCAAGAGGTTGACTGCCATATACAGTGCGTGAAATGACGTGCTGCTCTGCTGAATGAGGGGAAAGAGCCTGAGTCAGTGTGGAGCTATGAGGGAAAGATTGCATGTCAAAAGATGTGTTCCACAGTAATGGACGAGTGTCTGAGAGCTCATGAAATGATTCACTGGTGAATTCAAGCTCAAGTATTAATCAGATAGCACCCGCCCGCCTGTTTGAAGAAAGAACTAAAAAGAAACAGTCTTCACATATCAGCTCCCTCAGGAGCACTTAAAGTGAAAACATTTGCGGAAGAAAAGATGAATTCGACCATTTCCCAACCAATATACCGAGGGGAAAAGCATATCGCTCCATGCATGAATACTGATTCCGATGCAATTTTCCTATCAAAAAGAGTGATGAAATCAAATGAAAGGCTTTTATTGTTGTTGACATGACACTAGCATTTAAACAGCAGCGCAGTTATTGTACAGTTGCTAGACTGCTTCAAGAAAGCAGTCTCAGAGATTTGTCAGAGCACTCTTTGGTCCCCCGGTTTTGAGTTTGAGCATAAGTGAGTGTCCCCACTATAGTATGGCCTAGATTCAGCAGCTCACTGCAACAGCATAAACGGATATTTTTTTGGTTTTCGTTGTGTGAAGTATAATCATGGCTGCCATGGTTTCCCTTGTGACAGATAAGCTCCTCCTCCGCCGTGAAGCCTTGCGGAAGAAGGTGGTTTATACCTATGTGAGGGGTATAAATAGTTTTTTTTTATTTAGCTGTAAGTGCAAGTTCATGTGCCAAAAACGCAACGGTGGAAACACCCTACGACTCCAAACACTGCATCACTTTGAGAACAGCTCTGCTCTGCCACACACCCCCCAGATTCTTCTCCCCGAGTGAGTCACTGCACAAAGCTGGTCACAGCTTATCTCGAATTAAGTGCTTGTTTACCAATAGAAGCCATGTTATTTATTTATTTATTTGTCACCAACTTGAGATCAAATGGGTAGTAATGTTTACATTGCAGAGATATCTTTATACCAAAGTAGCATTTAATAATTAATGCTGCACAGCAGAGTGTGGGTTTAGCTGTAAGCTTTAGAAGTCAGAAATAGAAGAAATTGGCAAAGTGATCATTGAGTCCCTGGTATCAATAACCTTATCAACACCCACTGTAAATGTGTTATGTTTTGGCTATGATATGTGTTCGAAAAATCGGTGCATGTCTCATCAGTCTGTTCAGTCCCATCTATAGCAAAATCTGCCGAAACATGTGACTTAAGGCATAAGATGCTGTTGGTGTGACATTTTAAACATTGACTTCCAAAGTAAAAGAGGATGTGTTTGCCACCGTCCATCTGTGGGCTCACTCAGCTCGAGTAGTTTGACACGCTGGACTGAACATTTCTGGATGTCACATTATTCCATCTCCCAAATGTCACCAGTGGCTCAGCCTGAAATGAGTTCATAAGGTAATCAGATTGGGACTCTGAGTTCCCTCCTCAGAGGGATCAAAGGCAGACTAAAAGCTCCCTTTTTTTTTTTTTGCTCGTTCTTCGATTGGTTCACACAGCCTTAAAGGAGGGCACATAATGGAGAAACAGACAGTTGTTTAGAAAACCAGAGTTTGATGCCAGTTTGTCACCCAATCACAAAAGCCCCCTCTTTGGAGCAGCCCCAGCTCCCAGGTTCCTCTCATTTTTTTTTTTTGTCTTAGCGGTAACCCATGCAAATCCAAGGCACCTGGGGGGGATGAAGCATGTTGTTTATGAAGCATGTGGAGGTTGCATCTTGCCACAGAGACACCAGCCTTTAATGCATGGAGAGGACTTGTCTCCATTCCCTGTCCTTTTTTTCCTTGCATGCATTTTTTCTTTTTTATTTTACGTCTCCATTCTGTTAATAATACATGAATGTCCTCTTTCCCTCCCCCTCCCTCTCCCCCCCTCTCCTCCCCTGTAGCAATTATTGAACCCACCACCACTAGTGCTGTCTCAAGCCCAGGTCAGTATATGTCACCATGCTGTACACCAAACCAGCAAAGAGGTCCGCTGCCTCATACTAACCTGAGCTGAAATCCTCTCCTCCATCTTGATTTATTTCAATTGGCTGGCTGGAATGCCTGCTGGGTGTACAGCTTCATTGTAAGTCCTTTATTTTTTTGATTTGCATTCCTTCTTTTTTTTAATTCTTGGATTATTTTGGGTTGGCTTCTACAGCCTGGCTACATGTAGTTCCTGCAGCCTGTGTCATTACGCCTGCCCTCTCTTCCTTTCATTACAACCTTGCCACCACCACCCCATGTGGAGCAAACAGTAGTGTCATCAAAGTGGCTCTTCCATAGGCCTCTGGGTCTGATGCTTTTCATAATGCTGATGGCTTCTTCCTCCTCTTCTTTCTGGCTTTTTCACCACAAACACCACCTCTCTCTCGCTCCTCAGTGCTACCTAAATGCAGCACACATCAAAGGCAGGAAGCTGTCGGTGGCAAAGGCCCGTGGTTTGTTGTTAGCAAGATGGAATCTCTGCTGTCTTTGTACTTTTATCACTTCCTCTCTGTCTTCCTCTCTTTTTTCTGTGTCTTAATCTTCCTCTATCCCTCTCTCTGCTTTCTCTCTCTGTTTTTTCCCCCCTTTCTAGAACAATCAGTTGGCGCTCTGCCACCCTCTTTAACCTGATCTGCTGCTAGAGCTGTTGTTGGTGCTACACTGTCAATGTTGCCCCCCCACTGTATTCTCCCGCTTCCACATTCCAGCCCAGAATAATCCCCTCTGCCTGGTCGTCTTTTCTCCCTCTCTAATGGTTTTAAGCAAGTCACAGAATGTAATCTCTCATGCTGGTTACATTATTTTTGCTTAATACTAATCCCGCGCACAGAAAAACATGCAGAAATGCACTCACGCTAAAAACCTTTCACTGGCACGGACACTTAGAATAGGAGCTGAAATGAAAACACACTGAAATGTTCAAAGATGCTTAAACACACCTGCACTCATAGCGAACATGTTATCACACATAGGGATTCATATTGCATGCTGAATTTGCACAGTGTTTTTGTGACTTTCCATCCAGCTCTGTGGATAGACCCCATCGTTTTCCTCTTCATGGAGACACACCCCTGGATTAGTATGTGCTCTACCTGTCTATCTGAGCCAGATATAATTATCCATGGAGATTCTGTCAGATAACAAGTTAAAATAAGCTCAGCGGCAACAAGCAGTCCTGGCATGGCCCTGAACTCTCATTTGATGTAACGCTTGCAGAACAAATCACAATTTCATGGTCCAAAGGAACACCAGTGGTTTCAATCGTGGAGATAAACTCACTCAGCGACCCACTGTTCTTGTTTTGTTCGAAGTTGTATTTGAAGTTAATTTTTTGATGGCGCCCTCGCTAAGTGGCTTGGCACAGGGAATTATTTTAGATCCCTGCAAATTTCTCTTTGTCCCAACCCATGTTTAGTTAAGTTCAGTAATTAATCTTAACAGGTTATTATCTGCTTGTATTTCCCCCGTGAATGAGTTTGGAAAGATGTGCTCCCAAAACAAGGAGTCTGGAAGGTACACGAATCAGGAGATATGATGTGGAAAAAATCTTTCAACCCCCTCAGCACTCTGCAGTGCATGTTTCAGCCCATTCATCAAGGGCAAATTACAAAAAAAAAATCAAATTAGCAGAGAAAACAACGTTAATAGGCAACATCAGTCATTGTGCTTTTACATCTAACCTTGCTGCGCCTGTGTACCTCTAATAAGAATCGCTTCAGATGGGCCAAAATGTTAATGTGGAGGTTAAAAAGATCTTGTGTGAATGCCAGTTGTTAAATTGTTTGAACTCAGACTTGGTTAACTGTGGACATCATTGGGTCTCAAGAATAGTTTCACAAGATCGAAACTTACATCTTCATTACTGATCATAAAAGCTTGACATAGCAGGTATAAAGACACAGGAAGTGCTGAAACCAGTGGCTGCTTGAAAGGTTAGAAAGGTGAACTTCATTTGAAAAAATGTGTAAAACAGCAGTGGTAGAAAGTGCACGTATTTTGAATTTTATTTGCAAGTTATAATATTCTAATC
>CAEMYA010000103.1:3754373-3772955 GCA_903131615.1 Diplodus sargus | reverse complement strand
TGGAGTCTTTTTTTTTTTTTTTTTCTTTTTACCTCTGACACTTGCGTTTCAACCCAGGTGGTCAGTAAAATCTTATCCTGTCCTTCTTAAGCTGGCAATTGACAAATGTTCTGCTTTAGCGTATCATTATGAAGTAAATGTTGATTGCACAATGTAATGGCTATAGAATAAAGAAACCATAGGCGTTTACATTGGTTGCCTATAAACCTTGCTTTCACCACTGGGTCAGCGCGTGGTCACCCAGGAAGAGGAAGGTTAACTCAGGCTTTGTCCTGTGTTGTTATCTTTTGGACCTCTGAAGTAAACAGAAAAAGATCCAGTTATCTTTTCAACAGGCGGGCCAATAATAATACCGCTCATCTTATCTCATACGTGTTATGCCGATATGTTCATGCATGTCGGGGACTCACAGACAGAAATAGAAACCATCTGTCATTGCCACTTTTTTTTAATCTACAGCACCAAATACAAACATCCTTTATTTAAAATAATAATATATCGCATTTTGTGGACAGTGAAGGTCTTAAGCTCATTTCCTCTCCAGCATATGGATTTGTATGTATTTACCTAAACATAAAGCTCTGCTATATGCCAAAGCAGCTGGCTCTGTGCCACCCTGTCATCCCAATGAAATGTAGATCTGTGATAATAGCATATGCTCCCACAGGCTTTTACTTCTGTTTATTTGCGCAAATCACTTGACAGTAGAAAAACAATGCTCTTAACACTGTTCTGAGCCCCATTTGTTATCTTTTTCAAGGCACCGTGTTCAGTTCTCCTGGTTCAAGGAGGCTTAAATGCATTATACATAATTTGTGTGACTCCCTGATTCCCATGTGTCATGTTAACTCCCCAATAAACAAAAATTCAGGCAGCCTGAGTGTAGCTCCGTGAAGATGATCACTCATCTATTAATCCCGCTCTTAGCCCTCATTTCTCATAGAGCATCGTTTTTAATTTTTTTATCTTACCCCCCCATATCTGGTATAATCAGAGCTAATTACAGAGGAGGTAGCAGTGATGCTGTCATCTTGGAAGCCTGGTATGTGAGGCATGTTTTTGACTCAGCATGAAGGGCCAGGAGATAGGGAGAAGAGATTAATGAGTCCATGAAGGTTTATGTCTCTTGTTAATATCATAGAGTAGGTCATAAGAAGATCCATGATGGAGCAACCTTTAAGAATTGTTAACTTTTACTCCAGAATGATGCCCTGCTTTTTTCGCGCATGCATTTTTTAGTAAAGAAAATAGCCTAATCAGTTTCTGTACAAAGATGTTTTGGAATTGAAAGTCTCCACTGCTTAATGAAGACGTTTTTCTGATTGATTTAGAGCCACGTTGGGTCGTATATCTTCCTTTATGCAAGGTCCAGAGAACAACATCAAAGAGATAATCTACCTTATTAAGTATTCTTCCGGTGTCCTCCAAAATTCAAAAGTCACTCACTCAGCTCCCTGAGGCCCAGGGAGCTGTGTTAATCAAATTATTTTAGTGGGCATGTAAAGCTTCTTTAATCAAAGGATAGCTGGCTAATTTATGTCTGAAATTGGGGTAATGTCTTCTTTGGAAGATGACTTTAAACAAGGTTAGAGTCTGCTTTTCCTCTTTCAATTCTTCACTTCATCTGATGTTGGTACAAGATGGACCCCGAGGCACATTTTGTTGATATTACACAGCGCAAGGCCTTCTCAATAAATAAACAACTTTGCATTTTTTTCTCTTAAGTTCTCAATTAATATTCTCTCTTGGCCGTCACTTTGTAAATATTAGACTAACTATTACTAGAAGAAGCTCATAAGCACATTTAGTCTGTCTTTGAAACCATGTAATGCATTACTTAAATCTGCAGCTCACGGTTTTTCAAAACACAGTTGCAACACATTCTAACTTTAGCCCTAATACATAATGCATCCTTAGTTGCATCCATTAAAATTTGATAACTTTTGGACTTCGTATCATATTTTTATTTTTTCATGTTTGGCCTCAGCGGGAATTAGCACTGATAAAAGAGTAACAGTTTGAAGTAACATTCTGAATCAGAAGTTTTCAGATGTTCAACCAGTTTAACTGAGGCACTCCATTGTGGATGAGGAGCAGCCTCTCTGCTCAGCCTGAATATCAGTTGCTATCAGCTGTTGGCTTGTAATGAAGGCAAAGTGACTTTGAGATTCACTGTATTTCTTTTTTGTTTGAAACGGCGTCTTTACTTTGTCTGTCAATATGGTGTCACATCAAACGGAAGTTCTATTTCCAGTCGTATTTCAACATGAAAGTCACAACATCAGAGCCCGTGAAACTGGGAAACTGCCACCCATATTCACTAATTCAGTGCAAATTATTTTACATGTTGATCCCAGAGCTCACTGTTCTAGAACACAGAAAAGCATGTGAACAGCAGCTGTGTCCTCACCGCATAATGAAGAAATGACATTTTACATCCCAAAAAAGGTGAACTTCACTATGACATTGTATTGTTCTCCATAAACACTTTTCTGTCCATTATTCAACACTATAACTCAGGACCATAAGAGGAGATTGTGACCGTATTTCACATTTTGCACTGAATTGGTGACACTAATCTTGTCTCGTCACCATGAAGCTGCACTGATTGTTGTGTCCAAAGATGTGAACACGTACAATTTGGAATTCTCATTGGCATTTTGTGCGTCGTAAATACAAATACCAGGTCTGCAACAATTTGTCAGATGTAATGTAGATGCTAACTACTAACAGAACTCGTTACATCGTAACTATGTAATGTCTTGAGAACTTGTATCTTGAAGTAAACATGTATTTAACACTATGATGATCATAGTGTTACATACATGTTAGAGGAGATAATTGATCTTATCCTCTCACCGAAGCTACACAGTGCAGAAAGAAGTGATGGGGAGCTGAGTGGCTGAGACAGACACCCTTCATCCTATAGCAAGACACTGTACCACAGAGTGTCCGCGGGGTTGTAAAAGGTATTAAAAGGTAGTAAATGAAATTAGCAGAAATTAAGGCCATTAAAAAGTAATAAACGTCATCTGACGAGGTATTACATTTTTGAACCACTATCCAACTGTGAGTTTTTGTTCCATTTGTGGTAAGTGCGGGGCTATCTCCTAAAAAACGCGTGAATTTATTTATATAAATTATATGTGCGAGTAGGATCTGAGAGGTATCGATGATGTGACGTCAGACAGTGTGCGACATGGTAAAACTATTAGCGCCTCAGTCTATGCTCTAGCTGGATAGCGCACGGCTGGCTTGCTTCCAAAAGTTTCCAAAAGTTCGCTACTATGACAAAGTCACGGGGAAATGTAATTTTTCGGAACTCTGGTTAGAGGACTCGAGATTCAAAGACTGGCTTAGGCCGGTAGTTGGTAACAGCCAAGAGCTTTATTGCCACGTCTGTAAAAAGACAATGAATATCACCTGGATGGGAGTGCGCAAGGTACGGGTCGAGTATTGGTAAACACCGGCCATGCTGCGGGATTTTCAGCGCCAATGCTGCTGCTACTGCTGTAAAAAAGACATGATTCTTGTAGGTTTAATATCACAGGCAAATGGCAAATTTAAGTTGCACACAGTGAAAGCGCTACACCCTAAGTTAAATGGAAGTCGATTGTTATTGTCATTACTGCTATTTGAATAATTTCTACAAGTCACCGTTTAAGTGGAGTGACTGAAATCCTCGTCATCAAAGGTTGCAACAGGCGACTAATCGAACCGGGGTGAAGTTAGTTTTAGGTTGGATATTCTGCGGATATTCACTCAGGTCCAGCCGCTACTTTACTGAGGTTCGCCCAGTGTTAGCAGCAGGAGGACAGTTAGCTCACCTCCCAGAGCCTCACCCTGAATCGCTGAAAACAGATTTAGGGACCATCATTAAATTCTCATCTCATCTCATGAGAGATGAATGATAGTGAAAGACAGAGTGTAGGGCTGGACAAGTGGTGCGTGCTCTTCCTACACATAAAGATGAAATATGTTATTGTCTTGGGTTAGGATTAAACACTGAAGTTCGAAAGGTTGCCACTACAGTTGCAGCTCAAAGTCTTGTTGGTATTAAAAAATATTGTGAAGGTATTAAAAGGTATTAAATTCAACTTAAGAATTGCTGTATATACCCTGTATCATCAAAGTGATTCTGAAGCTGCTTTTTTAAGGTCAAAACGTTACATAATGTTGCTTTCAGCTTGGGGTGATTGCAACGTGTGATAAAGATAAAAAATAGTCTCTCAGTGAAGACAGCATGTTTCCTCACTGGAAATTATTAACTGGAATATTAAGATAACTTCAATTTCCATTTCCCACTTCCAGCACTTATGTTCTTTGATTAAATTCATTTTAAGTCTTCACTACATAGGATGTATTAAATTATTAAATGAGTCTGGACAGACATGGATGTAAACTGCAACGTGGCTGGTGCGTGGAGGCATACAACCGCACAGCAGTAATTCTAGTTTTTACTGAAAATACTAATGATTAACAGGCAGAGTTTTTCTGCTCCAGGGCCCTACAGCAGTGCATACTAAGTTGTTGCATTGAAACATATGCTCCAACATATGCTACAGGTCCATGTGGACTACTGGAATACTGATTATTATTGATACCCTAAATACTGTCTCATCCTGAATTAATTAGTGTGTCCAGGAAAAAGTAAAATATTCACAAAAGTCACAGAAGGAAAAACTGACAGAATATTAAAAGTATCTTTGGCTTTGAGACAGTAATGTGTTTTTCGCTGTCACAGCATGTCCTTAATTTCCATCAGGATTATTTCTGACATTGTGCAAGAGAACGCTGATACTTAGAGATTGATATTGGATTTCTTGGATGTCATTGAGTGAGCTGAATAGACCTGGCTGTCCTCTGTTTCACCCCAGGGACAATCAATAGCACAAATCAGTATACATCAACAATTACATAAGACAATCTGTTCCTCAGTCTTTTTCAAACCGTTCTTGGTTCACATCCCATTCCTTGTCATTCAGACATTTCCAGCTCAGCAGATATTTGGCTCTAACTTTACACACAGCTCAGACTCCACCACCTTTTTCCTCCTGCAGCCCTCAGAAATCTATAAATCAACCGCGGCCGTAAACTTAAAACATACTATTTTAGGCGTTTGTGTGTTTTTGCCGTAGCTCCCCAGTCATGGATAAAGTCTTCATCCTGGGGTGAAACATCCAGGATGATGGAGCACCGCAAACTGTTAGAAGCCTCTAACAGCTGAAAAAAAGACCTCAGTGTTAACAATGACAACTTCTTCTGTTCCTTCACACTCCTGTCATCAGAAGCACGAGCCAGAAGTGCTAAAGTTGAGTTGCGTCATGGGGCAATTACAATAAAGTCACAATTTGTCACTACTGTCTACAGGTTTGTGAGTCACCCCCAGCTAATGGCAGTATAAATACACTGCACTTATGAAATATTCAAGAGAACAGAACATCTCCCACTGATAAGGTTATGTCTGCTACTGTATATCCTCGAGGACTGGGCCCCTCGAGGAACCTCGACAGTCAACAGCCCTGCCTCTCTTTACCCAGCATGCCTGGTGTCAGACACACTGAGCTACCCACAGATAATCCTTTATGGTAGTGCATTTTCCACCAGCCTTATCAGTTATATGGTGGCAAGATCAAGAGCCGTGCAAGCCCTCTCTACACCCTCCTCTCGCCACCACATCGCCACCGCGACTCCTGTCTAGTACAGTTTGTTTTAAGGTGATATGCTGACCTTCATTTTCACCAAGCTCAAACTTCCGCAATCATTTCTGGAAGGGCCTGATAAGCAGATGGCATGTCATCTATCATACCTGACCCCTAGATCCCCTGGACAACGTAAATAGAGGATGGGGTTTTGTCTTACGGAACTGGAAGCATGTGAGCTCTGCCAGTCAAAAACGTGTTGTTTCAGGAAGAAAATGGCATTTCCACCTTTGCGCTCATACATATTGTATATCTCATGGAAAGTAACAAAACCCTCCATCAACAACATGTATAAAACTCCTCATAATGCATAACATTGCAGGTTACATTACATCTGATTGTATATATCTCCTGAGCTCTGAAATATCAAAGTGTGCCAGTGCTTCCAGAATTCATTCAATTAATCACAAGTCCAATGATTACCTTTTGGATTACTATACTGTCACATCATATGTTTTCTCAAAGTAGATGCCATTACCTCTAATATTAGGAAAGCACGCAGGATGATTGCCTCATGATCTTCAGTTTTCTCCCTGTAATTCTTTTTAATGAGTAAAAATAAAGGGAAATTATACTTTTGTTTTTTGGCTGATTGGTACTCTGTTGATTGTTTGATATTAGTCATTAAGTGTTAGGTCTGTTTTGCTGTGGTTGCCTTGGCTTTTTATTATAGTGCCATAAAACATGTTCTGAGTGCTAATACTGATTAGTTCAAAGTGGGAGATACTGACAATGAAATTGATTTTGTTTTACTGTGCTGGGAACAGTGCTCTCAACTAAAGTGATGTCTCTTTCTACTTATTTGCTTTGGTTAGTTAATTATGAAACACTTAAGATATGCTTCAAAGAAGGGAACTTTTTTAAAAAGGCAAGGAAACACAGAAATTAATATTAATTGCGTAGTTGTTGCTGTACACAAAACAATGGATGATAGATGGATGACAGACCAGCATCTGTTTGAATTACACCTCAAAACGTATATGTAATAGCAATATTTAATGCCAGAAGAGTCCAGTAGCATTTGGGACTTCTCATGCACAGGATCATAGTTGGTATACACAGCGTAATATCGTCCTTGTGTCTCTGAGGGTTAGAAAAATGTACACCCAGACTCTGACTCGTAAATTTAGGAAGTGTGCCCCAAGTCCATGTTTTAATGAATATGTAGTAAAACAGAAAGCAAAGACAAGATCTGTAAATGTGTTAACAGTTGCTACTAGAATGATTTGCAGTTCATGATAATTCAGAATGAATTTAGATTTAACAGAGAATAGAATAAAAATGAAACATAAATGAACTCAGAATTTGTCACCTTTAAGTAATTTACTTTTAGTTCGATAAAGATAAGTGGGTGATATGAGGCAGGTATTTTTAGTACTTAAGTCATCGCTATGGGTAACAACCACAAATCCACGTTCTCGCCAAATACATTTAATTGAAAGACATTATTTACATCCTTTTTTAAGCTGAAGTCCTCACTGTAGCTGGGTGAAGTTGTTGCATAAGCTTGACTGACCTATTGAGGGTATAAATATTGTCTTTTTTTAATCATCATTTGGAAGCTGGGATATTAAGGATTTTAAGAATGACACTGGACTATTAGAGCTGTTGAAATTAATGTATTTTGGGAGTTTGCAGTTCTGTCCAATATTCCTTTCAAGGAGTAGCTTTGTATATCACAGCCCAAGGTCAAGTGCTTTAATCATGTCATATGTGCCGATGTTAAACACTTGTAAGTATTGGGATGATGCTCTGCCGAGGACTTTTACTTAAGTACTCATACAGACTCTTTGGAGATTACTCTGATTCTCATAGAGCATTCAGAACACATTTTGGACTCCTGCAAAGGTTCACTTACTCGTCTTCCCTCCAAGCCTAACTATATAAACAGGTTATTATCTATATTTCATCAGCCTTAGCCTTCACTGTTCCTCTCTGCCCCCCTACAAAGACTCATTTTCAGGGCTGTTTTTCACCTGTTTATGTCTCTGATGTAGATGGCCGTGCTGCCTCCTCCCCCCCTCCATCAGCAGATTATTCTACTTACCCCACATCACTCTCATCGAGTCTCTCCGCCTCTCTGTTTCCAGCTCTATCGTTCCCTCGCTCCCAGATGTACCGCTCTTCTCTCTACCTCTGATTATCTCTCCCACTTCGCATCTCCTCAGGAGTGTCGGCCATTATACGCAAACCCGGTCGTGCTGTCAGTCCCACGCACACACAGAAGAAATACAGCACACCAAAACCATAATAACTGTCTTCAGAAGAACAAGAAAACTATTTCACAGACTTCACTTTTTTACTCGGATCATCTTCCACGGATATTTCTCAGCATTTGTGGGAACAGTATTGGTGGTTGGTATTAAAACTAAGACATGTCGGAGCCTTTTCAGTTTTTAAATTGTGCCAGAAAATCTTCTCTCTTTTATGTGTTTATTCCCACCTCTCATTTGAGCTCTTGTTGCAGGCGGTGCTTTTATCCCTGTCGCTGTCACTTATATATTTTTTTTTCCCAGCTCAACTTTTCAGAGTTTTTGCAGATCACCAAATCTCACACATCTTCCGCTGCACCCGGAAGATCAAAGCACATTATGCATTGTAGCTCTTTCAGGTCTGCGACATCCTTCCCCATTTTTGATGTTGTATTTACAACTGTTTCTCACAACCTGCATTCCCGCTTTTGAATCGAAAGTTTGAGGAAAAGACTACAGAAGGGAAGTCGCTGCTAAAGGGACAAGGAAAGTGTTTTTCGTCAATTCAAATCTTTCTCCAGCTTTAATTGGGCCTCTCGCCACAGCCGTCTGGGTGATTAATAAGACGATTGAGCTGGAAAGATGAGGTTTGGTGCTCCCAACAACAGACAGGACTCTGCAGTTGCTGTGTGAGAGCTGGAGCAGAAAATGGATAGTCATTTCCTTTTATGGTCACAAAAGACAGTTGTAAAGATTCTGGCTTGGACTATAATTGAGACACCAGGGTATATTCTCTTTCTGGACAGACTCTAATGGTTAGTGCATTAAGGAGGATGATTGAAGAAAGCCACACACTTACAGTAGAGGCTGCGGTAAATCAGAAAAGATGGCTTTTTGGCCAACTTGTAGATTGCAGTGGGTTCACACTGTGCAGTGCTTTAGGTCTTCCCTCTCTCTCATCTCTGGTGAGAGCACTCTTCGGCAGAGTTAAATGGGTGTAATTTTGAGGTAAACGAGAGAACACTTTTAGCAGTAATGGAGGGAAGGCTTTGGACATGTTGTCAGTGCCCTTGGAAATACAGTAAATGCACTTTTCAGGCCCCGCTCAGTTGTTAGGAGGCTTTTCTCTGCATCGCTCACAGGTTTTGTATTCAGCTCATCAGGGGATGAGGAGCTGAGGCAGAAGCTTTCATTAAGACATCAGCTGGACGCTGCATATTCACTGCAGACCTGCAGGATCAAGGTGCTTAGTCCTGCCATATTTAACAAAGCCTCACAACAGCATTCATTTCTGGATTCTAATTCAGTTTCTTTCTAAAAACTTTTTTAGTTTTAGCATCAGTTTAACTTAAAACCTAACAATTGTTTTAGTTTCTGTCAGTGAATTTTCAGCTTCATTTTGATTGCGCATTTTAATTTTTGTGTCTTTTAAGAAGCTGTCACTGGGTTTGTTACAGTTACCCTGGTTACATGTGTGTGCTCTGATTACTTGAAATAGACACAGTTTCCGTGTCACTGTGCAGTAAAACAAGTCATTTTTCTTAGAAAATACAGTTGTCATTCCCAAACTCTGCCTGTTAGAACCCTGCTGTTTTCCTGTAGTTGACCCTCTACCATCACAGAATCCGATGGGTTACAGATTTAACTTACTAGCCTGTTTTCCACCAAAATCAAAACTGCCACAAAACGATGGCAGCGCAGCATGTGTTTTTGGATAGGATGGCAAGGTCTTGTAAGCGAAAGAGGCATGATGTGAAACACAATGCCATATAGTATGTGTCAGAAAGCGCTTCCTAAACAATGGCATGACATGGCAATCACAATCCTTTACCTTCTTTGGCGCTTGACCTCCTCCTCTTTTCAGAGGAGACCTTTTTGGTTGCCTCTGGACATGTTGTCATTGCCCTTGGTTGATTTCTTCGCTGTTGCTGACTTCCCGCTGTTGCTACCTCCGCTGACGGCTAAGAGGTGGAAAAAAGTGATCCCCTCTTACGTCTGTGTGTAGCTTTTATACAGAACAGCGAGGCAAAACAGACTGTGCGAAAGGTTAGTAGTTAGTGCTGTAACCTGAGTGCTCCACTGCATGCACCGCGCTATATATTTATTTAGCCTACAATGAGCAAACTTGCAATAACATTACTGCAAAGACCTTCCCTCAGCAAACACCTAGATGATAATAATATTTTAGTATAATTCTGATATTTCAATGACATGCAGTGCCAGTTAACATCACGTTGGAGATACACTACTAAATAATAAATGTAATTAATCACTGGCGATTAATAACACACTCGTAAATGGGGCACCACCGCCGTTATTTTATCTATTTGACTAATCCGGAGGAAATGAATCAAATCCGACTGGACAAGTTTAGCTTTGAACAGTTCTAATCAATTTCAAATCAATTTATTTAATTTCATATTCTACATTCAATCTCATATTCTGAAGCAATGAATTCTACACAGTTCTCATCATTAAGATTAAGTTGCACAGACCATGACAGACAGTTATATATGTTTATTAACTAAATAATTCTGGGTGAATGAATGGAACGTCAATTTAGACGAACAACAGATGATGAAATTAAAGGTCGGTTTTTTAGCTTTCAAATATTACAGGAGTCATTTTTAATACTAACAAGACCCTATCCGAATTTCTCTTAAGCTCAAAAGATGGAGATCAAAGCTTTAGACACCAACTCATTCTCACGCGTGTGAATTTAGCTGTATGGAGACGTTCAGCCTACTTTGTCTGGGAGTCAGGAAGTCCTGAAGTTTTGGTTTCCTGGAGTGTTCTGGGTTAGACTGCGGGCTCGCTGTGTCGGTCCAATAGCCAGAGGGAAGTCCGGTACTCTGTGGATGAAACTCTTGCTTCACAGCCCAGTGGGATGTTCACTTTGAGAGCGCTGGGGGCAGAGCCAGTCTCGCTTTCGTTGGAAACCGCTTGTACGTCTTCTGAAGCAGCCAATTACTGCAACGTCTTCATCAATTATGATATTTTTTAGGCTTTCCTTCTGCGTTGCTTCAAGTGGTGGTTGCTAAGCTCTGATTCATAAACTAATTAAACTTCTTGACCAAGATAACCAGAGGCTGAAACACTAGCCTAGCAAATCTTCTGTTGTCACTTAATACAAGGTGATTAACTTAGATTCACTTCCTCTGAATCAGGCTGTGATACTTAAACGATATATTAAAACAAAAAGAAAAGAACTTTGTTCTGTTAAAAACTTTGATAAAAAATGAAGCACTTAAAGCAGTGGTTCAATACGGCAAATGATAAAATTGGTTATAAAAATTAAACCAACACGTTGATTTCTGCAGAGATCGCTTGTCTTAGAGCTTGTCGCAAAAATGAAAATAAATTAAAGAGAATATACTTTAAAAAGAAGGAGATGAAAAATAAAAAAGAATGTCATTTGAAAGAAGAGGATAGGAGAGAAGAATAGAGAACGAGAGTGCGCATGTTTCTCAGTTTTATTACCTCAAGCTGGCAGGCAGACACAGAGGGGCTGGCTGACAGCGTCACTTCTTCAGTGATATTATGAGTTTAAACTCACAAGACTAAATTAAACTAAACTATCGCTTCTAATGTTTCGAGATCGTGTTTCACCTTTCCCAGAATTTCACCATGGCTTGATAGGTGGACTTTGTTTGCGTGAAAGAATGTGACATGATTGAAATCACTTATTCAAAAAGAGGTAAAACTTGATCACACATAAAACACTTCAATATACAGTAGAACTGAGGACTTATACATATTCCTTCTAGTTCTAGCTTAATACTTGTTAACAAAAACATGTCAGAGACATTTTACTGGTAAAAAAACAAAAGTTTTAAACAAAATGATCTTCTGAAAGTCTATTCCACTCACCAGGACTGACCAGAAGGGAAGGGGCTGTGGTTGTACCCCAACATCAAACACATTATCTTGGCTTAACCATAATATAGAGAAACATGGAAAACATCAGCAAATGGTTGTGAGTTTTGAGTTGTAAATTAAAGGAAGAATCTCCTGTGCAGTGTTCATTTGAAGGTTTCATAGCAGTAAAATATCGTCCTCCTTTGCCAGGTTGAGAGGTGATGGGGCTGCTAGGCACCTCACTTGAAAACTGTCAGCTTAGGGGTGAAAGAGTAATTAATGCCACAAACAGGACAGAGGACACGTGTTCCTACAATCACTTTGCATTTAAAACAGTAGTTTATTTATTTGTCCATTTTGCAGATTAAAGTTTTTTGGGTTTTTTTTTTTTAAATCTCAGGTCATTGTTTCCAATGCTATAGTTTATTTTTATTACAAAATGCTGTCAGTGAATATTCTGTGTCAGCCATTTCCTGCAAGCTTTACTTGTAACTTGGAGTGTCAGGTCTGGGCAGCTTGTTGTGGGGTTTCGTATATATTCATATATGACAGCTGGCTGCCAGCAGATTACTGGTCTTTCATGTGATTGTGCCAGAGGCGTTCAGTCTTTGTCGCCAACTATACTGATAATACTTGAACCGCAGGAATTCTGCCCAGCGCTGACATGTCTTTTTCCCATGTATATGAATCCTAGAGGAACAGGGTGCCTATATGTCACTCCATGATAAGTGCTGGGAATTACACAGTTATTAGTTTCCCTGTTCTAAGCAAACCTTGACTGACACTGTCGATGGAAGATGCCTAAGGGGTAAAGACACTGTGCCCACTGCCTCCAAAAGCAAACGCTGCTAAACCCTTGCTGCCCCAAATTGCAAAGAAATTATTATTCTGGGATTTGTTTTACTTGTTTGAATCAAAACATGCAGACATAATGATATGGAGATGTATTTAAGCTACTGTGTTATTGTTAAAGTCTGGTGCTCATTTTCTTCCCCTCTTAATTCTCCAAGCAGATTAGTGACACTTCAGTTGTACTGCGAATTCACAGGATATAAAAACTGACAGTAAATGAACTATATTTCAGCAATTCATATACAGAATGATCCATGAGCTGTTTCAGGGGACAGTGATATGATAACCTTCATTCTGCCTCACCATTCGTACTTCATATTCGTCTTCATATTCGTAGTTGTATTTGACTTTTGATTGCAATTTTCTTGATACTGGAAATACAAGATTTTGCATCAATATGATGAGGTAGCTATATTTTCCAAGTATTTAAATCAATAGATTATCCACCATCACACATTCACAACGTTTTTTGGTTGTTGTTTTTTTATCTTCATAAAATTCCAAAGAATATATGTCAATATCACAACATAAATCTATTTTGTATCTATTTTGTATTTTGCATTTTTTATACAAATATATCTCTCTCTCTCAATGAAAATAGTTTACTTTAACACACACCATTAAGCATTTTCAAGCAGAATATAAACATTTCTAAATAGTTCACTCTATAATGTAGTTGTAAGTAGACAGAAGTGTTTATCAATGTATCTGTAAGTGGAGGCCAGTGTACAAACAGATAATGAAAGGCAATGTAACATCTTTTCATACAAGACGTGATGTTTCTGACAGAAACTGTACATTAATTAACCAAACACTTAAAAACTACATTAAAGTATTTGATAAACTGATGGTGAGGTGTTTGCATACTGTTTGGAAAAGCTCAATAGCTACAACGCTGCAAAATTTTTTTGCACAGTTTGAAAAAAAGACAAAAAAAACACACATACACACAAGGTAAGAAGGATAATAAGTAATATACAGTGCAGGAAGAGGCAGAAAACCCGGTGGGCTTAATAGACACCTCCCTACAAATAATGTTATATAAAAAGCATAATTAACATACAGAAAATAATTTTAAAAAATAGCTCTTAGTTGATGCTGACTTCCACTCCACTTGGTCCCAGTGAATTTGCTCAGGAAAACGTGTCATAACAATGGCACCATTGGCAAAGAGAAACAGTATACATTAATAAATATAAATTAAGTTTATTGTCTGTCTTGTCTCAAATACAGTACATCACCTCAAAATTGGGTGAATGAGTGCTGGGAATGCTCAATAGCATGAACCAGAACCAGCAGCATAAAATTGTTCTCTTTGTGCGCCGCCATGTTGATGGGACATCACATGATGGATGGATAGCGCTCGCCTGAATTTCTGACTTGGGGTTCTAATTGAATGTTCCATTGCAGTTTTCTGTGTCCAATGTTGTTTTTATTTTGAGTTTCAAGTGAAGTGGATTCCAGTCATGAAATCGTTTAGGATTGGTTACTATGTAACAATCACTTTCAATTATTTACTCAGAAAAGGAAAAGTACAAACGTGATAAGTGCCGCGAATGGACACTACCGGCTGTCTGATAATTCTTTAACCCCCCCAAAAGTAAACAGCAAATCTCTCCATTACACCTATGATAATGTTGGAATAAATTGTGAAGAAATGGAAACACGCAGATTGTTTGACTTATCTCTACCCTATGTATTAACAGGAAGTAAATTGAATTACATCCAACCCAGACACACCACAAAAAAGAAGGGCACACTCCAATACAAACAAACATTTGGCCAAAAGACCCACAATAACCTGAAACTCCCCCACAGTTCAAACTACTAAAACCCACAGTAAAGTGTCCATGACAGAATTAGTCCTTAAAGAAAAGTATCAAAATAACTACCTTTAACAGGTGGGAATGTGGCGAGCCGCAAGTCTTAATGAAAAATAGAAGCAAACGCACGCAAAGCTCACCCAGCCCGTTTGGCAACTGGATTGCAGGCATGCAGTAATCCGGTGGTCTTTTAATCCTTTTTTGGTGTCTGTTGGATTCTTCCTGTTGTGATTCATCGAACAATCCTGCTGGCTGCGTCCTACAAACTCCGGCGGTTTCCACCTGTCACGCGCGTCATCTCCCCGCAACTTTTCCCCTCTCCCTCATTTATTATATTTGGTAAAATAAACAGAATACAAAATTACGGCAGAAGACTAAACAAGAAACATGTTAATGTTAATCACCACAGTTACCACACATCAAGGTAGACCCGGGTGACCCTTACAACTATGTGCGCATAAACGCATCCAATGAGGGAATGTGTCAAACAGAGTTCAGTCAGCTTGATGATATGCTCTGGCTTGCAGCAGGTTTCCCTATAAAAAAACAGAAAACTAAGAGAAGTACCTGTGGGCGTTTAAAGGTTTGTTCGGAGTTCAGTTGCTGTGTTGTCGGCTCGCTCCATCAATTGAACTTTAACTCCCACTTACAACACTTGCATGAAAATGCCTGTCAGTCATCAGAGATGTGACTGTATCGGCTACCTATTTGCATTCAAGCCAGCTTTGCCTGAAACAGAATTCGATCTCCTCTTAATCACAACAGCCCGGACACAAACAGCACAACCAGAACTGCATTTGCTCTCCACTTTGTATGCGCAAACTTGCTGGAGGAAATGTGATATGAGAGCTCACTTGTGCTATTCATAAGTGGGGTTTTCTGCACTTTCCTATCTGAGTCCACAGAGAGGGATTTCTAAATGAATCCTGTTGACTTCCTGCTCTTTTTTCACCTTCAAAAACATTGTGATATCGATCAAGTGGATGCATCCTCGCTGTCCTTATGACACAGCAAAAGATTTTGGTCGCTGTCCTCTCAAATCATACCCCAGATGCCTTCCCCTTGTCTTCTCTTTAATTCCTTTCTTACTTATTTTGTCGAGTTTGATGTCTTCAGTGTCGCCCCCTCCGCCCTCTCAGGATGAACTCCGTGCTCGGTGCAGCAGTGCTGCTGCACAGTGTTGTTTTACTCTGGCAGACAATTATCTCTGAGATGCCTGAACAGAGAGAGCTGCTCTTCACGACAACTTCCCCCTACCCCCTTAAATCTGTTCACGCTGCCCGTCACCCACTAAATGTTACACACTCTGCCCTATGCACAAACACACACAGTAAAACACACTGACACCCCTAAAGCATTTTTCTATCTATTCATTTCCCTTGTATTTATTCTATTAAAACTGCGAGCACTAAAGTTCATCTAGCTCAAACACTCACACACATACACACTGCTTCAATCACTGTCACAAGCCGCAGGAAAAACCTCTCAATCAGCCCAACAACAGATGACAGTATCTGCAAAAAAAAAAACAGCCATTTAAAGCTGAGCATATGCACCGCCTTCCTTTCTGTTTACTGCTCCTCACAAGTCTTCAAAATCTTTTTTTATTGACAAACCACACCTTGAAGACCTTGGAGGTTTTTAAACGCGGTTAGAAAAGGTCGTGACATTCAGAAATGGCATTCTCTTTGGGGAAATGGCTTGGATGTCTGGCCGGTAAATAAGGTTAGTTCTATCGGCTCGATTTCCAAGCTGTTTGGCGTCTTCAGCACTGCCGGCCTTCCGATAGTACTGAAGGCTCTGGGTGCAAGGTGTGGTGGTGTCACTGTGTGTGATACACTCCCCAAGAGGCTAATAAAAAGTGCAACACACACATACTATATAACCGCTGCTGAGAAAGTTCCTATTTGGTGGTAATGGTGGCATGTATGCATGGATGTGTGCATTAGTGGTGGATGGCTGGGGGGGCTGCAGACAATTAATGATACACTTCTAAATGCACACGCTCGTGCACACTTTTATGCTATGCAGTTCCCCACTCCCCTCTTCAGTTCTTTGCATGCAATTGAAATGCAAGTGCTCCACGTTAAAGCCTTGAAGGCCCCAAACAGAAACCATTAACCCTTTAGTATTCCCTTGGCCTTGCTGCTGATGAGTTATTTAAGGCTTTTGACAAGGATCCACCCTCTTTACATTCACGAATGATGAAGAAAGGTCAGTGAGCACACTCAGAGATGCCTTTGGCAAAATAATCTCGGGATTCAATACACCAAGGCTGTATCGTCCTCTGAAGTGATAAACGCCCTCCTTCCGTTCTTTTTGTTATCTAAGTCCCCCCTTCCTGCTGAATTACTGTAATGTGTTTGAAACAATCAATGGGCTGAGCTACTCGCTAGCCAGAGTCCTGTCACCATTGACATTGTTAATTAGCACTGAAGAATCCCAGGCGCTTTTGTCTGCGCACATTTTAAAAGAGACGAGCGGATTAGACCATTTTGCTTTACATTTGTTATTCCTAATGCCGTCTTGCGCGGGGAGATCTTAGTGATGGTGGGTGGTTCCCGGTGGACCGCCAGCCACGGATCTGTACCCCAACATGAAACAGCAAAAATAATTACTGGAGAGGGGCTTCTGTGCCTTTCACCAGAACAGTTAGCTATCATAGCAGAGATCAGAATCAGAGGGATATTCCCTACTTCCATTATTATTAATTTCCATTGCCTTTGTGTGTCTGCCACTAAATTAGATTTTAATAGAGTCTAATTTGCATTGTCTGTTGATATTTGAGTGATCAATATGTGTTTTGAGATGACTAACAACCCCCTTTCTTTGGTCCAAATCAGCCCAAACCTTGATATAGTCAAAAGAGGATTAATAAACAACCCAATAAAATATTTAATCAACTTAGTCCCTGTAGAAAAGCAGGAATTACATTTTTGATGAATAACTCTTATTAGAGATGTTAAGTTACTCTTTAAACAGTAATCTCATTATATTCTCTATTTAATCAGACGTGACAAAAGTCAGTTGGTCCAAGTCTAAAGTAAGTCATTTCAAGACAAGTTAGTTAGTCAAGTTACTTTTTCCCTACCTTAGAAACTTCAGTTTTATCTGCAGTATCTGGTCTCTATGAAGAGAAAAGAGAAGGTATTAGTACCGGTCAAAAAATGATATTATCAGCCGATGGTTTTGGTCCCTTGGAAGGATGTAAAATTATAAGTATAAAATGCTAAATAATGCTAATAATACTTTCACTAATGGGAGGTTGGAGACCCAATTTATCTGTTGGGCCTAAGATTAAAGAAAAGGACTTCTTGAGTTTACCCAAAACTAGCAGTAGCGATTAGTCCAGCCGGCTTTGAGATGTCTTGGTTGAGTAAATTTGGGTTATCCTGATAAACTAATTGTGCTTTCAGGGTGATAAATGATTCAATATAGTGTACATGTAGCCGAACAGTGTCAGACTTAAAATTAGACAGTCACGTATCACACAAGGAGGGCATGTTGAAATTGTTGCTTGTTTCCTTACCTTTCGAACTCTTGCTCTGGGTTTGGTGCTTGTGCAGTTTGAGTCTAGAAAAGTTTTTCAAAGCCTGTGATCATTTTGACTTCATATTTTTAGTTCATTTAGAATTTTTTTCATTTTAGTATGCTGTGTAGGTTGCTGGGATAAGATGTCATTCTCTCTCGGAGAAACTGTTTTAACAAGTAGTGTTGATGAGAAAGTGTGGTTTCAATTGATCTTGGTTCACTTTTTGTCCTCACACATAATATAGAACACATTAACATTGATAGGGGAGCTCAGTAATAGGATTCTCAGTCTTATTAACCAATAAAACAGCATTTTTAGAAATTGCTGGTGGAACCGTGATCATTATTTTCTAGACAGATGGCATTAGCCCCTTTTATATGTCTACTTTGTGACCCTTTACATTCTTCCATAATTGCCTTTAATGGTACAAATGCAATATAATTGAACTGACATTTCCTGTGCTCACATTCACTGTCACGAGAGCAGCAAGTCGACTTGATGATGAATACTGTATGTAATTGTGAATCCATCTGCTCTGTTTCCAGCTTCAAAGAGAGTGTGTGTGTGTGTGTGTGTGTGTGTGTGTATGTGCGTGCGTGCGTGCGTGCGTGCGTGCGTGCGCG
>CAEMYA010000103.1:3743586-3754327 GCA_903131615.1 Diplodus sargus | reverse complement strand
GTACGTGCGTTCGTGCGCGTGTTTTTTTTTACCACATGTATTGATATTTGCTGTTCTTGGTACCCAGCTGAGTTGAACCAGGGGTCAATCCACCAGTCCAATTTGTCGGTAAATGCAGACTTATTCCCCTCAGTGATTCCAGTCAATAATGTTTGACCTCATGTGAAAAAGGGAACACAAAGGCAGAGAGAGTGGTGCTCACATACTTTGGAGTTGCAGTCACCAACGCACAGTACCACATCAAAAGGGAAAGAGCATGTGTCACCATCATCAGTTCTGGTATTTATGCAGCAATGGAAGTTGCATATCGATAGTGTCAGTGCAGCAGAAAGGATAAGCCTATAGAGGAAAGGCTGAAGTGGATGTGGAGTGGGGGGGGATATATGGAGGAGCAGATAAGTGATAAGGGCTTTTTTTCTTATTTTCAATCTGACACATTTTAGTGTGAGGTGATATTGTCTGCCTTTTATTCATACAACCACAAAAGTTATTGTCATTGAACGGAGTGCGCACAACTCAGCACTTCCAAATACTAGTCTAAAGGCTGGAAGGCACTCAAATTGGATGTGCGTCACACTTAACTTTAAAAAATGCACCTATTGTTTTTACTTGGCAGCATTTTGCAGCGCATCAAACCACCTTGACTCATCTACTCTTAAGCTGTGTTGATTTTCTGAGCCTTCTAAAAAATCTGCCAGGCCTCTGCAGCTAAGGCTATTCACACTTAGAAGAGTGCTGTCTATGTGGTGGAAAGTAAGTTAATTAAGTACAATTATGAGGTGCTTGTACTGAACTTATAGAGATAAACTTAAATAGAGTATAATCAAGCAGTCATTTCATAAAACAGAACACTTTGTTATTAGTGGTTTCTTTACAATATGATTCATGATGCAGATAGTATGATAATACAGTGATTCTGCAATAACCAGTACAGTGGAAGACAATTATCTATAATACACCGCAATATTTGTCTACCGAAGATCGCAAAAGACCCCTAAAAATACAAATTGCAGGAATTCTGTATTTATTCACTGCATTGTGGTGCCGGATTCACAGAATCTGACGTGAACAGAGATGAAACAATATATGAAAAAGTGCACGGAGTGTTAGCTCAGTGCCTCTCTAACACACACAACTGAAAAAAGGCTGATCTGCCAGAAAACAGAACTGTTACAGAAGTGAAATGTTCAAAAGAAGAATGCAGCTACAGCTCATAGAATTCTTTCCAATCTGTGTGAATCAAGTTAGGAGTTATGACGTCATGACTGTGGTGAGTCGGATTATCATTGGAATGTGTTTAGAGCACCGACACGTGCCGATAAAGATATTGATATTTGGCACCAGTGTATCTGTAATTATATTGCAAGAGAAAGCAACATGATACCGTGCTTTATCAATGCTTTTATCCAACCCCTGATTGTTATAAGATTAAATACAGTTCTATAGATTAGACACCTTGATTGGTTCCACCTCGACAATTTACAACGATAAATACTGCTTACCTGTTAATGAAACACTGATACTAATCCAATTAGATGTCTTCGAGTTTCCTTTAAAGGTCACTGGGGTAATGATTACTGGTACTGTGGTAATGATTACTGGAGTAGTGTAAATAACAAAGTATCATGATAACTGAAGCAGCAGCTGCACTTTCAAAGCTTTAGAAATATTACCGAGCATTAGTATCGTAGCAAAGATAATAGTTTTAGTAGTATTCATTCGATGAAGCCACAAATTCAGATCTTCATGAATGGATGATACAGTCGAGGAGGATAAGTTTCTCCTAGCTATCTACGACACCACTTTCAGTTACATGACTGGACGCGCAGGATGTAGCACCTATAATTTGTGCAAGTTATTATGGGAGCTAGGAATAAGGTGGATACTGTACAGTCATATGATGATCTGTCAGCAAATATCTTTACTTTTCTTATTTTAATCTATTTGTTCTGAAAATATTTCCATACTGTCATTTCTGTAAGACTTTGACTTAACTTTTTTTAGGGCTGATGCAACGCGCAACGCAAAGTGACGTCGGGCTGTGTTTCTCCAAACGTTGAGTCGGCTTCAACTTTTCCACCTCACCCTGCTGCGTTTTTTTGGGGGGGAACCCCCCGCTGGACCCACTGCCGCAGCCAAAACAGACTGTCCTCATTAAAATGAATGAGGAAGAACTGCGGATTCAGTGTGAATTTAAGTCCTGTTTACTTTTTGTCCCCACCCGAACATAATATATACAAGGATTACACATATTACTAGTTAACTGACTGAACTTTTGTTGGGGAATCATGTCCTGTGGAGCACACTTTGTCATATTTGGTTGTTCGTTTGGTTGATAGAATAAAATATGTTGACGAATGTTATTTTGGGTAAATTTGTTGTTATATTTATCAAGTAATACAAAAATAATAGCTAGATTAATCAAAAAATATATATGAATAACTGTAGGTGCAGCCCTAGCCTTTTTATGTTGTGGCTTTGATACTTTTACTTAGATAAAGGATCTAAATATTTCTTTCAAAAAAGCTTAATCTTTCTCCATTGTCTTGTGTTGTTTGTAGAGCTGTATTATGATGTAAATCTGAACTTCTGTAAGCTGCATCCTTGCCGCTGTAATGTCATACGAAGAGCATCTATGTCGCGCACATTAAATTCACTCTTAATTCTGCCTTAAATACACTCTCCTGATCAACTGCATCTGACATCAGTGACTTAGTTTTTAGCCTCTTTGGTGCAGCCCATCTCCAGGACAGCAGACGGAGCCTATTAAGAATTAATTAACGGCAGCACAATTAGTTTTCTAGTTTCAGTGTAAAAAGGGATTCATTCTCATTCCAGGCTGCTCTCTCCCACAGCTACGTGTGTCAAGAGGGTCATTTATGAAGCACCAGCCCGTCATTTTGGGTTTTGTTTTGTTTCATAATTTTATTGTTGCAACGCACATTGTGGCAGGAGAAGCTGGAAGTGTGCGAATGTTTGTATCCAATTCCGAGACCTTCAGCTGTTAACTACTTAACGGATCCCTCAGTGTGTGAATTAGAAATGGAAGGTATTCACACATGGAGAGCAGACTGGGTTTGGTATTGTGCGTGTGTGTATGAAAGGCAGTGCCTGTACTGTCTCAAGCTGCTGTATGAAATACCCCTCTGAATCAATGGTGCTCACTTCAGGACACTATAGCTTTTATCTGAACCTCCCGCAGGCAGTCAGCTACAAGGTGGGGAGTAGAGACTCGAGTGCATTCACTGCCTCAGGTTCTGTCTTGGCGTAATAAAGGAATATTTCATGTGTGACGCTCTCACAGCCTATGGGCGTACACCATCTAAAGCAGACTTTGAACTAGCAATAATTAACGTAAACATATGGCGTGTGCCTCCATCGAGTTTTGCCCGTCCTCCGCGCAAGCCTCAAGTAGCAGCACGGCGCCTGAGCTAGAAATAATCCACTGCACATGCTAATCACTTGGCAATTGATTTGGCCCTTTAGGTCCAACAATTTCTGTAAACCACATCATTGATCTTAGAGAAATCAATTAACAGCTCAGGGTGGGTAAATATGAAGAAAAAAATATGGATCACTCTGCGTACTGTATGACCATCCGAGCAAATTCTAGCTGCAGCCCGTGTGCACTTGTGCAGAGATGCGTGGCGTGGGCAAATTCTGGTCAGGTTCGACTAGCCCCAGGTGAACTGTGATAACCAGGCAGTCTGCAGTGATAAAGTTATCTTATATCCATCAAGAAGAAAATGCACTTAACCCTCCACATTCAGGCCTGCTGTGTTATCAGCACCATAATGGAAACTGATAAAAGAGAGCTGTCTTATCATAATCCTACATACATAACAGCAGGGAATTGCTATTTCAGGAGGCTTCAGGGCGAAAAGAGGATGGGCAGAGCGGAGAGGGTAGGAAGAGAGGGTTGCCTCCTGGTTGGAGATCAGATGTTATCTGGGCTGTATTGATGGAGCTGCTCATGGAGATGCAAGTGGCGTCGGTTTGTCGTCAACATTCCTCATAACTGGCCAGATTGTCGCTGTCATCACAGGGGCGCAGTAGCCGAGCAGCGGCTGACTCAGCGAAATCCTTGGGCCTGCAGCAGAAATAAAACCCTGATAAGCATTAAAAAGTGAGGGAGAGACAGAAGGGGGGGTGGGGGAATTATTAGAGACAGAGTGAGAGACCCAAATATGAGAGGGAGATTATTATAGAGACAGAGGGAGGAAGAAGGTGGGGAGAGAGAAGGGAAAGTGGGGCTGCGTGAACTTGCTACATGCTGACACATTTGTTTGCATCCCTGTGCATTTTATTAAGCCTCTAACATTAAACAGATTTAGCTGGAGCAGCCAAAGTCATGGAGTAATTATGCTTTTGGAAATGCTGTGATTAAAAACCCTTGCTTAAAGGATCAGTCCACACTGTACTGCATTTTTTTTGTTGTTGTTGTTTATTCCCAGAACATGCTGATGTGGATTTAACCTCTAAATTTATTTTTTTTAAAAACTGGAGGGAAAAACCTAGAAGGCAAAATTCATAAGTCATTTTAAAAATGGAGATTTATCCATCGGGCGTGCATATAAAGTACATCATTTGCAAGCCCATTGATTTCCCGCATAAAGCATGTCCTTGAATTGATAGGTCCAATAAACATACATGCAGGTCACTCTGAATTTTGGATTCCTCTCGAATGCCAGACAAATAACTTCTCTATTCACTTCAAATAAAAGAAACACACAAACGCTCTCTGTTTAAGAAGGAGGAGGAGGAGAGAGAAAGTGAGACGTCGATCAATAATGAAAAGGAACAGTATCTGTGCGGAGAACGCCGGAAATGTCTTCTCTGTTGGGATTCCTTCCTCCACCTCACACTGTGCTGAGGGCTCTCTTATGTGTCCAGATACCCCGCAGAGGCGTTGATTAAGTCAAGCTGAAGGCCAAAGCCTGCCTGCAATCGAGAGCCCCCAGCTCACTCAGTAAGCTATCAGGTGACCCGTCTCTCGCTCTCATTCACTCTCCAGTTAGATACTGATGCTGAGAAGAGCTATTAGAGCCTGGGCTCCGGCCCCAAAAAGCATTCTGCTGGGTGTTGATAACCGGCAGGTACCAGGATGTGGAGCGCGTGAGGGCAGGAGGGAGGGGTGGGGTGAGGATATGGCAGCACTGGGAGGCGGAGGAGGGTAAATGATCTCCGAAGGCCATCTTATTAATGGAGGCTTTTCATTACTAGCACTAATGCAAACGATTGGTGGGGCTAATGAGCTCGAAGGATCGTGTGAACGAGGGCTCCATGGAGCCAGAAGTGTGTGATGATCATAGCGGGAGACGAAGGTGATGAGTTTTGAACATCATATGTGGTCATGATGAGCATTTTGCTTGTACAAGACCAGGAGGAATGGAGAGAGAAATGGATGAATGAGCTGATGGGTCGGAGAGTCAATTGTGCGCCGACTCAATATGGCAGGCTGCTACAGGCAAGAGGGTACAAGATGAATGATGGCGGGGCCAAGCGTATTTCACTGTCAGTGGATTGAAGTGAGGCAAAGCATGGGGATGTCTTCATCGCCTTCTATCAAGTGTTTGCACACCCTCGGTGTGTAAGCACTTAAAAGACGAATGAAGCACAGCACATTCTTTGAAGGCGCGGCATCCCCTCATCAGATTTCATGAGCGTTGCATGATATTCCATTCAGAGTCTTTACCGAACCCCAGCAAAGTGCCCCGGAAAAAAAAAATAAAGAAGAGCTTTTTGTGTGTGCTGCACTAAGTTAAGGACACCCTTGGTGGTTTGCTGTGAACCTTGCATGTAGAGGGATTTAGCACGATTTCCAGTGTGGTGTGTACAGGATCAGTTCTGGCTCAGGAGTGTCTCATGTGGGCTCTCTCGGGGGAGCGGCGGGGGGAGGACCAGAGGCCACTGATTGATGGTCAAGGACACTGAACCCCTCCCCCACCCCCTTTGCTCAGAGGAGCCCATCTCTGAAGCCATGTCCTCGGGGGGATTGGGATGCTGCCTGGCTGGCTGCCGTCTGTGCGCCGTTCACGACAGCCAGCTCGGAGAATACGACCAACTCGAGGGATGTCTCATCCGCTAAACGACAAACGGATGAATCGGAGACTCAATCCAACAACAAAAACGCGGGAGGTTTTCCTCTATTCTTCTCGCCGTCCTGCTTTTTTTTCACATGTGCGTCACGGAACATGTGCGAAACTTAAGGCGAGCGGACACGGATGAGGATTTCTGAATGACTTCGTACGAAACCTGACAAAAAAGCCCAGCGCGTGACAGTTAAGAGGCTGAGAAGAGGAAGGGAAAGGAGCTCATGCGATCACTTAATGAATGATGATGTCCCAGTGAATTACAGTGCGGCGCATAACACTCGAGATGGTACTCAACACAAAACCCAGCATCGAGTGTCACTGTTGCATATTCCAGTATGATTCATTATCTGTGTCAACAGTGACTGAGGTTCAGGGCCTTAGCATTTGTTGTGCATATGATATGTGGGTGACAAAACTGCTGTCGGTGGAGATTTGAGAGAGAAGGGGGAGGGAGCGAAGGACGAGAGAGAGAGAGAGCGGCTCGCACTCCCAGCACACTATTTAAAGCTGATGGCTCCAGTCCAGAATCAGAGAGAACCAGGGATTGTTATTTTCATATGACTCTGGCTTGAGCTGGGGAGGCTCTAGTTTTCCATTTCAATTCGGTTGCAAAACAGTAATTGAAGCATATCGCTTTCATCTCCACTTATCTCCTCGGCTCCTCTCCCTTTAGAGCGCTGCTTGTCTTCCCAGCGTTTGCGCATCTTGACACTGTTGGTTTCTCTATGATATATTGTCTGGGATTCTGGTACTTCATTGTAGCTCGGCACTGATGTACATGGCAATTAAATTCAAACCCCAAAGAGGTAGAGCTCAGTCAGAGCCCCCCCTCCTCTTCCTCTTCCTCTCCCTCCTGTCCGCTGCTGCTGCAGCCTCGCTCTCGCACCCCTTTCAATCACTGTCTTTTTTTCCCAGCTCTCTCTTCCTTTGATTCCCCCTTCTTCTCCCCCGTATCTGTCTTTCTCTTGCGCTCACTCTCCGTCTGTCTGTCTTTTTCTCCTTCATGTTAATAAGCAGAGTAATGGTGTTGCAGGCAGTTCCTGGTTGGGGAGTTAATTAAAATGGCAAGTTACAACCCACACAGTCAAAACAATAGAGGCCCCTGCTTTTCGCAGTGACACAGGGAGACATTAAACAAGCCCAAAATCAAACACTCTGAGGAGGCAGGAACCCAGTAATACTGACTACCCCCCCCAAACCTCACTTAACGCTCCCCTTCCTGAAGCACTGAGGGCTTTATTGTTACGCTCTTCAGCCCAGTCAACATTAGTCATAGCACAGATCTAGTAATTACCTTGTGAGCTCCCTGAACTGCTGCATGAAAAGCGGTTGTGTACAAGATATTAATGTGATTACTGCTGCATTCCGAGCCACAAACTACGCGGAAACTGATCAGATGAGAATCTAAAGACTGGAAACAGTGACATCTGCCTATTCCCCACCCACGGCCACACACACACACACACACACACACACACACACACACACACACATGATTTTGCTAGCGTGGCTAGCACAATGCCGTGCACTCGGGCTCCGGCAACAGTGGGCCGGCTGAGCAGGACAGGAGCTGTTGTTGCTATGGTTACCATTTCTCGGCTCGCTCTCACAGCCCAGGAAAACTGTGTCATTATCCTGTACTTTGGATAGGAGAAGAGAGAGAGAGAGAGAGAGAGAGGAGGGAGGGATACAAAGAGAGAGAATGAGGGAGAAAAGGGGGAGACAGATAGAAAGGCAGAGACAAGGAGAAAGAAGAAGAGGGCTGCAGTTCACGCGGGCCAGCCATGCACCTAACACGCACATCATCCAAATTTGTAGCCATTTCTGCTCCTCTATTTCCTTTTTTTCTCTCCCCCCCACAACCCCCACCCCCCACCCCTTTTTTTCCGTCCGTCAGCGGAGATATAGTTTTCACTCTAATAGGTAAACAACTTCAGTGCCGGCAGATAATGCGTGAAAATATCAGGTGAAAGCAGCGCTGTGTCAGGTAATAATGGGATGTGTTTCTGTTTTTTTGGTTTTTTTTTACTCTCCCCGGCATCTCCTGTTAAAATTGTCACCAACGAGCTATTATGTTGGTTAAAAAAAAAAAAGATCAATCTCTGCGCCATTGTATTTATTTTAACACACACCAACAGTCATATGCCGGCTCTGATGACAACCAGCATGGGTACTATTGAATGATTACACGTCCCACAATACCAACAGCTCAGTGGGATAACAATCCTCCTCTTCAACGATCCTTTTAGAGACGTGTCTTACTTCAGAAACACATGAAGAGTTGGTTTTTACTTGTTCACCATGGCATGTGTGTGTGTGTGTGTGTGTGTGTATGTGTGGTTATGTACTTTGCTCGATGGGTTTGTGCAACGTGAGGTCCACATCATAGGAGTTACATTGTGAACTAATTACATGGCCGTGTAAATAGAGGCACCCTGCTGATATGGGCTGTGCACCACATGATTTCCCCTGGTAGAGCAGAGGCTGTTTGCACTGCCTCACGGTGTTCTGTGTGTCTGTGTGCGTGCGTGTGTGCTTACATGCGTGTTTGTGTGTGTGTGTGTGTGTGTGCAAGCATGCATGTGACCTGTACATACAGTCTATATATGTGTGTGTGTGTGTGTGTGCGTGTGTGTGTGTGGGTGCTGAAGGAGACCATGTTTTGCAGCCTGTGAGGTGTGCTTTATTGAGCTACAAGCTAAAAAAGAGTGTGTCTGCGTCGGGGCACAGTAGCCCCTCCAAATGAAAGGCTGCCCTCTCCCTCTCCACCGCCTGACGCAGCTCTCCTGAGAGACCTGTTCATATTACTGTGGCCGTCCGCTGGTCAGAGGAACACAAACAGCGCAAAACAAATTTGCCTTCAATAGGAAAGTGAAGAAAAGACCTCATCTACTCTCTTCTTCTCCGCTGATGGCTTTTTTTAAACACTAATATAAAATAGAGGAACGAGGGAATAAATGTTTTGTCACGCAGCAACAAAATGAAGTATTTTAGAATCGTGGTGGCGAGTAATGGAGTACATTAAATCAAGCTGTACATTTAGAATGCGCCTTCTCTGCAGTTCAGTGCTTCTATTCCGATGTATTTTATAGTAATCTTGCCACTGGTTTGTGTGTTGTGCCATCTAGTGGCGGCGCCATTACTGCGGTGGCAAGTCGTATTGACTCAGTGTTGGCTGCTGACAGTGACAGCAGCGTGGCTAGTTGGCTTGAAGACATGAGATAGCGGCCCCCAGTTACTGATGAAGGTTCTTTATATTGATGCCAATCTAAACCTTCTTCAGATTTTACATATTATACACTACTTAACAGATAATCGAGAATAAATTTGACCATCCACCACATTTCATGTGATAGTTATTAAGATGATTTCATTATTCGCCTGGCAATGAGCAACAAAACTACTACTGACTACTGGTTACTCATAGGGGGTCCAATTTTAACCCATTCATCAATGATAATTATGATATTCTTGATCATCTTGGTCCTTGGAAATGTGTGTAAAGTGAAGTTTACGCTTGCCTCGACTGTCGGAGCAGCTGAGCGCTTCACAGGTTTTTAACAATTTCCTAGACGTCTTTTTTAAAAAATGAACTTGCATAGAATGTGAAGATAAAAGTAGAAAATTCAACTAAAGAGCGACTCCTCGTCTAAACATCCCTGGGGTTTTTATCAAATAACTGTTTGATGAGCCAAAAAGATAAAACTGTCATATATTTCACAAAACAAAGTTAGAGAATATTCCAATGAATGAAAACAAATATGAGTAGCATATTTTAGATTTGAGTTTATCTCCCTCCTCTCGTACTTGTGGTAATATGATTTTCAAGACAGTCGGCAGAATAAATGTGGACAACATACTTTTCTGCAAGCCGCTGATGTGTCAAAACTTTACTTTCCTTCCAATTTTTTTCAATTTTATGTTGTGACGACACTGTGCTCATGCTTGACTCGACAGCCTTGTCAACTGTCTTTACTTCAGCGCCAACCCTCTCCACCTGCTGAGTCAGGTCATAGACATGTGATGAGAAATGTTCACTGCAAAGATTTTATTCTGGTGACTGGGCTGATAGTGTGCTCAAATGTTTTAATCACATTATTGGAACAAGTGGAGTAAATCACTTGACTGTACATAAGAGTTGAAACTATATCCACGTCAGCCAGCTACAAGTGTGGTACCAATTAGTCGTACCATTATAATAATGTTATATATAATAATATGTCATATTTTTTCTGATAAAAAGGACTTTTACATTGCTGCGTTGGTTCTTCCACACTGTTCAGAATGCTGAGCGGCAGCAGGTTTGTGAAGTATGAGATTCTCTTCCAAATGGAGAAGACAACCTAAAATAGTGGCTGTGCCACAGTAATTGCAGTTTTTAGGGTCTCATTTGGAAGCACCATACCAAGCTGACTGTGGGTTTTCAAATGCTGGGTGCTGCCGAGTGAAAGTGCAATCACAACTAATCAGAGCTTCTCTTGTTTCCCTGCCCACAGCGCCCAACACTGCACCCTATGGGAGCACAGGAAGCGCGTACGTCCCGCTGGCCTGCCGATACCTGGTCCTGGCTCTCTCCTCCTTCATCAGCGTGTACTAGCAGAGGCCAGCCCAGACACAATGACTGTGGAGAGCATTTATGAATCCTT